>JAWHQI010000175.1:0-392500 GCA_033032865.1 Dactylorhiza incarnata | reverse complement strand
ACATATATTATATGAATTTTATAAAAACAAAATTAGAAATATTTATTTGTATATCTCATTTAGCCGAAATATTTTTTTGTTAAATATATGTAGATATATTTTCTAAATTTTTATTTTTACTATGAATTCTAAACAACAAAAATTATAAGCCACATTTTCATCAATTACTAAGCTACATAATATTATACTTGGGGGCTATACACATATGTCTAAAGATTAGGGAATTGTTGACTATGGTGAAAAATATAAAGGGGTTATGTACATGTTTCTAAAAAAAAGGGGGGTTATGAACAATTTACTAAGAAATTTATAAGTACGTAGTAAGCTTTTCATTCTCCCCTCTTTAAAGAAAACATATAATTACAAAAATCAATGAACAACACAAACATGTTCATACATAATATGAAAAAAAAAGTTATCATAATTATGCACACACAATAATAAACTATTCCAATAACTATGCAATCAGCACAACCAACATAGAATAAAGTAAACACAGAAAATAGAAAACAGTAAACAGTAAAGGGACAACACAGAAAAGCAAAGCTCAAAAGATAGAATTTTATAGTGGTTCCCCCAAAATGTGGGTAGTCCACTATTCTACCACCTTGGTAGGATTGCACTATCTAGTGCCTGAGTCTTTTGAAGGAGACTCTCAGAACCAACACTGAGTCTTTTGATAAGGAGACTCTTAGAACCACACACTGAGTCTTTTAATTTGATAAGGAGACTCTTAGAACCACCGAGTCTTTTGACAAGGAGACTCTAAGAAACAACTGAATCTTTTGGAAAGAGATTCTTAGGACTCTTTCTCAATTACAGAATAAAGACAGAGAAGTAAAGAAGAAGAAGAAGATGATGAGGATTCTGCTGTATGAATCCTTCTACAGTTATCACACAGGATGTTGTCTTTTGATGTTCTTCAGGATCTATATATAATGAACCCTTGCTTAATGTAGAGAAGAATGCAAGAGTTGTTTTGCTTGTGATCCTGATGATCTTTGTACTCTAGATGGCTTCCTAATGTAGATGTAGTGGGAGAAGAAGCAGAGCCTTTTCTTCATGTACAAAGTTGTTCTACTGTTCTTTTCTCAGAGAAAGCTTGGGAAGAAGAAGAAGAAGACTGAATCTCAATGTTGTATTTTTCTTCCTCTATCTGTATACTTATTCTTTGTCAAATGGTTATTGAATTTCTTTCCTCTTCTGTTCTGTCCTTAGAAGGAATATCCTTTGGAGAAAAGTATTTTTTTTCGTTTCCTGACCCGTCAATCTATTTTGAATAACTTCCAAGAATGTCTTTTGTTGTCTCTCTGGAGTACTTCATTCCATTCTTGGCAATAAACGAGTCGTTAAAAGTCAAACTATAGCCATGGATACCTTCTGGAAAAGCATTAGAAATGACAGCAGAAAACCTTCTATTTCAGTCTGTATTCGACGCTGCGTCAAATTCATGTTCCTTCATATCGACGCACCTCTAAGTTTTTATAGAAACAGCTTCGAAATCCTTCTTAGCTCTAACTGAACTCAGATGTTGACATTGCGTTGAATACTTATCTACGTATCCATCGAGTTGAAGACTTCGACTTGAACTTCATCTTCTGCGTCGAATTCAAATCGAAGTTGCGTTAACTTCTGATATTGCTTTGACAAGCTCTGTCTTCTGCGTCGAGATCATTTCGATGTTGTGTCGACTTCACTTATACTTCGACTTCAGTCTGAGTTATTTCTACTTGTATTCGAAGTTGCTTCGAGTTTTAGTCAAAGTTGTGTCGACTTCTATTCGACGCAAGTTTAACTCAACTGAATTTTATGATTGTTTTGATCAGGTCTTGACACTCTAGTGTTAGTGTGATATCCTAGGACGTCTAGTGACCACATTACCCTCACTATACAACATAGGTAATACATACTAGATTATGAAATCACTTTAAGATAATTTATAAGATAAATCACAAGGGTGTTTTTCCTAACAATCTCCTCCTATTTATCTTAACAAATTTTACAATTTGTTTAAGTGATTTCAGTCATATATAAATGATAAACATAGTACAATAATATATGACATAAACATAATCATATGGTAAACTAAAAAACTTCTGATTGATATAAATAAATGTTTATCAAAGTTAGAGAAAGTATATAGTTGCTACCTAAATCACCTAGAAGGGGGTGAATATGTGAGTTCTATGACTTTTATGCGGAATTAAAAACTTGAAAGAAAAGCACACAGAAAACAAAGAGCACACACAAACACAAGGATTTATAGTGGTTCCCCGGAATGGGTACGTCCACTTTCCCGCCTCACCTATCTCGCACTCCCAGCTAGACTAGGCTACTTCATTAATCTCATATTAAAATAATCTTACACTCGGAGTATACAACTTTTACAAGCTCGGAGAACAAACTCTCCTACATAATCTCAGAGAACAATCTCTCTTACCCTCGATCCTCTAAACTAGGATCTACAATAACTCGGAAGTGAGACTTCCTACAAGAAAATGTAAGGGGGTTTTACAATACTTTAGATTGAGAAATCAATCACTTAGAATCTCAAGGAGATTCAACTTCTTCAGATCTGAAATAAAAGATCTTCTTCTTCCTTGCTTGAAATGAAAGCTTGAACTTGAAAGAGGAAAGAAGAAATCTTTGGTGAGAGGCCTTGATCTGAATCTTATCGAGACAACTAGATCTGAAAAGGGATTTGAATGAATCTTGAATCAGAGATCTTGTTGTGTCGAAACTTAAGGATGAATCGTCCAAGAAGCTTGTCAGCGACGAAGATGCTGTATTGTGAGAACGAACAATAGCCGACGGCTCTTTTTACGATCTTTCTTAGAATAACACGATTAGGTTTAACGACAAAACATTTAAGTATTTATCGAAGACCCTCAAATGTCTAGAAACTTGATTTAAGGGATAAGCTCCACGTGTATTGTACATGGATGAAGCCCTAAAAAGGAAAGGCAGCTTCAAATCGAAACAAATCGTGCTCTGTCTTCATTCGTTGAAAGGACTCGTCGAATTGAGGATTACTCGACGAATTCATTTAATGACTCGACGAAAAAGACTTAGCAAATTTCGTTGAGACGGGGAGAAAGATTGATTCAAACACTCAAGAGCTTCTCGAGAGCACTCGACGAATTCGTCGAGTGTTCACGAAAAATCACCAGACCACTCGACGAATTCGTCGAGTGCTCTCGAGTGAACAAAGGTTTACTCGACGAAAATACTTAGAAATTTTCTTTGAGACTTTTTGAGTAAACACAACGAACAGGTCAAGTCCTCACGAGATGTCTCGACGAATTCGTCGTGACTTCTCGAGAGTACTCGACGTAGCCGATTTTTCTTCCATTCCTGAACCCAGCAACCATTTCATTTTGACTTCACCATAGTGTTTGCATATGAAGTACACCACAATAGAGAGATTTCACATGAGTCAATGTTGAAAATGTTGAAGTGGAAGTTAGAGGGTTTTTTGGACCTGGGCGGTCTGGGAGAAGGTCGGGCGGACTGGCGAGGTCGCACGACCTGGCGGGTTGTCCGAGCGGTCTGGTTGGTATCAGCCTAGCTGCGGTCTCCTGGAATGACTGCTGGTATCTGGTCCAAGGCGGCAAGGTGGAAGCCGCGCGGTCTGCCTCTGACCGCGTGGCGGGTTGTCCTCCTCTAGGCTGTGGCGGTCTGGTGTGACCGCACAGGGTAGTCCAGGTTCTCTGGTTGTATTCGCGGGCTAAGGAAGTTAGTCGCGCGGTCTCAGTGCGCGGTCTCAGGAGGAGGCTGATATGCGAGCTGGTTGCTGATTCGCGGTCTCAGGAGGAGATCGGCATGCGGACAGGAGTTCGCGATCTGATGGCGGACTGGCTGTGTTCGCGGTCTCGAGCGAACACAGGTGGTGAACAGCTTCGGGCGGTCTGGCGAGCTCTTTGTAGAGTCGCGGTCTGCTGTGAGAGCGGCGGTCTCTCATGGCCGATGTTGAAGCTGGCGAGTTCACCAAAACGAAGCAGGAGCATGTTGCTGATCGCGCGGGTTGTCCGATCAGGTCGCGTGGTCTGGAGGGTGGTGATCCTATCTCATAGGGTGGTGACTGGATCAGGTCCCGCGCCTATAAATAGGAGCCACTGTAGCAGCATAAGAGAGAGACACCAAGTGTAAGCTGAGTTCGGCTTGTTCCTGCGGTCTGTTTTATTCTGACCGTGCGGTCTGCTGATTGAATTCCTTTTGTGCAGCTTCTGCGGATAGTGCGGGCAGCAGCGTTCACCTCTTCCTCTGAAAGTGTTCGGGCGGTCTGCGGCTTGGAGTTGTGGTGCTGGAGTTCGGGAGAATCAGGAGGTTGGAAGAAGTGGGCGGCTTGATCAGCGAGTTGGTGGGGTTCTGTGATCGTCAAGTCGCTGCGGTCTTGCAGTGTGTTGAAGTCGCAGGGAGGTCGCGCGGTCTGGAGCGGTCTCAGTTATCTGCATTTCCTTGTATTTCTTTTTTGGTGTTTGTGCTGGCGAAATCATGTCTCGCCAAGCATGTCTTGCCCTGTAATGAAGTTTCATGCTATCAATAAAGATCACATATTTGCCTGAAGATTGTTTCTGGTTGCTTTGGCTAGTATCTCTTAGTTGCATAATCGATTCCTGCTTGCTCTCACAAGGTCCGAGAAATTTTCACATGGTATCAGAGGGAGGTTGGAGTGGATAGAGCAGGTTGCAACTTAGAGTAGTCATCGCCTTTGTGAAGAAGGAACCAGTGGAAGAGCAATGGAAGGTGGATATTCAAGAGGTCTTGGTATTGAGATGCTTACATCGACTAACTTCAAGAAGTGGAAGTCATGTATGCAGAGCTATCTTCTGGGTGAGGACCTATGGGAAGTTGTTGGAGGAAATGAGACAGAAGAGGTGAATGCAACGGAAGCTGGTGATAACGGTCCGGCTGTAAGGGCATGGAGGAAGACCAATGCCAAGGCCGAGTTCACCTTGAAGCGTGCTATTTCACCTGATCTCTTTGATCACATCTTGGGGTGTGGCTCGGCTGCAGAGATCTGGAGAGCCCTGGATGGGCTGTTTAACAAGAAGAATGTAGCGAGACTACAGTTCTTGGAGAATGAGCTGGCAAGGTCGGCTCAGGGTAATCTATCTATCTCAAACTTCTTTCTGAAGATGAAGAACTTGTGTGCTGAAATTTCAGCACTGGATCCTGATGAGCCTATCTCTGAGGCGAAGCTGAAGAGGCACATCATCCGCGGCTTGCGGAAGGAATATGTTGCCTTTGTAACGTCGGTATAGGGATGGGCAAATCAGCCGTCTCTGTTGGAGCTGGAGAACTTGCTTGCTTCGCAAGAAAGCTTGGCAAGACAGATGGCGGGGTTGTCAGTGACTGGGGGAGATGGCGAAGTGCTCTTCTCGGGGAAGAAGAAGAAGTGGGATAAGAAGAAGAAGACAACCGGAGGCTTTGGGCCTTCAACTTCTGGGCAGCAGGAAAGGGGATATGCTCCCAAGGCTGACGGGAAGAAGAAGGGAGAAGGTCCGAAGTGCTATAAGTGTGGCAAGTTTGGCCACATCAGGAAAGATTGCAGAGTGGTCACTCAAGCAGGGCATGCTGCGGAGAAGGAGGAAGCTGAGGTCAGACACGTAGATGGAGGATGGGGAGGAGCCTTCTCGGCTTCTGTTGGAGCTTCGGCTCCTATCAACTATCTGGAGGACTGGATCGTGGACTCGGGGTGTGGTCATCACCTCACCGGAGACGGGACCAAGCTTTCTTCTACACAGCCCTACACAGGTAACAATGCAATCATTACTGCTGATAATACTGTGCATCCAGTAAAGAAGGTGGGGGTTGTTTCTTTGGGCAGTGATAGAGGGCCACTTACTTTGAAGAGTGTCCGGAATGAAGAAAAACCTCTTCTCCGTGACTAACGCTGTAGACGCTAGGTATCACGTTCTGTTCGGCCCAACAGAAGTGAAGTTTCTACGTAATGTTGAGGCCGTGAAGGCCGAGGTCGTTCATGTCGGGAGACGGGCAAAGGACTTGTTCGTTTTATCGACAAGTTCCTACGTCGACAAGATGAAGACGAATGATGGTGCCGTTATATGGCATGAGAGGTTGGGGCATGTAGGGATGGACAAATTAAAAGCTATGGCGGTGAGAGGTCTGTTCAAGGGCCTGCCAAGTCTATCTTTCTACGGAGAAGGTCATGTTTGCGCGGGATGTCAGTTCGGCAAGTCTCATCGACTACCGTTTGACAAGTCGCAGACAAGGTGTAGTGTGCCGTTGGAGTGCATCCACGGTGACTTAATGGGACCGACTGCTACCCCAAGCCTCGGAGGCAGCAGGTATATGCTGGTGTTGATCGACGATTACACCAGATATGTCTGGGTTTATTTTCTAAAGGAGAAGGCGGAGGCGTTCGCCAAGTTTGTGGAGTTCAAGGAGCTCGTGGAAGGTCGGCTGGGACTGCGGGTGAAGAAGCTGAGGACTGACAACGGAGGGGAGTTCACCTCTAGTGAGTTCTCTAGTTTCTGCAGGAAGGCGGGCATCCGGAGGGAGCTTACTTGTGCGCATACTCCACAACAGAACGGAGTTGCGGAACGGAAGATCCGTCATCTGACGGAGACCTGCAAGTGTTGGCTGCATGCCAAGAGTATCCCAAAGTCCTTCTGGGCGGAGGGAATGTCTTGTGCTGCTTACGTCATCAACCGGATGCCTCTTAGTCCCATCAACATGTTAACTCCACATGAGATGATGTTCAAGGAGAAGCCAAGCGTGGCACACCTTAGGGTGTTTGGTTCCACCTGCTACGTGCATGTTCCAGATGCTCTTCGGACGAAGCTAGATGCGAAAGCAAGGAAGCTAGTCTTCGTGGGATACGATGAGCGGAAGAAAGGATGGAAGTGCATGGACCCGGAGACGCGGAGATTTGTTGTATCTCGCGACGTTGTATTTGATGAGGTGACATCTTACAAGGGGTCTTCTGGAGTGGAGCTACTAGAGAGCAGGGTGGAGGAGCCAGAGCAAGCAGTGGAAGATCTTCAGGTGGAGCTACCTGTATCACCAGGTGGTCCATCTCCTTCTAGTTCCGAGACGGGGGCTTCTGGTTCAGGGAGCAGGGGGAGCAATGCTCCTAGCACGTCTGGAAGGGGAGCTAGGGAAGAAGCAGCTGAAGACAATGCGGTTCAGGGGAAGGAGCTGAGGAGGTCGAAGCGATCGATCGTTGCCCCTGATCGCTATACAGGAGGAAACGCAGCGAGCTTCGTCTCATGTTTCTTCGCTGGTCCCTTGGATGAGAGGGAGCCGTCGAGCTTTGAGAAGGCCAAAGGCGTGAAGGAGTGGGACGTTGCGATGCAAGAAGAGATGACAGCTCTCGAGAAGAATGAAACCTGGTCTCTTGTGCCCAAGCCCAAGGGCACCACTCCTGTGACATGCAAGTGGGTCTACAAGTTGAAGAAGAAAGCTGACGGCAGTATCGAGCGGTACAAGGCTCGTCTTGTAGCTCGGGGGTTTTCGCAGCAATACGGTGAAGACTACGATGAGACATTCAGTCCGGTGGCAAAAATGACTTCAGTTCGATTCATCATTGCCTTGGCGGCGTTCAGTGCATGGGAGATCTGGCAGCTCGACGTCAAGAATGCCTTCTTGTACGACGAGATTGACAAGGACATCTTCATGGCTCAGCCACCAGGTTTCGTGTCTGAAGATTTTCCGGAGCATGTCTGCAAGCTGAAGAAGGCCCTGTATGGGTTGAAGCAAGCGCCAAGGGCGTGGTACGGGAAGATCGCAGAGTATCTCTTATTCTGTGAATTTGCTGCTTCAGACTCGGACTCAAGCTTGTTCGTCAAGAAGAGCGGGGAGCTTCAGGTCATCGTGCTGCTGTACGTCGACGATATGATCGTGACGGGGAACTCAAAGGTGGAGGTAGCTAGGCTTCGGGCTGAGCTATCTATCAGGTTCGAGATGAAGGATCTGGGGGAGCTTCACCATTTCCTTGGACTTGAGGTGCAGAGGAAGGAAGGTGGAGTGCTGGTGACCCAGGCCGGGTATGCGGAGCGGATCGTGGATCGATTCGGCATGAAGGAAGGGAAGTGCACCTCCACACCTCTGGAGAAGGCTATGAAGCTTCGGAAGGATGAGGGGAGGATTATGCAAGATCCGTTGGTGTTCCGAGCACTGGTTGGGAGCTTGATCTATCTGACGATCACAAGGCCGGATATTGCATATGCAGTAGGCAGAGTGAGTCGGTATATGGCGGAGCCACGGGTACCTCATCTGCTAGCGGCCAAGAACATTTTGAAGTATGTCAAGGCGACCTCGGACATGGGTCTCCTGTATAGGAGGGATGCGGGCTTCGAGGTGCATGGATACATGGATGCTGATTACGGGGGAGATTCGGATGATCGGAAGTCGACATCTGGATTCGTCTTCATGGCGGGCCCTACGGCTATATCTTGGGGCAGCAAGAAGCAGGATTCCGTATCGGTCTCCACCACAGAAGCGGAATACAAGGCTTCGGCCTTGGCAGCTCAGGAAGCCATCTGGCTTAGGAGGTTGGTGGGAGACGTCCACAAGGAGGTTCGGGAGCCGACTCTGCTACGCGGTGACAACGAGAGTGCTCTCAAACTGGTAACCAATCCAGTCTGTCACGTGAGGACCAAACATATCGAGATCGAGCACCACTTCATACGGGAGAAGGAGCTGGAGGGATCTCTTTCGGTCGGGCATGTGTGGAGTGCGGACAATGTCGCAGACATCTTCACAAAGGCGCTGGCGAAGGGGCCGTTCACACGGCTAAGGGAGTTACTTGGACTGGTTTCAACTTCCCACTTCAAGGGGGAGTGTTGAAAATGTTGAAGTGGAAGTTAGAGGGTTTTTTGGACCTGGGCGGTCTGGGAGAAGGTCGGGCGGACTGGCGAGGTCGCACGACCTGGCGGGTTGTCCGGGCGGTCTGGCTGGTATCAGCCTAGCTGCGGTCTCCTGGAATGACTGCTGGTATCTGGTCCAAGGCGGCAAGGTGGAAGCCGCGCGGTCTGCCTCTGATCGCGTGGCGGGTTGTCCTCCTCTAGGCTGTGGCGGTCTGGTGTGACCGCACAGGGTAGTCCAGGTTCTCTGGTTGTATTCGCGGGCTAAGGAAGTTAGTCGCGCGGTCTCAGTGCGCGGTCTCAGGAGGAGGCTGGTATGCGAGCTGGTTGCTGATTCGCGGTCTCAGGAGGAGATCGGCATGCGGACAGGAGTTCGCGATCTGATGGCGGACTGGCTGTGTTCGCAGTCTCGAGCGAACACAGGTGGTGAACAGCTTCGGGCGGTCTGGCAAGCTCTTTGTAGAGTCGCGGTCTGCTGTGAGAGCGGCGGTCTCTCATGGCCGATGTTGAAGCTGGCGAGTTCACCAAAACGAAGTAGGAGCATGTTGCTGATCGCGCGGGTTGTCCGGTCAGGTCGCGCGGTCTGGAGGGTGGTGATCCTATCTCATAGGGTGGTGACTGGATCAGGTCCCGCGCCTATAAATAGGAGCCACTGTAGCAGCATAAGAGAGAGACACCAAGTGTAAGCTGAGTCCGGCTTGTTCCTGCGGTCTATTTTATTCTGACCGTGCGGTCTGCTGATTGAATTCCTTTTGTGCAGCTTCTGCGGATAGTGCGGGCAGCAGCGTTCACCTCTTCCTCTGAAAGTGTTCGGGCGGTCTGCGGCTTGGAGTTGTGGTGCTGGAGTTCAGGAGAATCAGGAGGTTGGAAGAAGTGGGCGGCTTGATCAGCGAGTTGGTGGGGTTCTGTGATCGTCAAGTCGCTGCGGTCTTGCAGTGTGTTGAAGTCGCAGGGAGGTCGCGCGGTCTGGAGCGGTCTCAGTTATCTGTATTTCCTTGTATTTCTTTTTTGGTGTTTGTGCTGGCGAAATCATGTCTCGCCAAGCATGTCTTGCCCTGTAATGAAGTTTCATGCTATCAATAAAGATCACATATTTGCCTGAAGATTGTTTCTGGTTGCTTTGGCTAGTATCTCTTAGTTGCATAATCGATTCCTGCTTGCTCTCACAAGGTCCGAGAAATTTTCACAGTCAACACCTTGGTCTACACAATGAGGAATTACATTGTATAGGCCTGTGTTTTATAACTCATTGAAACCTGACATTGGTTTGTACATAGCAATTGAAATCCTGCAAACACACATCTAAGATGCCGCATCAAATACAATACCAATTCATCTTAGTTCATGGGACACTTCTTCAAATCAAGGGCTACAATATCCAACAATCTCCCCTATTTGAAGAAGTCAGAATCCTATCTACTATGGTGAATTACACAAATAATAGATATAATCATAATTAAAGAACATGACATAAATAAATTGACAAAATGAACTAAAACAACAAAATATTAATATATATATATATATGTGTGTGTGTGTGTGTTTCAAGGGTTTATCTCATGTCACACAAAATCTTCAGGGCATCTTGGCTTTTTCCTTTCAGCTTTTCTCCACTTGCCTAGCAAAATATTCCTTTGGCTTTGGGTAGTATTTTGGAGGTGGAGCGGGTGCTTTTGGGTTGTTGCGTCCATGCATTCTGAAATGAATCTTTCTTTTCAACTGAACAGCTTTATACATGTTGTATTCTTCCTGACTATAATAATCCAGAGGTTTGATATTTGAGATGTTAAGGAGATTATAAGTATCCAAGATTATGGCTTTAGAAGTTGGACTCTAAACTTCTTGGCCAGCTCTTCTCTCTACAGCAGTTCTCTGATTACTATCCCAGCCTCTCTTCTTACTAAGTGATCTAATTTGCTTGCAGAAGGACCTTCACCATACTTCCTCTTCTTTGGAGCGGGCTCTGATGGTTCAACAACCTCTTCATTATCAGACCATAATTGAGAATAATGAGTTGGGGGGATAGAAGGTACATCCTCATAGAAAATTTCTCAAGGGGTGGTTGGTATGGAGGTATTCCCATCAAGCTTTCATATAAGCCACTGAAAACTTTGATGATTGTAGACATTGGCTTCATTGAACTTGCTCTCAAATTCTCTGCTTAGATCGTACAATTGACATAGAATTTTCTCCTCCCCCTTTTTGACTTCTTCATTTAGGGTTTGGAGAATTTCTTCCTTGAAGCTTGATAAATCTACCATGACCTAATTTCTGTTGCTTTCACCTTGCTGATAAATCTTCCCTTGACCTTCTAGCAGAGTAGTTGAATTTTCATAATATTTCAGCCCTTCATTGGTGTAGCTCGCAGCTTTAACACCATTTGAGAAATGATTATCTAACTCATTTTTCATTTTAGATATAGTATACTTCACCTCTGTTAGGCCATTGTTTAGATCTGATTCAACCTCTTTGACTTTGGAGAAGACTTGCTTCATTGAAAAATCAAAATGATCAACTTGAGTTTTGAGCAAGGCCTCCATTGTCTGCAACAACTCATGATTTGAGATAGATGCATGAGGAACATAAGCACAATGATGAGAAGGTCTATTATATCTCTCATCATTGAACATAATCTCATCAAATTGAACTCCCCTCTAGAGAGGGCACATTCTCAAGTAGTACATTCTCTTGAGCAGGAGGTGCAGACTGCGCACCCTCTTCCTCATCCTTATCAGACACAACCTCTGTGGCTTGGACTTGGTTGTCCTCTTTTTGATGCTCCCCCTCATACACTGCATGGGACTTCTTTACAATAAGAACTGCTTTTTCAACAAAATTACTTGCCTTAATTGGATCTGGTTCTGAGTCATCACCACCATCATTATCATCATCATTGTTGTCATCATCAACATCATCATCAACATCATAATCATCATCATCAAGATCATCTGCACATAGCTGTAGTGGCTCCCCCTCAGAAGGATCAGCTCTCTTTCCAGGAATGAGACTTATCCTCTTTTCTAGGTTGAAGATGAAGTCATCAACTTCTTTGTAAACCTTGTGATGGTGATCTTGCACTTTCTCATGACTTTCCAAGTCTGCAGGAGTCTCCTGATCTTCCATCATACCTATAGGAGACGAAGGTAGGGGCACAAAGGAGAGATTTGGAGAGGGCTCTGACTGAACAACTGATTCTGGAGCTGTAGAGCTCTCCCCTGGTTTGGTAGAATTTTTGGTTGAGAGACTACTCTTGATGGAGAGGGTTGATTCCTGTCATGCTCTTCCTCAACTCCAGGCCTCCTCAAACCATGCCTAACAATTCTCCTCTCCCATCTGTCCAGGATGGCAGAGTCTATCTTTTTGAGATGGTGGATTGGGCTTCCAGAGGATATATCAAATTGATTTCCATCAAGTTGATTTAGATATAAAAAGATGATCCTACCGAAGTTAGGAGTCATCAGGCTTTCCTTGATTTTGTTAAATAGTACTAAGCTCTAATCCACCCTTTTTCTATAAATCACTCCATCCAGAAGCTTGAACATTTCATTTGAGAGGTTGTCGTGTGAACCTACCTTGCATAAGAATACTTTCCCCAGAATGTCTGACAAGATCTTTCCTTCCCCATTCATATTCTTCCTTCTAATGGAGGTTGTACCTCTGGGTAAACCACAGAATAGAAGAGTTCGATTCAGGTCTTGTTCATAGAGGCAGTCTTCTTCTTCTACTACTGGCAGCTTCAAGAGTCTTGTTAACCGAGAAGGCTTTATCTTGATGACTAGATTTCTTACAGTAGATTTGATGAAAGATCCATGGCGATGGAGAGAAGCATTTCAGAAGAACTCCAGGGCGTCTCTATCCAGTAAACGACATGGATTCTCAAGAATAAACGACAACCCTGCTTCTTCGAGACAAATTACGACATTGCAGAATTTGTCGGAGGTGGTAGCCAATCCGGTGTGAACGAGCTCTCCTCCAATTTGAAGATATCCAGTGGCCTTGCGAGTCATTGCAAGTCGATTCGACTGAGGATTTTGGGGAGAAGGAGATGTATCTACGGAAAGGTTTCGACGAAGGGTTCAGCGGGAAGATGAATCGATGGAAGGATGTTTGTGACCCGTGAAACCCCTTAAACATTTATGTATATATATAAGTTTTGAAGTGAGAGAGGCGCGTACCTTTTAGAGGAAATGACTCTTCGGATCCAATAATTAGAAAATTAGGTTTAAATTTTGAGAGAAATACATTCGACGAAATGGTCCGGCAGATTCGTCGAAATGATTCGTGAGATTTCTTCAATTCGTCGAGTTGATTCAATGAAATAAAAATTTTCGTCGAGAAAATTTTTTGAGGACTCGACGAATTCGTCTAATGAACTCGTGTAATTTCCTTGATTTCCTTTACAGACCAAAATTTTGATTTTATCTGCTTCCTTTAACTTTTCTTCAAGACTCCTTGTTTAGCATTCCAAGCTCCAATTTAAAGTAGTTGAACTTGGTCTCATCAAGCGGCTTCGTGAAAATATCCACAACTTGCTTATCCGTTGGGACATAACTGAGGTTGATGTCCTTGTTCTCCACATGCTCCCGAATGAAGTGATATTGTATCTCTATTTGCTTTGTCCGGCTATGAGAGACTGGATTGTTGGCAATTGCTATTGCACTTGATGAGTCACAGAACATCGAAATCTCCTTCAACTTCAAGTTGTAGTCTTCTAGCTGATTTCTGATGCATAGAAGTTGTGCACAACAACTGCCTATGGAGATATACTTCGATTCGGCGGTTGAGATTGCTACACAATTCTGCTTCTTGCTACTCCAAGAGACAAGCCTCCTTCCAAGGAATTGGCATGTCCCGGGAGTGCTTTTCTTGTCATACCTGCTACCTGCAAAATCAACATCTGAAAAGCCAGTTAGCTCGAAGTCATTACTTCTTGGGTACCATAAGCCAAGATTTGGGGTGCCTTTAAGGTATCTCAAAATCCTCTTTGCAGCGACATAGTGAGATTCCATAGAGTTCACCTGAAATATAGCACAAACATATGTTGAAAACATTATGTCCGGTCTACTGACAGTAAGGTAGAGTAAGGATCCGATTATGCTTCTGTACTTGGTTTCATCAAAAGGTTTCCCTTTCACATCCTTATCCAGATTCATAGTTGAACCCATTGGAGTCCTCATTGAGGTTACATTCTCCATTCTGAATTTCATAATTAACTCTTTGGTGAACATCGTCTGAGAGATGAAGATTCCATCCTCAGATAGCTTCACCTAAAGTCCTAAGAAATACTTCGGCTCTCCCATACTACTCATTTCAAATTTCCCTTGTATCCAGTTAGAAAACTTTTTGCAAAGGTGATCATGTAACACCCTGCCAGTACAAAAAGTATAACAGCAGGTCCGGCCGGGACCCCACGCCATACAAACCACACTAGCTAGGAGTTAAAAGGTGATAACCAGAAAAGTAACAACTAACGAGAGTACAAAACGTAAGCGGAAGCATTAATTAAACCATTCAAATAGACATGTCCACTATCATAGGAATGAATCCAGAAATAAGAGTTACGGCCTTAGGGCCTTACATCAAATCAATGTACAAAACTCCAAAAAGCATACATCGGCACGCAGGCCGGCAATACATGAGAAAACAGGAAAAAGGCTGGCCTTCGAGGGCCAACTCAGCAAAAGGACAGCAAAAGGACCAACGCCCGCTATTTCCCGCTAGGCTCACCTGCACCTGCATAAGAACATTCCACCAAGCGGTGGTAAACAAAGCAACGGTCAGCACAGCTGACCAAATTATAACGACCCCACCCCTTTCCCGGGGTGGCGGAGATTCTACCCTGCAAGTAAGCCATACTAGCACAAGTACTAATCTAAAGAGAGTGCAACTACACAAGGTGAGGTTTCAAGCACAATCAATCTTCTAGGTTGAGCATCAAAAAGAAGGGAACCTAGGTATGCACATGATGTTGGTTGGGTTCACCCGAAGGTTTCCCACAACCGCCTAAGCAAATCGCATGAGGCTAAACATAACATCAAATTCACAACACTCCACCCTAAGGGTCACCACCTTAGGTGGGAAACAAGAGCTTTTGGTCGGTCTAGGTATGACACCTTCCACGACCTCTCCCATGATCACACGGCCTTCATGAGGAAGGGACCTCTCGCCGATCTGCATGGAAACGGGTTCGGTTCAGCTTTGCCCGTGCTCTAATCGTCGCGATCTATCGCACGACGTGGGTACGGCTTCACCTCGGCCCGTAAGGGTTTAGCACTTTCAAGTGCTACACAAAAATATACGCTACGCACCTAACCCCTTCACAAGGATCTAGGCTTCGCGAATTCTCAACAAGGGAGGTACATACGCTCCGCATCAATAACGTGGTGAAGGTTTGCCTTCATCCAAAACTCAAAGCATGGGGCTTTCGTAGGGATCTTCACAAGACGCCTACACTTAACTCCCGCAATACTATAGGTGAGTTCACGGAGTCATTCTCCGGCACGCATTCTAGGTCTAACCTAAATGCAACGTCGCAAATCAAGCATCACCGATTCGGGCTCACGGCCACGAATAGGCTTCACACAAAATGCCTAAATCCGCACGACTACCGGATTTTCTACATGCAATATGCCGGGGACGGACACAATCTACCCGGAGTCCCGAAGGACTTGAGGAAATCCTACACTTCACCCATTTGGTGAAAGAGATACCTCATGCAAGCAAAGAAAGAGGAATAAATGGACAAATACAAGTCCAAAGTTCGGGAGGAAGAATCGTTACCCTAGACGTGTTCCTCTTCGCCATGGATCCGAGATTCTACGCGGAGGGAAAGAACCGCACCGGGCTGCACTCTCCGGATCTGGAAACGGCTCGCGAAACGGAGCTCCGGAGCTCCGTCAATGGCGAAATCTCCTCTTCTTCTTCCTTGCCCCCTTCTTCTTCCTCTAGCCTAGGAGAGAGAAACACTATGAAATAATGAGGGTTTAATCCCTCTCCAAAGCCCTAAGACCCCCCAGCATCAAATCCCAGCCGTTGGATCGAATTCCAAGAAATTTGATCGGTCGGATCCTCTTCTCCGCTCAAAATCGCGGAACAGAATAAACAGGGCGCACGATCACAGGCGCACGGTCAGTGGTCGTGCGCGACGAGGGCAATGGTCGTGCGCACTATCCGGGACAGAACTCTGAATTCTTGCGAATAAGCGCACGATCGCTGGCGCACGATCACTGGTCGTGCGCGAAGAGGGAAATGGTCGTGCGCAGTGTCCGAGACAGAACTCGATTCTCTTCTGAATTAACGCACGATCGCTGGCACACGATCACTGGTCGTGCGCGATGAGGCCACTGATCGTGCGCTAAGAGCAGACAGGGAAAATTCTAGCCTGCTTCACGTGCCGCACTACCACTCCGCCTACTTCGCGGAACTACCAGACTTGGGGTGTTACAACTCCACCCTCCTTAAAAGAATTTCGTCCCGAAATCCAGGAAACAGTAATAGCATAAATTATAGTTATACTTTACCTGAGGGAAATAGCTCGGGATACTCCGCAAGCATCGTTTGCTCTCTCTCCCAAGAGAGCTCCTCTCGGCCGCAGTTATCCCACCGGACTTTTACCATCCGAATGGACTTGTTCCGCAGCTGCTTTACTTCGGTATCTTTGATGCGTAAAGGCTTGACTTTCGTCGACAACCCACTATCGACCGGAACTTTGCCGACCGCAACGATATGAGTAGGCTCTTGCACTGCCTTCCTCAACACTGAAATGTGGAACACGTCGTGCAGACCGCTCAGCTCTGCAGATAGTGCAAGCCGATAAGCCGCATCACCAACACGCTCCACGATCTCGAACGGTCCTAAGTACCTCGGACTGAGCTTTTTCAAGCGTCGAATCCTTGATACCCCTTTGAACGGTTTGATCTTCAAGTAAACCCGGTCACCGACGGTAAACTCTAAGTTCCTATGCTTGGCGTTGAAATACTTTGCTTGCCTATCCTGGGCAACCAATAGCCTTTCGCGTATAGCCCGGATCGTCGAAGTTGCTTCTTCAACATCCTTTCGCTTCAATAGCTTAGTATCGCCCGTTTCCGCCCAAGACAACGGCGTACGACACTTCTTACCATAGAGGGCCTCGAAAGGAGTCATCTTTATGCTGGCTTGGTAGCTATTATTGTAGGCGAATTCGATCATATAGAGGTGATCCTCCCACCTCTTTCCAAAGTCTAGAGCGCACATTCGGAGCATATCCTCCATAGTCCTGTTGGTTCTCTCGGTCTGTCCATCCGTTTGCGGGTGGAAGGCCGTGCTGAACTTCAATTTTGTGCCCAACAGTTCATGGATAAGCCTCCAATCTTTCGATGTGAAACGCCCGTCACGATCGCTGACGATGCTACGAGGGACACCGTGCAGTCTCACGATACTATCCACATAGAGCTTTGCTAGCTTCTCTACGGAATCATCCTTCCGGTTCGGAATGAAGTGTGATACCTTTGTCAAACGGTCCACGATCACCCATATGGCGTCGTTTCCATGTTGCGATCTCGGCAATCCGTGCACGAAATCCATCGAAATATCATCAAACTTCCATTCCGGAATCGGCAAGGACTTCAGAAACCCACCGGGACGTTGACATTCCGCTTTCACCAACGCGCAAGTATGACACTTGGCTACGTAAAGGGCAATGTCTTTCTTCATGCCCGGCCACCAGAACAGTTTCTTCATATCCATAAACATTTTAGTGCTCCCCGGGTGGATCGAGTACTTGGTATGATGAGCCTCGTACATCAATTCCGCCCGTAGAGTACCAACGGTTGGGATGCATAACCTTTCCTGCTTCCACATAAGGTCGTCTTCGAAGGAGAAATCAGCGTTTAACCCTTCAACGGTTTCCGCTTTGTATCGTTTCAAGCTCTCGTCCAACTCCAATGCTTGTCGAACTCGGTCGGCAAGGTCGTAGTGAACTTCCGTCCAGTTCAAGCATGCTGAAGTAGACGTTCTCCTATCAATGCATATGATCTCCATTTCTTCTAGCTCACGGATTAGACGCTCATCGTGCATCAAAATCCAATTTGCTTGTGCGGGAGCCCGACGACTCAACGCATCTGCAACTACGTTTCCTTTACCGGGAGTATACTTGATATCGAAGGTGTAGTCCCCAAGGAACTCCATCCACCTCCTTTGGCGCATGTTCAACTCCCTTTGGTCTAGTAAGTACTTGAGGCTCTTATGGTCGGTAAAGATATCGATCTTCACGCCATATAGATAGTGTCTCCAAAGTTTGAGGGCAAAAACCACGGCCGCTAGCTCCAAATCATGGACCGGGTAATTCCTCTCGTGAACCTTCAGTTGCCGGGAGCCGTAGGCAATTACCTTCCCGAACTGCACTAGGACACAACCCAAACCACTTCCTGAGGCGTCGCTATATATTTCGTAGCCTTCCGTACCTTGTGGCGAGCATAGAATGGGCGCCGTGGTCAGACGGCTCTTTAGCTCTTCAAAAGCTCGTGCGCACTCGGGCGACCAAACGAACTTATGATCCTTCCTAGTCAGTTTTGTGAGAGGAAGTGCGATCCTCGAGAAGTTTTCCACAAAGCGCCTATAATAGCCGGCAAGTCCTAAGAAACTTCGGACTTCCACTACGTTTTTCAACAAAGGCCACGCTTGGATCGCTTCTATCTTCGACGGATCAACTGCAATTCCTTCGCCACTAACAACATGACCAAGGAATGCCACTGACGGTAGCCAAAACTCGCACTTGGAGAACTTGGCATATAGCTGACTCCTCCTCAAGGTGCTCAGGACTGCGTGCAGATGCCCTACATGCTCCTCTTCCGACTGAGAGTATACCAAAATGTCGTCGATGAAGACGATCACAAATTGATCTAAATACTCTCGGAATGTCCTATTCATCAAGTCCATGAATACCGACGGTGCGTTGGATAGACCGAACGACATTACCGTGAACTCAAAGTGCCCAAAGCGGGTACTGAACGCTGTCTTTGGGATGTCGCATTCCCTTATTCGCAGTTGATAGTAGCCGGACCTTAGGTCTAGCTTGGAGTAAACCGTCGACCCCATCAGTTGGTCGAATAGATCATCGATTCTAGGAATCGGATATCGGTTTTTCTCGGTCAACTTGTTTAGCTCTCTATAATCGATACATAGATGCAAGCTCCCATCCTTCTTTTTCACAAAGAGGACCGGTGCACTCCAAGGCGAAGAACTTGGACGTACGTAGCCTTGCTCTAGCAGCTCTTGCAATTGGACCTTCAACTCTGCCAATTCCTTTGGCGCTATTCGGTATGGTGAGCGGGCCACAGGTTTGGCACCTGGCACCAACTCGATACAGAAATCAATCTCCCGATGAGGCGGAGCCCCAGGGAGTTCGTTAGGAAACACGTCGGCGTATTCCGCTACAACTGGGACATCACACAACCTGGGCTTTGGCTCCGAAGCCTCCAACAAGGTGAAGAACAACTCGGCACCTTTTCTCACCGCCTTAACCACTTGGAGAGCAGACATCAGCGTCTTGCTCGCCCCTCGCATACCGGCGAAGGTGGTTTCATCGTCGGTGTTCGTTCCCAGAGTGATCTCCTTTGCGTTGCAATCTATGCATGCTCGCTGCTCCGAGAGCCAGTCCATGCCGAAGATCACATCGAATTCAGCTAACGGTAGTAACGACGCTTCCAAGTCGAAATCTTGACTTCCGATCTGCACCTTCACACGGCTCTTTCTATCCGCACTCATTCGAGATCCATTGGGTAGCACTACTTCCAGTCTATCCTCTACAAAGGTAGACGGCACTCCGATTCGCACCACGAAGTCCTCGGACAGAAAAGAGTGCGATGCACCGGTATCGAATAGAGCTCTCGCCGGATAGTTGAAAATTAGGACGAAACCTAATTGTACACAAATAACACATACAGTCGTACAACCGAAAGAATCATATACATAGCTGTAAAAGCTAACTTCTAATTCGTACCTGTGACGACATCGGTTTGTCGTATGGCTTCTTGTTGGCCAAGCGAATAGACTCTCGGCTGAGTCGGAATGTGTTGGGAGGCCGAAGACTCTGCCGCTTTGCCCTTTTCCGCAGCCCGAGCATAATCCACCGCTCGATTTGCCGCCTTTGGGGGACCACTTCGACACACCGCAGCTTTGTGTCCCACCTTCCCGCAGGTGAAACACGTAATAGGAGTCCGCGCGGTCGTGGCTCCCGAAACGTTCGAAGAAGCTGGTTCCGCCTGCTTGAACTTCCGCTTGTTCCTTCTGAAGTCCGGCTTGGACTGAGAGGCCGGCGCATGAAACTCGGGTTTCTTTACAACACTCTTTGCTTGTACCCTCTTCATGTCCAACTCCAAAGATCTGGCGGTTTGCACCATCACTTGGAAGCCAAACGTCATAGGGCCTGCAAGGAGCAGCCTCAACTCGTCCCGAAGCCCTTCATAGAATTTATTCGTCTTCGTCTCCTCATCCTCCACCAATGCCCCCGCATAGCGACTCAGTCTGGTAAACTCATGTAAGTAATCGTCAACGGAGCGATCACCTTGAGTTAACCTCAGGAACTGGTTTTGTAACGCAATGCGTTGGGCAGAGGGGATAAACCGCTGGAGGAACGACTTTGAAAACTCAGCCATTGTTATTTCAGTAATGTCTCTATCGCCGAACTTGTGCAGTTCCTGCTCTTCCCACCACAGCACAGCCTCTCCGTCAAGAAGGAAAGTGGCTAAGGTGACCATCATGGCTTCGTCCGTCGCCGTCGCCCTCAGAGTTCTTCTAACTCTTGACAACCAGTCTTCTGCCTCCGTTGGGGACTCAGATCCCGAGAAGGTAGGAGGATTAAAGCTCAAGAAGTGCTTTAATTGTTGGTCACGCGCTCGCCCCGCAACTACTTGCGCAACTTGACGCTCCACCCTCGGTGCTAACGCCGGTTCCACTGCAGCTACTGGCACAGGGGCATCAACCCTTGGTGCTACCGCAGGTTCCACTGCAGGTTCAATTACCGGGGCCGCATCAGTAGTATGCGTAGCAGGCTGTGCAAGCCTTTGCGGTTGAGCATTGATCATCGCGAAGACTGCTTCTGCGACCATTCTGATCATCTCAGCTGAAGGAGTGGTCGCTGGCACCTCAGCCGACCCACTACTTTCAGCGGTGTTACGGGGTTGAGACCGCCCCGCAACACTTCTAGTTACCTATAATCATGCAAGGCACAATTTAGTGACCCTAAACGTATCAAACATCAAACATGGAACGCTCAGGTTCCGCAAACAAGTATGTTTTTTCATTCCTAAGTGGACATTCTTATTAGTTTTTGACGTTCTAGGTGAATGCACAGCCCGTGCGCACCACCCCTTAAAAGGAATTCGTCCCGAATTCGCTAAACTACGGATCGACGCCTTAAGTCCGATACCAAATTGTAACACCCTGCCAGTACAAAAAGTATAACAGCAGGTCCGGCCGGGACCCCACGCCATACAAACCACACTAGCTAGGAGTTAAAAGGTGATAACCAGAAAAGTAACAACTAACGAGAGTACAAAACGTAAGCGGAAGCATTAATTAAACCATTCAAATAGACATGTCCACTATCATAGGAATGAATCCAGAAATAAGAGTTACGGCCTTAGGGCCTTACATCAAATCAATGTACAAAACTCCAAAAAGCATACATCGGCACGCAGGCCGGCAATACATGAGAAAACAGGAAAAAGGCTGGCCTTCGAGGGCCAACTCAGCAAAAGGACAGCAAAAGGACCAACGCCCGCTATTTCCCGCTAGGCTCACCTGCACCTGCATAAGAACATTCCACCAAGCGGTGGTAAACAAAGCAACGGTCAGCACAGCTGACCAAATTATAACGACCCCACCCCTTTCCCGGGGTGGCGGAGATTCTACCCTGCAAGTAAGCCATACTAGCACAAGTACTAATCTAAAGAGAGTGCAACTACACAAGGTGAGGTTTCAAGCACAATCAATCTTCTAGGTTGAGCATCAAAAAGAAGGGAACCTAGGTATGCACATGATGTTGGTTGGGTTCACCCGAAGGTTTCCCACAACCGCCTAAGCAAATCGCATGAGGCTAAACATAACATCAAATTCACAACACTCCACCCTAAGGGTCACCACCTTAGGTGGGAAACAAGAGCTTTTGGTCGGTCTAGGTATGACACCTTCCACGACCTCTCCCATGATCACACGGCCTTCATGAGGAAGGGACCTCTCGCCGATCTGCATGGAAACGGGTTCGGTTCAGCTTTGCCCGTGCTCTAATCGTCGCGATCTATCGCACGACGCGGGTACGGCTTCACCTCGGCCCGTAAGGGTTTAGCACTTTCAAGTGCTACACAAAAATATACGCTACGCACCTAACCCCTTCACAAGGATCTAGGCTTCGCGAATTCTCAACAAGGGAGGTACATACGCTCCGCATCAATAACGTGGTGAAGGTTTGCCTTCATCCAAAACTCAAAGCATGGGGCTTTCGTAGGGATCTTCACAAGACGCCTACACTTAACTCCCGCAATACTATAGGTGAGTTCACGGAGTCATTCTCCGGCACGCATTCTAGGTCTAACCTAAATGCAACGTCGCAAATCAAGCATCACCGATTCGGGCTCACGGCCACGAATAGGCTTCACACAAAATGCCTAAATCCGCACGACTACCGGATTTTCTACATGCAATATGCCGGGGACAGACACAATCTACCCGGAGTCCCGAAGGACTTGAGGAAATCCTACACTTCACCCATTTGGTGAAAGAGATACCTCATGCAAGCAAAGAAAGAGGAATAAATGGACAAATACAAGTCCAAAGTTCGGGAGGAAGAATCGTTACCCTAGATGTGTTCCTCTTCGCCATGGATCCGAGATTCTACGCGGAGGGAAAGAACCGCACCGGGCTGCACTCTCCGGATCTGGAAACGGCTCGCGAAACGGAGCTCCGGAGCTCCGTCAATGGCGAAATCTCCTCTTCTTCTTCCTTGCCCCCTTCTTCTTCCTCTAGCCTAGGAGAGAGAAACACTATGAAATAATGAGGGTTTAATCCCTCTCCAAAGCCCTAAGACCCCCCAGCATCAAATCCCAGCCGTTGGATCGAATTCCAAGAAATTTGATCGGTCGGATCCTCTTCTCCGCTCAAAATCGCGGAACAGAATAAACAGGGCGCACGATCACAGGCGCACGGTCAGTGGTCGTGCGCGACGAGGGCAATGGTCGTGCGCACTATCCGGGACAGAACTCTGAATTCTTGCGAATAAGCGCACGATCGCTGGCGCACGATCACTGGTCGTGCGCGAAGAGGGAAATGGTCGTGCGCACTGTCCGAGACAGAACTCGATTCTCTTCTGAATTAACGCACGATCGCTGGCACACGATCACTGGTCGTGCGCGATGAGGCCACTGATCGTGCGCTAAGAGCAGACAGGGAAAATTCTAGCCTGCTTCACGTGCCGCACTACCACTCCGCCTACTTCGCGGAACTACCAGACTTGGGGTGTTACAGATCATCCGTAGATACAAAGATAATATCGTCGACATAGATTTGCACTAGCAAAATCTTGCCTTTTACTTCCCTAATAAATAATGTCTTATCTATTTTTCCTCTTGTGAATTTATTCTCAAGAAGAAAACTAGAGAGGGTCTCATACCAAGCTCGGGGTGCTTGTTTTAGACCATATAAAACTTTTCGTAAAAATTAAACATAATCAGGGAGGGTGGAATCAACAAAACCTGGAGGTTGTTCTATATATACTTCTTCCTTTAGATTACCATTAAGGAAGGATGACTTCACATCCATTTGATAGACCTTGAATCTCTTGTGAGCAGCATACGCAAGAAACAACCTGATCGCCTTGAGTCTTGCCACTGGAACATAAGTTTGATCGAAGTAGATCCCTTCTTGTTATCTGTAACCTTGGGCAACAAGTCTGGCCTTGTTCTTGATGATCACACCATTTTCATCCAGCTTGTTTCTGAAAACCCATTTTGTCCCAATGACGTTCTGACCTTTCGGCCTTGGTACCAGCTTCCAAACCTTGCATCTCTTGAACTGATTGAGCTCCTCTTGCATTGCAATGATCCATGAAGCATCCTCTTTTGCCTCATCAAATTTCTTTGGCTCAACCTACGAAAGAAAGCTTAAATGTAGTACTTCGTTAACTGTACCTCTACGTGTTCCTATTTCGACACTAGTTTCTTCGATGATTTGATTAACTGGTTGATCTATTTGGTGTCTAATCACCAGATTTCTTGCATCTTCATTGATACCAGGTTCTTCTACTTCTAGTGCATCTTCTGTCTCCTGAGGTTCTTCTTCTTCAGGTGTAGTTGGATCATTCACTGAAATTGCCCTTGGAATATCTTATTTAATGACTTCTTCCAAGATGAGTTCTTTCAGTTTTGAACCTGCAACTGCATATTCAATGAAAACACTAAAAAAGCTGCTGTGAAGCATACTAGTCTCATCAAATACAACATTTATGGATTCTTCTACAATGAGAGTTTTCTTGTTGAAAATCATATATGCCTTACTATGGATACTATAGCCTACAAAAATACCTTCAAATATTTTTCACTAAACTTAGTTTTGTAATACTTCCCATTGTTAAGTATGAAGCTGTAACACCCCCCAAACAACTAGACCCCCTAAGTTGGTTTTGTCATGACTAGGTCATGAAAAAACCATAGGAAGAGCTTAAGATCATGTGAGCTTGGATGAGAAGGAGAAATCCCAGTGGTCTGCATATAGCAGTTTTCATATACCTAGCCTAAGGTTGGATTTTAGGGCCTTTCCTTAAACCTTGACTCCACCATAGTATCCCTAACCCATTAGGGGTCTCCTTGGAGCACTAGGGACCCATTGGGGTCAACCAAAGAGGCCAATTTGGCTAAAGTCAACCTTAACTCTAAAATTGGTCAAACCAAGTCAATTAGGGTCAATTGGCCTCCACCGTGCCAAATTGACCTTGCCCCTACCCTTATAGGGTTATTAAGAACCTAATGGACCAAAAATCCCCATCATGGGACCTCTAAATTGGCCAATTTACCCTAAGTCAACCCTAGCCCTAATATGGTCAAAAGTGTCATATTAAGGGGTAATACGCCCTCACCTTGCCAACTTGACCCTACCTAGACCTTCATAACCCTTAAGGGAGGCCATTGGAGCCTAAGCTATCCATTGGGGTCAATCCAATTGACCAATTTGACCAAAGTCAACTCTGTACAAAATTAGGTCAAAATAACCCAATTCCCCCAAATTAAACCTAACCCACTTGAGCTAGACCCAATTGGTGGGATCCACCACCTCATAGGGATTTAATGCTGCTGAGTTGGCCATCCAATTTGAAGAGAATCGGCCAGGAGAGAGAGAGACTAATTTGAAAGAGAGAGAAGGAAGGGGGAGTTAATGGAGAGGAAGAGGAAACCTTCCATCTCCTCCAATAATGGCACCATTCATCTCCCCTTGGGGAGAGGAGAAGTTTTCAACCCTTCCCCGGCCACATTGATGCCCAGATTCACTCCCCCAAGTGTAACTGAAACCTTTACTAATGGCCATTAATGGCAATCCGAGTAACTCCTCCCCCTTAGCCTCAGTTGACCCCTTTAACATCTTCAGAGGCTGGAAAGGAGTGAAACCCCCTCTTCCCTCGAAGAAATCGAGCACCAGAAGCTATGATCGGCATGGCGCTGAAAGATCCACCTCCAGCCATGGCAACTCGCCGGAATACGCACCACTAAGCCCCCACACAGGTCTGATCTGCCTCCTCTCCCTTAGTGCTTGATCTTTTCATAATTTGGGGCTTGATCCGAGCTCAATTGGGCTCGGATCGTGCTTCCGAAAGGGCTCGTTTCGAGCTCTCTTTCCCCTCCTCTAAACTCTAATTCCGACCACCTCTGGCCGACCAACCACCCCCTATCGCCGGCCACCACCTCAACTGAGGTGGTGGTGGCATTGGCTGGCCGGGAAGCGGCACAGGTGGCCGGGAAATCATCCCTCAAAGGAGCCCAGGACGGGCTGTCGCGCGCCGTCCATCCAACGGGGACGATGACTGCGAGCCGTCGGATTTGCCGTGATTATGTTATATGTTATAATGTTATTTCATTTTGAATCCGGAGTAAATGATTATGTTATATTCTTATTTAATTAATTCGCCGATCAGAGTAGAAGAAATTCACCGAACTAATAGTTGAGTTCGTCGAACAGAATTAATTCGTCGAAAGGAATTAATTCAGCGAACTGAATCCGGAGTAAATGATTAGGTTATAACCTTATTTCATTAATTCGTCGCACGGGGTAGAAGAAATTTTGAGTTCGTCGAACGGAACCCGACGTTCATCGAATGAAATTAAGTCACCGAACTAATAGTTGAGTTCGTCGAACGAAACCCGAAGTTCGTCGAATGGAATTCATTTGTCAAACACCCTCTGGAGTTCGTCGAGCTGGTAGTTGAGTTCGACGAACTGAGCACGGAGTTCGTCGAACGGAGTTGATTCGCTGAACTAAATTAATTCGTCGAACTGGATTAGTTCGTCGAACGAAGATCGGGTTTCGTCGAGCGCACTGAAGCACAACGTTCGTCGAATGCAGAGCAGAGTTCGTCGAACGCAGATCATATTTCGTCGAACTCAGAGACTTTTTCCAACACATTTTGCCACACTTCCTGCAGTATTTCATTTTAATTACTAAAAATACTAGAACCCCTCAAATGAAAAAGAAGTCAACACCAAAGTTGTAGACCTTGGAGTCTAGTTTATTGTAAAATTAATTTCACCCCAAAAGGAGTTCTGTAGCTCCCTGTAGGTCCATTTTGGTGGGACTGGTCCCTAGTGTAGAACATCCACCATATCTTGAATAACTTTTGATTGGGTTATGGGATGAACTTGAAAATTGAAATATAGGCTATTTACACCTACCCACACATCATACCCAAGGATGGGAATTTTAGGAGAACCTTTTTCTAAGGTTTTTGTAATAGTTTCATAAATTAAATATTAATTAATTATTGGGTCAAATGACCTCCAATGCCATCCAAATTTTGGTGGATACTTCTTAGGGTTATCACATGACCCTGGTAAAAATCTCAGCCCAATTGGTACTGATTTGGTTGGGTAAATTGTCAACCCAGGTTAGGTCAAATTGAGTCAAAGTTAGGGCATGGTGTTTATATTGGGGTATGGTGGTCAGAACTCATCACCATGAGTTGAAACCTTGGCAACTGGTTTAGGACCACGTAAAACACCTTCATGAGTAAGATGGGGTGGTGTAGAGGTGGATATGCCCTAGGACCCTAGTTTTAACCTTAGGGTTGCTCTTGAACCTTGTGAAGGACATGGGGTCAATGTTCTTGTATGGTCATGGAACTTGGTGGATAAATTCATGGGATGTATTTATGACCTAGGGAATTTTGAGAGAATTTTAGGAGGACTTATCCCCCCTAAATTAGGTCATAACCCCTTTAGATAAACTTCTTATAAGAGATATTTACATGCACAAAAGATCTTGGATGAAGATGAAATCTTGGTGGTGCCTTTATAATCATAATATTGATCCTTGGTAATTTTTGTTTAATTTATTTGATGATTTATCTAGTATTTCATTCTCAAGGCACCTATTTTGTCTCAATCTTAAGAAATATAATTAAGGGTCCAAAACTCTCTGGAAAAATGTGCAACTTGGTGATAAGACATTTCAGAGCACTAGGAAGCTCTGTGAATTTTTATAGAAATTTTGGAAATTATTATCAGTAGGCTACTTCACAACATGAGCAAATTAGGAATCATTTGGGTTAATTATTTCAGTGAGTAAATGATTTACATAAATTGTGAAACTCTGTATTAAGTTTTTCTGGACATAATAGAGGTCTGGTAAATTTTCTATAATTTTAACACAAGTATTTTTGGTAGTTCCTTCATAAATTTTCAAGTTTGATTAGAAGTTAAATATTAAAAATAGAGGACATTTCCTTACTGTAAAATGATGATATTCATTATTTACTGTTATTTTGGCATGATAGATTTATCTTAATTTTATGAGGATCATGTCTTGAGAATACCTTACACTTCATGTTCATATTCATACTTGGCAAACATTGGAGAAATTTAAATAAATGTTAAAATGTTGAGGAAAAATATGAGTCTTTGGATTTAGTCTTATAATGCCATGATAGTCCTCCAGTAAAAATCTTGTGTCATGAGGAGGAATATTTGGAGTACCTCTACTTGTAAGCTTCATATAGTTAGTTTGGTCTGCGTATAGTAAAAATGTGAAATTTGGATATTTAGGGGCCTACCAAGTGGAAGTGGCATGTAGTTTGTTGAAACCAGAGAACTGGTCTCGCCGTTCGCAAGGGGGATGCAGCTAACACTTACTTGACCTGAGCGAGACCCTTGACCAGTCACTAAGAACCGAAGAACCTTGCTCTTGGAGAACACCTAAGTCCACAAACTGACCCCTTAAGCTGCAGCGTGGAGGTCCCACCACATACCCAGAAGCTCACAAGGAACTTCCCCTCCCAAGCCAATGCTGAGCCTGGGCACCTTGGAGGGCACTAAGGATCACCTCACCGTCCACCTTCAATGACAGGGGGAGGGGAGGGGTAGTGCTTGCTCACACGCGAGGGAGGGGGGGGGGGGGGGAGGGTACCAACCACCCTTCCCAAGGTGCCCATGGGGTCTATTTATAGACTTCCCAAAATTGGGCTGCGGATAGCCAAAATTTTGCTATCCGCATCTCAACTATGAACCTGGATGACCAGTACAGGGGGGGAGGCGAGTGGAGATGAGACGTCCACTTCCCCACTTGCCTGAACAACCCACCTCTCCCTTTGCATAGAGAGCAGACGAGTGGACTGAAGGTCCACTCGCCCCTGGGACTGGGCGAGTGGACCCTTGGTCCACTCGCCCCTCTTCCCTAGGCTTGGGCGAGTGGACCGAAGGTCCACTCGCCCCGTAGGGTCGAGCGAGTGGACCGAAGGTCCACTCGCCCCTAGGCCTTGGCAAGTGGACCTTTGGTCCACTCGCCCCTTAGGCCTGGGCGAGTGGACCTTTGGTCCACTCGCCCCCTAGGGCCGGCCGAGTGGACCGAAGGTCCACTTGCCCCTAAGCCTGGGCGAGTGGACCTTTGTTCCACTCATCCCCTAGGGCCAGGCGAGTGGACCAAAGGTCCACTCCTCCCCTAGGCCTTGGCGGAATGCGTGGGAGTGGACCGAATCGCCGACCTCCCCCTCCTTTTGCCTCGGGTGGCTTCGAACCTCTTCAACATGTTGATTCGCCGTGCCACGACAACTTTCACTATTGCGATCACACCTGCGTCAGGTCATACCAGCTCGGCAAATATGAGGGTTGTACACAATCCCCGCTCTTTTCGAGCTTGTCTTAAGCTCGTAAAGAAAGTCCAACCCACCTATTTGACGAGTAGGTGGGACCCTAGAGTGACCCACGAAGGGCCCTGCCAACGGGATGCTCCTGCCGAGTTTTTCAACTGAACCTAACTTGGGGCGGAATGCGAACCTTTCTCCACTTGACAACTATCCTATGAGTCGAGCTCAACTGGAGGTGGAGAAAGCTCAACACCTTAGGTCGAATTGAACCTGACCTTAGGTGGAGAAAAACTCAACACCTCTTGTCGAGCCGAGCTCGGCCTGAGGTGGGAGGCAAACCTTTCTCCACTCAACAACGCTCCTATGAGCCGAGCTCAACTGGAGCTGGAGAAAGCTCAACACCTTAGGTCAAATTGAACTTGACCTTAGGTGGAGAAAAACTCAACACCTCTAGTCGAGCCGAGCTCGACCTGAGGTGGGAGGCAAACCTTTCTCCACTTAACAACCCTCCTATGAGCCGAGCTCAACTGGAGGTGGAGAAAGCTCAACACCTTAGGTCAAATTGAACTCGACCTTAGGTGGAGAAAAACTCAACACCTCTAGTCGAGCCCAGCTCGACCTGAGGTGGGAGGCAAACCTTTCTCCACTTAACAACCCTCCTATGAGCCGAGCTCAACTGGAGGTGGAGAAAGCTCAACACCTATGGTCGAGCTAAATTCCACCTGAGGTGGAGGCAACTCAACATCTCTAGTCGAGCCGAACTCGACCTGAGATGGAGGAAACTCAACATCTCTAGTCGAGCCGAACTCGACCTGAGATGGAGAAACTCAACATCTCTAGTCGAGCCGAACTCGACCTGAGATGGAGGGAACGCAACATCTCTAGTCGAGTCGAACTCAACCTGAGATGGAGGAAACTCAACATCTCTAGTTGAGTCGAACTCGACCTGAGAGGGAGAAAGCTCAACATCTCTAGTCGAGTCAAACTCACCTTGAGATGGAGGAAACTCAACATCTCTAGTCAAGTCGAACTCAACCCGAGATAGAGGGACCTCAATATCTCTAGTCGAGTCGAACTCGACCTGAGATGGAGGAAGCTTAACATCTCTAGTCGAGTCGAACTCGACCTGAGATGGAGGAAGCTCAACATCTCTAGTCGAGTCAAACTCAACCTGAGTTGGAGGAAGCTCAACATTTCTAGTCGAGTCAAACTCAACCTGAGATGGAGGAAACTCAGCATCTCTAGTCGAGTCGAACTCAACCTGAGATGGAGGGACCTCAACATCTCTAGTCGAGTAGAACTCGACCTGAGATGGAGGAAGCTCAACATCTCTAGTCGAGTCGAACTCAACCTGAGATGGAGAAAACTCAACATCTCTAGTCGAGTCGAACTCGACCTGAGATGGAGGAAACTCAACATCTCTAGTCGAGTCGAACTCCACCTGAGATGGAGGAAACTCAACATACCCCCAGACCGGCTTCTCTTCTCGGAGCCTTACCAACCCAAACGAACCTACACGATGAGCCACCCATCGACTGACATCAACAAGCCCGGATGAGTGGTCTCCAATCGAGGACCCGACCTAAAATGAATCTACCTGACGAGCCACCCAGCGATCGACATCAACAAACCTGGGCGAGTGGTCTCCAATCGAGGGCTCGACCTAAAATAAATCTACCCGACGAGCCACCCAGCGACCGACATCAACAAGCCCGGGTGAGTGGTCTCCAATCGAGGACTCGACCTAAAACGAATCTACCCGACGATCCACCCAGCGACCAGCATCAACAAGCCCGGGCGAGTGGTCTCCAATCGAGGACTCGACCTAAAACGAATCTACCCGACGAGCCACCCAGCGACCGACATCAACAAGCCCGGGGGAGTGGTCTCCAATCGAGGACTCGACCTAAAACAAATCTACCCGACGAGCCACCCAACGACCGGCATCAACAAGCCCGGGCGAGTGGTCTCCAATCGAGGACTCGACCTAAAACGAATCTACCCGATGAGCCATCCAGCGACCGACATCAACAAGTCCGGGCGAGTGGTCTCCAATCGAGGACTCGACCTAAAACGAATCTACCCGACGAGCCACCCAGCGACCGGCATCAACAAGCTCGGGAAAGTGGTCTTCAGTCGAGGACTCGACCTAAGAGAAATCTACCCGATGAACCACCTAGCGACCGACATCAACAAGCCCGGGCGAGTGGTCTCCAGTCGAGGACTCGACCTAAAACGAATCTACCCGATGAGCCACCCAGCGACCGACATCAACAAGCCCTAGCGAGCGGTCTCCAGTCGAGGACTCGACCTAGATGCGATCTTTAATTACTTTGGATATATTATAAATTGATTACATACCATTACAATGCGCTTCCTTGCGCTTACTCGGCCACATGCACCTTGGCCATCTCCTTCATCACTTCCTCCATCTCCTCAGCTTGCTCCTGGTCCTTCTAGGTAAGGTTGTCTCCTCTCTGTCGGGGTTCTTCTTCCTTCCCTTACCTCCAGAAATTCTGGGCATGTGGCTGTTGCGTGGCCCTCCTGCTGATGGAAGTCACAGTACGTCAATGCCATCATCCTTGCTTCCTTCCCTACGCGACCCCTCTTCTTATTTCCTCTTTTTCGGCCAATCATCATGGCCTGCAGGGGTTGGGGTTGTAATGGCCTTGGGTCCGGCTGCCACCCTGCTGGGTTGAACCGTCCCTGTTCCCCCTGAAAGTTTCCTCTCCCCTGGAAATGGCCTCTTCCTTGGCCTTGAGGGAGTTCTCCTGGCGGCCTCCATGTCGGTTGGGTGACTGGTGGCTGAAACCCCCAGCCTTGCTCCTGCCCAACGGGGGGTCCCTGGTCCCCCTAACTTCTTGCTTCCTCCTTCGTCTTCCCTCCTTGCTCCTTCTTCTCCTCCCTCTCCTTTTTCTCACCCTTGGCCAACCTTGCCATGAACTCCTGGGTTGTGTCCTCACACTCAATTTCTCGAGAAGTGCGCTCCATCAGCTCTTCGAAAGACAGGGGTGGGTCCCGAGTCAAGCTCATCCTGAACATCCCCTGCTGTAACCCGAGGGTGAAAGCCAGCTGTAGGGTATGCTCGGGCACCTCAATGACAAGGAGGACTTCCTCCTGGAATCTATCCACGTAACTCCCCAACATCTCCCCTGGCCTTTGTTGAACCAAGAACAGGGCCTCCGCCCCCTTCCTCCTCTTCTTTGAAGTGGAGAACCTTAGCAAGAAACTCTGGCGCAGGTCCTCGAAGCCGTAGATGGTTTCCACTGGGAGTTGGTGGAACCAGTCCCTCGTCTCCCCCCTGAACGTGACGGCAAAGAGTCTGCATTTGAAGGCATCCGACATCTGCCTGATCGAGGCCATGTCTTCGAACCACTGGAGGTGTTTAATATGGTCGTCCTTCCATGCATAGTAAGACATGTCAGGCTCGCTGAACCTATCTGGAACGGGAGCTGAGATGATCAGCTCGCAGAAAGGACTTCCCCATCTTCCCTGACGAGTCGAAGGCATTCTCTCTGCCTCCACTGGGGTTGCCGGTCCCAGGAGAGCTGTTGAAGAGCACTCTTGTTTAAAGACCCGAGCCTTCCCCTGTGGCCAGCTCCTTCCCTTGTCGATGTGCTTGCTCTGCCTCCATCGGAGATTGCGAGGCAAGCACGGGTGTGGGTGGTGTCGAGCACTCGCCGTGAGGGGGAGTGTGACCCGCAAGAGCTCCATGATCGACTTCCTGAACTCGTCAAAATCACCCTTCTTCACGTACTCGCTGGTAGGGGGTGAGTCCCCCAGCTCATCGCTTCCAGGCATGAGTCTTGCTCAGAGCTTTTCGAACTAGCTACGTCCACGCTCACCACACTAGAATGTTGAAACCAGAGAACTGGTCTCGACGTTTGCAAGGGGGATGCATCTAACACTTACTTGACCTGAGCGAGACCCTTGACCAGTCACTAAGAACTGAAGAACCTTGCCCTTGGAGAACACCTAAGTCCACAAACGGACCCCTTAAGCTGCAGCGTGGAGGTCCCACCACATACCCGGAAGCTCACAAGGAACTTCCCCTCCCAAGCCAATGCTGAGCCTGGGCACCTTGGAGGGCACTAAGGATCACCTCACCATGCACCTTCAATGACAGGGGGAGGGGAGGGGTAGTGCTTGCTCACACGCGAGGGAAGGGGAGGGGGGGTACCCACCACCCTTCCCAAGGTGCCCATGGGGATCTATTTATAGACTTCCCAAAATTGGGCTGCGGATAGCCAAAATTCTGCTATCCGCAGCTCAACTACGAACCTGGATGACCAGTACAGGGGAGGCGAGTGGAGATGAGACGTCCACTTCCCCCTTACCTGAACAACCCGCCTCTCCCTTTGCATAGAGAGCAGACGAGTGGACCGAAGGTCCACTCGCCCCTAGGACTGGGCGAGTGGACCCCTTGGTCCACTCGCCCCTCTTCCCTAGGCTTGGGCGAGTGGACCGAAGGTCCACTCGCCCTTAAGCCTAGGCGAGTGGACCTTTGGTCCACTCGTCCCCTAGGGCCAGGCGAGTGGACCGAAGGCCCGCTCGCCCCTAGGCCTGGGCGAGTGGACTGAAGGTCCACTCCTCCCCTAGGCCTTCGCGGAATCCAGGGGAGTGGACCGAATCGCCTACCTCCCCCTCCTTTTGCCTCGGGTGGCTTCGAACCTCTTCAACATGTTGATTCGCCGTGCCATGACAACTTTCACTATTGCGATCACACCTGCGTCCGGTCACACCAGCTCGGCAAATATGAGGGTTGTACATAGTTGGTGTACATGGTCAGGTTGAAGAGATTGAAGGTCACCAAAAAGGAGTTTAGGAGATAAGAGTGTTAGGTGGGCTAAGGGTAAGGTCGTGCTTGGGATTGACGAAAGATCATCTTTCCCTTAGTGTGTCATAAACCACCTAGGGTTAAAACAAGTGAAAAGATAATAGGCTTAGGTATGTGGGTAGTTACCCATAATATTAAATGTCTTGAGAAAGGGAACCATGAGGTGTCATCCCATTATAGTTCCTAGTACCGTAGCGAGCCCCTTATAGGGCAATCCTCGGGAAGTCCAAGATAACCATAAACCGTAGGAGCAAGATGTTGTACAAGAGTAATTGATAACACAATCACTCACACCTTGTGGTTACGGGTGTATTAGTCAGTTTGGTCTTACGAGCGGTAGGCTCAGTGGTTGTAGCAGTAGACTAGTTAGTCTGGTTAGCTTGTGGCTCAGTGATGTTTGTCATGCCGGGAGGATTAGCCGGTGAGCTTATGGCTCAGAGATAGATGATAAATATGTTTGCATGTGCATAAGGTGGTGGGTCCTTAGTGTTGATGATCGTTGCACCGAAATTAATGCTTGGGCTCGGTAAGAGTGGATAACCCTTTTACCAAGACAAGTCTGGTGGTCTAACCAGCAAGAGTACGCAGTAGCTCCGCTGTTGTGTTCTTAGCGTTGAGGCGTACATTAGGTCTAGGTTAGGTAGTGCAAATACCAACCTAGAGGTGGGCGAGGCCCAACCCACCGCTTTCGTTTGCCACTACAGGAGTATCCTGGGAGTCTTGCTAGCTCCAAAAAGGGGGAACTAAAGGTCTGTGCGCATAGAGTCGTAGTGTGTGAGTTGCACTTGTGTGATCATAACATTTAACAACATACCTGGCATGTCATGACATAAACATTGCATACCCCTACCCTTATCGTATAAGTCGGTTATGGGACTTCTTATATGATAGGCCCTGCTAAACGACCCCTTGGTCTATAGGTTTGTGTGGGCATTCCTATAAATCAATGGTTACTCTTCTATTATATACATGTCTTTACTTACTGCACTTTACTTATTCTTTACCTGCTCTTACTATGCTCTTTTAGTGCTTCAATTATATATATATATACATGTGTAGTGTAGACATTCCCTGTACCCCTGTCACCTGCTATTGTTATACCCCTTGCTGTCCTCCGCTTCATCCTTCCCGCACGGTTCCTAGGAGTCACCGGGGGAGGGGTGGGGGATTATCTTAGTCTTTTTGACTAACAGTCGGTGGACCTTATCATTTTAGGAGACCACAGAGACGGAACAACACCGGAGGCAGGTGCAGATGGAGGCGGGGCAGTCTAACACCGGAGCACCAGTGTCGGGATCTGTGAGTGTTACTGCTAGTTGATTTGCTTCCGCGAGTGTTTATGTAGTGAGGGTTTGATGTATCGGGCATGAGCCCTTGTTATTTCTATCTTTGATTTCAGTTATGTTTATGTCGACATCTCTTGTGATAATTTACTATATATGTGATGTGGACTTGTCTTCTTCTCAAGTTTGTTACTCTTACTTTTTCTGTGATCGATAAGGCCGGCAGGATCGGCGTTTTGTAGTGGCAACCTTCCCGAGTGAGGGTGTCACCGCAAAACGGCGGTTCTGGGCATAAGACCCCGGGTTTGAAAAAAAATGGGGTCTTACAGAAGCACTTACTGCCAAAGATTCTAAAATAAGATACAGTTGGCTTCCTGCCCTTCAGAAGTTCATACGGTGTCTTACGATGGTTCTTGTTGATTAGTGCTCTGTTTTGCACATGACAAGCAATGTTGATGGCTTCTGCCCAGAAATATTCCAGAAGAGAAGAATCATTCAACAATGTCCTACTTGCCTCTATGAGTATTCTATTCTTTCTCTCGGTAACTCCATTTTGTTGTGGAGTTCGAGGAGATGAAAATTCATGAAAGATGCCTAAGCTTTCACAGAACTCTATCATAGCCCCAGATTTGAATTCTGTTCCGTGGTCACTTCTGATTTTGACTATGGAGTAGTTAAGTTCATTCTGGATTTGCCTAATAAAATTAGTGAAATAGTCAAAAGTATCTGACTTGTGTTTCAGAAAGAATACCCAAGCAAAATGAGAGTAGTCATCAACAATCACCAGGGTGTAAGCTTTACCTCCTAAACTCCTGACTGGCATATGAACAAATAGATCCATATGAAGCAGATAGAAACATCTGGTAGATTCTTTGCCAATTATGCTCTTAAAGTTAGCCCGAGTCTGCTTGCCCATTTGGCATGCATGCCAAAGTCTCTCTTTAATGCACTTAACATCAGGTACGTCACGCACTAAGTTGTGAGAAAATAACAGATTTATATTTTTGAAATTAATATGTGTTAGTCTCTTGTGTCATTGATCACAAAGAGATGCACTATATTTTGCCAAAAATCATACTGGAGTAGAAGAATCTAAACAAAGGAAATTTAAGCAGACAACTTTATCAAGCACTTATCCTTGTAGAACACAACCATATAGCCTTTGTCATATAATTGACTTATGCTTATGAGATTATGTTGTAAACCCTTAACATAAGCTACGTCTGTGAAGGAGACTATACCATTAGTAATCATACTGTAACCTTTTATGATTCCCCGATCAGATCCACCAAAGATAACCTTTGGACCATCCTTGATTGGGGTGTAATTTTGCAATAGGCTTCTTGTTCCAGTCATATGCCATGAGCATCTACTGTCCAAATACCATATAGGCGTATTGTTGGCCTTTGGACATACCTGCAATCAATGATCAATTGCCCTTAAGAACCCGAAAGGATTTGGGTCCTTGGCTTCTTGTTAGACGACTTCCACTTTGAGTGTTAATATTGCGAGTGGTCGTCCTTGTATTATTAACTGATGGAATTCTAGAATTATTCGGATTAAACCAACAATCCATGGCAAAGTGACCAACTTTGCCACAACACCAACAATTGAATCTGTTGTACCTTCTTTTTCTCTCATGCTTGACTTTTTGAACAGGGGTCTAGCAGGGGCTACCGACTTGGAGGTAGAAGCCTCGTGATTACAGCAAACATATGGCTCCTTCTCAAGTGGTTTCGTCACAACAAATTTAACCTTTGGTGCTTTCTTTGTTGACGGTCTATGTACGAATGAACCATAGTCCTTGAGGACTATCTCTTCGTAAGGTGCTTTGAAAGCAGTCGGTCCGAAGTTTTGGGGTCGGCTCCATCCTTGGTTTCCCTTACTCGACTCAACGTGAGTTGGTCTTGTAAAGTGACCATAAGACGTTTCAAAGTCATATGTGTTTGTCGGAAAAACTACCTTCTTGAAGGAAGGTTGACTTTGATCGGCCTTACCCTTACCCTTAACGGCTCTTTTATTAGCCGCTTTACTTTTCTCGGTCTGATGACCGATACCGCTACCCTTCGCAGGAGCTGAAAAGCCATCGATGAGAGGAAGGATGGTCTTTGGTTTAGAAAAGCTTTCCACTAGCTTTCTCTCAACCACTAGTTTTTCTTCCAACTCAACTATGGTTTTCTCTTTCTGTTTTAATAGTTCAGCGGAGCTTTTGAGTTCGTCCTTCAAGAGTTGGACTTCATCTCTAAATGGGAGCAATTTTTCAATTACTTCCCTCAGATCCGATTCCACGGTCTTGAGAGACTCAATCTCTTTTGCCTGGAATTTGACTACCTTGCGACACTTGTCAAATCCCTTCAATAGAGCTTTATACTGAGCTAGTATAGTTGATTCTTCCTAAATCATAAGAGTGTGCGAATCTGGCTAAGTGCTGAAATTCCCGCTGGTACTCGACCACCGATCTCGACCCCTGCTTCAGCTGCAGAAATCTCTCCTCAAGCTCGTCCCTGGCCGTAGAAGAGACAAAGTGCTCCAGGAACGCGTCCGCAAACTCGTCCCAGCTTATGTCCAGGTGGTTGCGTCCTTCGAAGGTGGAGCCCATCAAGGACTTCCACCACCTCTTCGCATGTAGATCCAAGGCCGTGACTGCCAATGTGACTGCCATGTTGCTCGGGCAACGAATCCCTGCCAGTAACTCCTGCACTGTATCCAGCCACTCCTCCGTCTGAACTGCGGACTCCGTCCCATGGTAGGTGGGAGGGGAGAGAGCACGAAAGGTGCTCAACCAATTTGAGCTTGGGGCCTGCGGCTGCACCGACATCTGCTGAGACCTGAAGGCATCCAGGATTCCCGTCAGAGTCTGGCCTAGCTCTGATTGTTGAAAAGGAGTAGGTACTGGGGGCACGGGAGTGGCCGTCGCCGGTTCTGAATGTACCGGAATCTACATGCATGGTAGATGTTTGGGTTAGGTTGGCTGTTCGAAGGAAGATAATAGACATACTTAATGCGAATTACACATGGGCACACAACTGCTTCCGCTCATTCAGTTTGTCCTCAAACTGAAGAGGTGAGAGGGGTGCACCATGCGGAAGTGGACTTCTTGATCTCAGGATCGTTGCAATCTGATACCATTTGTAAGACCCCCCCTCTCCGGAACACAAAACACGGCCGAGGGAAGTCTTATGCCCAGAACAGCCGCCTTGCCGAAGCGCCAGCTCACGGGCTAGCCTCCTCCACAAGACGCCTATCCTGCCGGCTAACAAATATCATCAATGCCAACCCATCATATAAAATACAACAAGAAGCCACCATATATATATATCCGCTTAAGTACAGTCCAAATACACACCAAACGAGTGTATAATATCAGAGTAACAAAAGGAAAGGCCCCAAGGGCTACAACAAAACTCGCTCACATCTGTCACTGACGGCTGCGATGGTATCGTAGTATCCTGCCCTGTCGTCCCGGCCGGACTATCCGTCTCCAGCGCCGTGCGCTGCTGCTCCAGGTTGCGCTGCCGCGCCAGGATGCGCTCCTAAAAAGGGGACGTAGCAACCGTTAGTCATAAAGACTAAGTGGCTTCACATCCGCTCCCCCGGCGACTCCAAGGCACCGGGCGGAAGGGAAGAAGAGGAGCTGCAATATTAGCAATAATAAACAAGCAGGTGACAGGTAGTAGTTGTTCATATGTGTCGGTTGTTTAAGTGCCCATGCACTTTCCATAGCACTATCTAATATGTTCGTAAGCATAAAAGTAGCAGTGGTTATATATATTTGCAAGTATAAGTAGCACAGACATAAGCAGAGTATTAGAGAACTGAATTGAACTTAACTTATAAGGATGCCCATACAAGCTTATAAGTCAAGGGTCTGTGTATAAAGGTAACTCATCATATAAGGATGCCCATACAAGTTTATATGATGAGGTTCCAATGCGGTGCAATGCAATGATTATGATATGAATGCGGTGCAATGCAATGATTATGATATGAGGACTGACTCATGCACGATTGCTATGTCGACATAGACATTTAGTTCCCACTTTTCAAGGGTAGCTAACCACTCAGGCGCCCCCCGTCGTGGCCAGACGGTGGCAGTGGCACGGGCTTCGCCACTACTAGGAGGGTATGAACACTACCGGTCCTAGGCCTATGTACGCCTCGACGCTCTTGCTCATAGCGGAGTCCCTGCGTACTACCCGCATTCATGCGGGGTCTCCAAGACGCGAAGGGGATCTATTGGGTAGATGGACACCAAGACATTCCAACCCAACCGGTCTGAGTCTAACTGTCGGCTTCTGTCGGTGTCACGACTAGCGAGCCCGTAGACCCGCCACAACTTATCCTCCCACGAGGATCTATACACCATGCGCAATTATGTTTACCTACGTAGTTTGAACACACCGTGCGTGCCATCGAGCACCAAGGACTCGCTCAATGAGCCTTACCACCTTCCGCCTCGCGCGGCAACAATCGATGCTAATTAGCATCCCAGGCTCCCAACAACTGGGTCCTTTCCTTTTTACCACCGGCTATAACTATAACTTGTGACCCGCACTAAGTTAACCGTGCCGCCCGTTCCGAGTAGATTACTCGTGTGCAGTGGTGTGCGTATAACATGGACATTATTAATCCAACTCATAGGACTGTGGACTACTTGCACACATGAGGGCATAACATATTATTTAACTATGGAATCTATCCGAGCCAAGCTACTGGACTTCCACCATTGGTCATAAGTAATTAACAATCCTATCACAGAGGATTCTTCATCCTTGTTGAACATATATATAAATATATATAATTGAAATCCTATTGACATGGAACATATACATATGTATATAGCAAAGCAAAGGCCACCTTCTTCATCCTTGTTGAACACATATATAAATATATATAATTGAAATCCTATTGACAGGGAACATATACATATGTATATAGCAAAGCAAAGGCCACCTTCTTCATCCTTGTTGAACACACACACACACATATATATATATATATATATATATATATATATATATAAATGAAATCCCAATTACAGGGAATTATTCATCGTCTTCCCAAATAGAATTTAGGGCGAACACCTTCTCTCCTCCCATGCTCCCTCACAAGGCCACCACGTCTCACGAAACCAACAACCCACGTTCGTATTGAAGCGGGGAGTCGATTGGGGGCATTTTCGCGGCGAACGACGCCCTACGGCGAAAACCCTAACGCGACCTCAACCTACAGAACTTCATTTCGCTCCCAAATCGACTCAACTGAGCTCGATATCTCGCCTAGGGGGTCTAAGATACTAGCACCAAGGGAGAGGGGTCGGAAGTCACCTGAATCCGGGCCGACGATCGCGGCGGCATGACGGCGCTTGGACAACTCCACTCTTTCCAAGCTAGCTCTTCTTCCAACAGACGTACGAGCTTCTCCACGAATTTTCTTATGGCCAAGCTCCTAGGGTGGGGAGGAGAAATGGAAAGAGAGAAGAGAAAAGGGAGGAAGAAGGTGAAGATGAAAACTCTCGGGAGGAAAATATCTGCCAGGAATTAAGAGTGAAAGGATTGTTATTGGATTTGATATTTAATAGCCTGGGAACCCCAACTCTGATGTCAAACTTTTATTGGACAAAATCCACTGCCTTCCCACTGCCTTCCCAAAGATAAAAATAAACTAACAGCACTCCAGACTTTCTCGGGAAGGAGTTAAACTTTCCCGTTCGACGATCGTCGAACGGGAGCAGCTCCCTGTTCGTCGATCGTCGAACAGGAGCTGCTCTAGCTAAGCGCTCCCCGTTCGACATTCGTCGAACGGGAGCGCTCCCCGTTCGTCGATCGACGAACGGGAGCAGCTTCCCTTTCGCTGAACGCTTCCCGTTCGACATTCGTCGAACGGGAGCGCTCCCCGTTCGTCGATCGACGAACGGGAGCAGCTTGCGTTTTGCTGAACGCTCCCCGTTCGACATTCGTCGAACGGGAGCACTCCCCGTTCGTCGATCGACGAACGGGAGCAGCTTGCGTTCGACGAATTCGACGAATTCGTCGAACGGAAGCTGCTAGCTGAGAACTCTCCAAAAATCCATAGGATCAAGATCTATTCCTCCAGGAATGGGATGTTACAAATCCTATAAACGAAAAAAACAATTTCGCCCCCGAAATTTAGGTTGGGGTCACGAGGGTCGCATAAACCATAGCAGCAGGTCTATTCTGAACACAAACAGAAGTTGTCAATGGTGAGAATTATAGCAGCTCCATCAGTGAAGTTAATAAGAAAGAAAAGAAAAACCAAATCCTTTCCTGGAGCATAACCGCAACACACAATTTCTCATTTTGGAAATCAATAAAAGAGAGAGAGAGAGAGAGCCCAGGTAAAAAAATTTCACATATATATGTGTACATGTACACATGTACATGCCCCAAACCAAATGCCCTAACAGCAGAAAAAGTAGCTGCTACAGCTGATAACTTTTACCTGTATGTATATATATATGTTTAATCCCAAACCTGAAGGGGCATAGCAAAACCAGGGAGGAGCATAGCACCTACCCTCAATTCCAAAGGAAGAACTCCCAATATAAGAACAGCAAGAGGAACAACAACAACCAGACACTATAGTAGCCGCTAACAATTGTCATATATAGCTGTTCACGTCGCTGCCACTCCCATCAACAAATCTGCCTAATAAATGTTTACGCAATAGAAAGTCCGGTTCATAAAAAGAAAACAACACAGTTTTTGCCTAAGCCAAAAACAGCAGAAAACATATTATAACATATCCGAAACACAGTTGTAACATATTTGTGCCTATCAAAGAAATTCTCCGCGACTCAGTTCAAAGCATTTCGAACATCTCGTCGTTCGTCGCCGCGGGTTTTATTCACCTAGGAGGGAACCCGACCCTAACAACAATAAGGGATCCTATGATTCGAGCTAGTACTAAGTAACGAGGTTGTCGCTCTCGAGGGAAAAGAAGAAAATTTTCTGAATTGACCCTCCTACAGCCACCATAAATTTATATACGCCGTCCGATGCATCGACACATGCGTCTCCCAGACCACGCGTTGGACGAGATGGATAGCCAACAAGGCTTCTACATGGGTTTAGTGCACATTTGTATGATACTAAGTTTAGGCTATGGTATTAAAACAAGAGATGACAGACTAGTTTAGGCCATACCTGGGGAAAACAATCCCGGGTAATGCTGCCGCATAAGGTCCATCGGCTCCCAAGTGTATTCCTCCCGTCCATGGTTGGACCACAACACTTTCACCAACGGAACCCTCTTTCTCCGCAGCACTCTGGTCTCGGTGTCTACTATCCGCAAAGGCTCCAGCCGGACAGACCTGTCGGTCTCCACAGGACCAGACGTAGCTACCACATGCTGATCAGGGCGAAGCAAGGCCCTCCGAAGGGAGGACACATGGAAGACGTCGTGTAAATTCTCCAATTCTGGCGGTAACATCAATCGATAAGCTAAGGGGCCAATCCGCTCCAGGATGGTATAAGGCCCCATATAACGAGGGCTGAGCTTTTTCCTTCCCCGAACCCGAGACACACCATGCATCGGCCTGATCTTCAAGAACACTTTGTCCCCAACATGGAACTCCACGGCCCTGTGCTTTTTGTCATAATATTTTGCCTGCCGGCTCTGCGCTTCAAGCATGCGGTCTCGTATTAGTCTGACCATCTCATCGGTATCATCGATGAATTTCACCCCTAGCGCCTTCGGGTCCTCATCTTGGACCCAAGACAAAGGTGTCCTACACCTTCTTCCATACAATGCCGCATAAGGAGCCATGCCAATGCTCGCCTGGTGGCTGTTATTATACGAGAACTCCACCAAGGGCAGGAGTCTCTCCCATGGCTCTCCTCGATCTAGGACACAAAGGCGCAACAAATCTTCAAGGGTCCTGATCGTCCGCTCTGACTGACCATCCGTCTGAGGGTGGAAGGCCGTGCTAAAGGTCAGACGGGAACCCAAATAAGCTTGCACCGCTTTCCACTCCCTGGAGGTAAAGCGACCGTCACGGTCCGAAACGATCGTTTTGGGCACCCCATGATAGCGAACAAACTGCTCGACGAAGAGTCTTACCAACACATCGACATGCGAATCCTTCCTCATCGGTATAAATCTTGCGACCTTCATCAGACGGTCCACGATCACCCAAACAGAGTCACTCCCGGAGCGGGAACGAGGCAGCCCGTGAACGAAATCCATGGATATGTCTTCAAACTTCCACTCGGGAATGGACAACGGCTGCAGCAACCCCGCCGGACTCCTACACTCTGCCTTTACCTTCTGGCACGCCTCGCAGTGAGTGACGAAATAAGTGACATCCTTCTTCATCCCAGGCCAAAACATCGTCCTTCGCAGATCAGTGTACATCTTGACAATCCCGGGGTGCACCGAGTATTTTGTGCAGTGAGCCTCCTTCATAATGTCCTCTCGAATTCCTCCACCTGCGGGTATGTATAACCTGCCACGGAAGTGAACCAGATCCTCTTGCATGGTGTATTCCTCCGCAGAACCAGCCTCCACTGCCCGAAGAATAGGTTCCAGGGCAACATCTTTCCTCTGCTCTGCTCGAATGCGATCTCAGATATCACAAACTATGCTCATCGCGGACAGGTACTCGGCGAAAACCTCTGGATCGGCTTTAGACACGAGCGTGATCTGCATTTCCTCGAGCATCCTTACCAACTCCATGGCCATCAGCCGTGACTCCGGACTGGATGTCCTCCTGCTCAAAGCATCGGCCGCCGAATTTGCCTTCCCTGGGTGATAGTTTAGCGTGTAATCATAGTCACACAGGAACTCGATCCACCGCCGCTGCCTCAAATTCAGATCCTTCTGGGTATGTATGTACTTCAAGTTCTTGTGGTCGGTGAATATCTCACAGTGGACCCCATATAGATAGTGTCTCCAAATCTTCAAAGCAAATATCACTGCACCCAGCTTCAGATCATGCACCGGATAGTTTACCTCGTGCTTTTTAAGCTGCCTCGACGCATAAGCAATCACGTGGTCGTACTGCATCAGTACGACACCCATCCCCTGCAAGGACGCATCCGTGTAAATTTGAAATCCTTCTCTACCAGACGGAAGAGTAAGGACCGGGGCTGAGGTGAGGCGATCCTTCAGCTCCTGAAATGCGGCCTCACACTCAGGCGACCACACAAACGGCACCTCCTTTCTGGTTAGCTTAGTGAGCGGGAGAGCGATCTTCGAGAACCCCTCGACAAATTTGCGGTAGTACCCGGCAAGCCCCAGAAAGCTGCGCACATCTGCGGCTGACTTCAACGGCTGCCATTCCTTCACAGCACGAACCTTAGCAGGATCTACGGCCAATCCCGCACCGCTGATAACATGACCCAAGAAAGCCACCTTGCGGAGCCAGAACTCGCACTTGCCAAATTTTGCGAACAACTGATGCTCCCTCAGTTTTGCCAACACCAGCTCTAGATGCTTCCAATGGTCCAATAATGACTTCGAATAAACCAAGATGTCGTCGATGAATACGATCACGAAGTCGTCCAAATAAGGCGCAAACACCCTGTTCACCAGGCTCATGAACGCAGAGGGCGCATTGGTGAGCCCGAAGGGCATAACCGTAAATTCATACAACCCGTACCTCGAGCTGAAAGCAGTCTTCTGGATATCCTCCTCCTGAATCCTCAACTGATAATAGCCAGAGCGCAAGTCGAGCTTGGAGAACCATTGCGCTCCTTCCAATTGATCAAAGATTCGTCGATTCGCGGCAGAGGATAAGTGTTCCGGACCGTCAGTCGGTTGAGCTCCCGATAATCTATGCACAAGCGGAGCGAACCGTCCTTCTTCTTCACGAACAGAACCGGGGCTCCCCAGGGTGACAAGCTAGGACGAACGAACCCTGAGTCCACCAATTCTTGCAGTTGTACACGGAACTCTGCTAGCTCCTTGGGCGCCATTCTGTACGGGGCCCGTGAAACAGGCTTAGCACCCGGTACCAGCTTAATTTGGAAGTCTACCTCCCTAGGTGGGGGTAATCCGGGTAGTTTTTCGGGGAAAACATCCGAAAAATCCCGGACTACCGGTACATCCTTCAATTCAGGCCCTATCTCCTTCATCTCAAAACAAATCACGAACACCTCATCGCCTTGCTCGTGAGCCTTCACAACCTGTATAGAAGACAACAAGTTTCGTGATAAGGGTCTTATACCTTGAATTACCACCTCTGAGTCACCATGCCTCAGCGTAATCCGCTTCGCCACACAGTCGATCTTCGCGTGATTCCAGTGCAACCACGTCATGCCCAATATTAGATCAAGATCGGGCATCCGCAACACTGTTGCCGGTGTCTCAAATTGCTTCCCACCGATGGATATTACCAAGTTGCACCTGGAGGTAGATCGTATCTCCGAGCCATCCGGAAGGCGCACCCTCCTGAGGGATCAACTGAAGCACTGTACTGCATCCAGTTCATTCACAAATTCTTCTGATACGAACGAATGAGTGGCACCCGTGTCAAAAAGAGTAAGGGCGGGTTTACCGCAAACGAGCACGATACCTGGGGTTAAAATCATGCGAACTTAAGCACCTTAGTTATGAAACGAGGAAAATACAAACATAATTACCTGTGATGACCTCCTGCGGGTCTCGCTCCTGAGCTAGATCCAAAGCGTATACCTGCTCCCGAGCAGGTCTGGGGTTCCTACCCTGCTGACCTTGGCCTCGACCTCGGCCTCTTCCTCGCTGCGCTGCCGGAGGAGCCATGGGGCGATTCGGAGCGTTTCCTTGCAGCTGCGGGCAGTATCTCCGAATGTGGCCGGGCTGGTTGCAATGATAGCACACCACTCGAAAGTGCTCTCTCGGCGGCTGAAGCGCATGACCCTGGTGTGGTGGGGGCAATGGTAGCGGCCGCGCTGGCTGCTCCAACCTGAAGTTTGGGCGAGGACGCCCGCCATCTCTCCGCTGGCCTCTGTCTCTGCCCCTGGTGTTCTGCCTCCTCCTGAAGTTGGGCCCCGCCTCCATCACTTCCTCTGCGGGCCTCTTATTCCTGGCCTGGACCCCCAAGTGATCCGCCTCCAACTTCTGTGCCATCTCTATAATCTGCGCGAGGCTCGAATCGGCGACGAAGAGGAGAGCCTGCCTCAGAGGATCTCGCAGGCCCTTGTAGAACCGCTTCGCGTACCCGCGATCATCTAAATCATAAGAGTGTGCGAATCTGGCTAAGTGCTGAAATTCCCGCTGGTACTCGACCACCGATCTCGACCCCTGCTTCAGCTGCAGAAATCTCTCCTCAAGCTCGTCCCTGGCCGTAGAAGAGACAAAGTGCTCCAGGAACGCGTCCGCAAACTCGTCCCAGCTTATGTCCAGGTGGTTGCGTCCTTCGAAGGTGGAGCCCATCAAGGACTTCCACCACCTCTTCGCATGTAGATCCAAGGCCGTGACTGCCAATGTGACTGCCATGTTGCTCGGGCAACGAATCCCTGCCAGTAACTCCTGCACTGTATCCAGCCACTCCTCCGTCTGAACTGCGGACTCCGTCCCATGGTAGGTGGGAGGGGAGAGAGCACGAAAGGTGCTCAACCAATTTGAGCTTGGGGCCTGCGGCTGCACCGACATCTGCTGAGACCTGAAGGCATCCAGGATTCCCGTCAGAGTCTGGCCTAGCTCTGATTGTTGAAAAGGAGTAGGTACTAGGGGCACGGGAGTGGCCGTCGCCGGTTCTGAATGTACCGGAATCTACATGCATGGTAGATGTTTGGGTTAGGTTGGCTGTTCGAAGGAAGATAATAGACATACTTAATGCGAATTACACATGGGCACACCACTGCTTCCGCTCATTCAGTTTGTCCTCAAACTGAAGAGGTGAGAGGGGTGCACCATGCGGAAGTGGACTTCTTGATCTCAGGATCGTTGCAATCTGATACCATTTGTAAGACCCCCCCTCTCCGGAACACAAAACACGGCCGAGGGAAGTCTTATGCCCAGAACAGCCGCCTTGCCGAAGCGCCAGCTCACGGGCTAGCCTCCTCCACAAGACGCCTATCCTGCCGGCTAACAAATATCATCAATGCCAACCCATCATATAAAATACAACAAGAAGCCACCATATATATATATATCCGCTTAAGTACAGTCCAAATACACACCAAACGAGTGTATAATATCAGAGTAACAAAAGGAAAGGCCCCAAGGGCTACAACAAAACTCGCTCACATCTGTCACTGACGGCTGCGATGGTATCGTAGTATCCTGCCCTGTCGTCCCGGCCGGACTATCCGTCTCCAGCGCCGTGCGCTGCTGCTCCAGGTTGCGCTGCCGCGCCAGGATGCGCTCCTAAAAAGGGGACGTAGCAACCGTTAGTCATAAAGACTAAGTGGCTTCACATCCGCTCCCCCGGCGACTCCAAGGCACCGGGCGGAAGGGAAGAAGAGGAGCTGCAATATTAGCAATAATAAACAAGCAGGTGACAGGTAGTAGTTGTTCATATGTGTCGGTTGTTTAAGTGCCCACGCACTTTCCATAGCACTATCTAATATGTTCGTAAGCATAAAAGTAGCAGTGGTTATATATATTTGCAAGTATAAGTAGCACAGACATAAGCAGAGTATTAGAGAACTGAATTGAACTTAACTTATAAGGATGCCCATACAAGCTTATAAGTCAAGGGTCTGTGTATAAAGGTAACTCATCATATAAGGATGGCCATACAAGTTTATATGATGAGGTTCCAATGCGGTGCAATGCAATGATTATGATATGAATGCGGTGCAATGCAATGATTATGATATGAGGACTGACTCATGCACGATTGCTATGTCGACATAGACATTTAGTTCCCACTTTTCAAGGGTAGCTAACCACTCAGGCGCCCCCCGTCGTGGCCAGACGGTGGCAGTGGCACGGGCTTCGCCACTACTAGGAGGGTATGAACACTACCGGTCCTAGGCCTATGTACGCCTCGACGCTCTTGCTCATAGCGGAGTCCCTGCATACTACCCGCATTCATGCGGGGTCTCCAAGACGCGGAGGGGATCTATTGGGTAGATGGACACCAAGACATTCCAACCCAACCGGTCTGAGTCTAACTGCCGGCTTCTGTCGGTGTCACGACTAGCGAGCCCGTAGACCCGCCACAACTTATCCTCCCACGAGGATCTATACACCATGCGCAATTATGTTTACCTACGTAGTTTGAACACACCGTGCGTGCCATCGAGCACCAAGGACTCGCTCAATGAGCCTTACCACCTTCCGCCTCGCGCGGCAACAATCGATGCTAATTAGCATCCCAGGCTCCCAACAACTGGGTCCTTTCCTTTTTACCACCGGCTATAACTATAACTTGTGACCCGCACTAAGTTAACCGTGCCGCCCGTTCCGAGTAGATTACTCGTGTGCAGTGGTGTGCGTATAACATGGACATTATTAATCCAACTCATAGGACTGTGGACTACTTGCACACATGAGGGCATAACATATTATTTAACTATGGAATCTATCCGAGCCAAGCTACTGGACTTCCACCATTGGTCATAAGTAATTAACAATCCTATCACAGAGGATTCTTCATCCTTGTTGAACATATATATAAATATATATAATTGAAATCCTATTGACAGGGAACATATACATATGTATATAGCAAAGCAAAGGCCACCTTCTTCATCCTTGTTGAACACATATATAAATATATATAATTGAAATCCTATTGACAGGGAACATATACATATGTATATAGCAAAGCAAAGGCCACCTTCTTCATCCTTGTTGAACACACACATATATATATATATAAATGAAATCCCAATTACAGGGAATTATTCATCGTCTTCCCAAATAGAATTTAGGGCGAACACCTTCTCTCCTCCCATGCTCCCTCACAAGGCCACCACGTCTCACGAAACCAACAACCCACGTTCGTATTGAAGCGGGGAGTCGATTGGGGGCATTTTCGCGGCGAACGACGCCCTACGGCGAAAACCCTAACGCGGCCTCAACCTACAGAACTTCATTTCGCTCCCAAATCGACTCAACTGAGCTCGATATCTCGCCTAGGGGGTCTAAGATACTAGCACCAAGGGAGAGGGGTCGGAAGTCACCTGAATCCGGGGCGACGATCGCGGCGGCATGACGGCGCTTGGACAACCCCACTCTTTCCAAGCTAGCTCTTCTTCCAACAGACGTACGAGCTTCTCCACGAATTTTCTTATGGCCAAGCTCCTAGGGTGGGGAGGAGAAATGGAAAGAGAGAAGAGAAAAGGGAGGAAGAAGGTGAAGATGAAAACTCTCGGGAGGAAAATATCTGCCAGGAATTAAGAGTGAAAGGATTGTTATTGGATTTGATATTTAATAGCCTGGGAACCCCAACTCTGATGTCAAACTTTTATTGGACAAAATCCACTGCCTTCCCACTGCCTTCCCAAAGATAAAAATAAACTAACAACACTCCAGACTTTCTCGGGAAGGAGTTAAACTTTCCCGTTCGACGATCGTCGAACGGGAGCAGCTCCCCGTTCGTCGATCGTCGAACAGGAGCTGCTCTAGCTAAGCGCTCCCCGTTCGACATTCGTCGAATGGGAGCGCTCCCCGTTCGTCGATCGACGAACGGGAGCAGCTTCCCTTTCACTGAACGCTTCCCGTTCGACATTCGTCGAACGGGAGCGCTCCCCGTTCGTCGATCGACGAACGGGAGCAGCTTGCGTTTTGCTGAACGCTCCCCGTTCGACATTCGTCGAACGGGAGCGCTCCCCGTTCGTCGATCGACGAACGGGAGCAGCTTGCGTTCGACGAATTCGACGAATTCGTCGAACGGAAGCTGCTAGCTGAGAACTCTCCAAAAATCCATAGGATCAAGATCTATTCCTCCAGGAATGGGATGTTACAGGCGATCACACTCCTGACTGCGCAAACCCTCATCCCGTAGCTCCCCTGCGGTCTCAGGGAGAGGAGTTCGCAGCTCGCCAAGGTTTCTTTAGAACAATAACTCAGGGAGCCCCAACCCGAGTGCTGAATTTTTAGGAGGATTATGTCTATCCTCCAACTCCTGCTGATGCCCCTCTTTTTGCTCCTTCTGACACAATTGAAGTGGAGGAGCCTTCTCCTTTCACAGATAGAGTTCGTTAGGAGCCTATTCCCAATGTCTTCAGAGAGCATCGGTTACCAATGTTTATTGGAGAGAGTGACCTAGTCTCTCGTCTTCAGGCCTTTGAGTCTATTGTCACTCTGAGATCTCTCTCAGATGCGATGAGGTGCAAGCTTCTGATCACCTCCTTAGATGGAAAAGCACGGGAGTGATTTTACAAACTACCTCCCCAGTCCATCACCTGCTTTGCCATTCTGAGGCAAGAGTTCCTTCTGAGGTTTGCAACCTCAAAGAAAAGGAAGAGTGGCCACACAACCCTCTTCAGAATCAAGCAAGGAGAAAGCGAGATCTTAGCTCGCTTTGCAGATCGCTTCCAAAGGGAGATCCTCAGAATAAGGGATGTCGATCCCTCGCTCTATATGGTGGACTTAGTCGTTGCCTTCAGGAAGGTCCTCTCAAATTCGAGGTCATCATTCGAGAGCCCAACTCCTATCAAGAGCTGATCAGTATTGCCAACCAATTCATAGAAGGGGAGATCAGCAAACCCAACTATGTCTCCAACTTGACGTGCAGAGCCAGCTAGAAGGGCTCTGGTGGTTTCTATCCAACGCAGCAATCGACAAAACTGCCTCGTCAAGAGTTCTAGCCTCCTGATCAAAGGGGGAGGAACTTCCTCCATCACCGTCCCTATCAGGGACATCAGCATTTCCACCCCAAGGGATCTTTGCTGCCGACCCCAACTGCTCCAACTCTGCAACCAACACCTGTTCATCAGGTCAATTTTTCCAGCCGCCTCTCCCAACCTCTTCTCAGCCTTCATTCAATGACTCTCAAGAATCTTTCAACGAGCTCAATATGTCTATGAGCGAGGTTGTCCAGGTGCTTCAAAAGCAGCATTTTTACAAAAGTCCTGCTCCGCTCCAGTCCGATCCCAAATCTAGAAATCCCTCCATCTATTATAAACATCACATGTAGAGGGGTCATTTGATAGTGATTACCAATCTCTCCGCATGCTAGTGGAGAAGCTCTTGAAGGAAGGAAAGCTACAAGACCTGGTCCTGAAGGGAGACTCCTCGAAAGCTTCGACCTCTAAGAACAAAGAGGTAGCGGAAGCTCACTAAGAATGTGAGGAAGTGAACGACGTTGGCCACCTTGGCCACGTCGGTTACCTGAATGAATGTGTGGAAGTAAATGATGAGGGTGACTTGGGCTACCTATTCTGCATCCACGGAGGAGCATGGCTCAAATCCTCTAAAAAAGCTAACCTCACAAGAGTTTACCATTTAGAGGTCGCTGCTACCTCCTCTTCTACTCCAGTTTGAGGGACAGTTACTTTCAGGCAAGATGACCTTCCTCCAACCGCCAATCCCTTCAATGACACGATAATCATCAAGGCGGTAATAGAAAATTATACCGTGGAGAACATTCTGATCGACACCGGAAGTTTGGTGAATTTGCTATTCAAGATGACATTTGAGGCCATGAAAACTAGGAAGACTCTTCTTTCCACTGAAGGGCCGCTCTACGGTTTCTCTGTGGAGAAGAAGGAAGTGGAAGGAAACGTCACACTCTCGGTGACGCTTGGAGGCATCACAAAGTTAGTCAAATTCATAGTTGTTGAAGCTCCGAGGAGCTACAATGCAATTTTTGGAAGGCCAATTTTGAATGAGTATCAAGCGGTGGTTTCCACTTACCACATGGCTGTGAAGTTTGCATTGAATGACAAATAGTACTGAATCATTAGAGGCCCAAAGAAAGATCAGGAGTGCTACGTGAAGACGGTCAACGTGACCGAATCATCTCCCCCAAGATAGCTAAGATCTCTCCGACACCTTAAATCTCCAGCCATGCCAAAGCTGCAGAAGAGATAGTAGAAGATGATGTACGAAATGGAGCTCACTTGGAACCTGCCCAAGCGACTCAAGCCTTTCCAATCAGCAAAAAATATGAGAGCAAGAAGCTCTCTATCAATGTAGAGCTATCTGAAGTAGACAAAAGCCAACTCATCTCCTGCCTTCTGCAGAACCTGGATGTCTTTGCTTAGTCAGCAGACGACATGCCAGGAGTCAATCCTGATGTTGCCTACCATCATCTCAACATCGACCCAAACTTCACTCCTATCAAGCAAAAGAAAAGGGCGATGGCAGTGACCTTAGTTCAACCCATTCAAGAGGAGGTTGAAAAGCTCCTGAAGGCCAAGTTCATTCAAAAAATTCAATATAGGGATTGGGTATGAAATGTTGTAATGGTTAAGAAGGCTGGTGGCAAATGCCGAATGTGTGTTGATTTTACAAAACTCAGTAAAGCTTGCCCGAAAGATTGATACCCCTTGCCTCAGATAGATTCTTTAGTTGATTCCACGGTTGGGTAATCTTGCATGAGTTTTGTAGATGCATTATCTGGTTATCACCAAATAAAAATGCACAAGTCTGACATCCCTCATACCTCATTCATCACCAATGACGGATGTTTTGTTATCTAGTAATGCCTTCGAGCTAAAAAAATGCGGGTGCCACCTATCAAAAAATGATGGACACGATTTTCAAAATTCAAAAAGGAAGAAATTTAGAGGTCTATGTCGATGACCTCTTAATAAAATGCAAACCATTCTCTGCTCACCTTAATGATCTCGCCGAGACCTTTGCAACCATCCGAACCTTCAATATGATGTTGAACTCGTTGAAATGTGTCTTCGAAGAAATCAAGGGAGAATTTCTTGGCCATCCCCTCACTCTAGAGGGGTTGGAACCAAATCCCGACAAGGTGAAAGTAATCCTAGAAATGGCACCTCCAAGGTCCTCTAAAGAAGTTCAACAGCTAGGCGGAAGAATGGCATGCCTAAGCCATTTAATATCTCGCTCGAGAGATAAGAGTGCTCAATTCTTTAAAACTCACCATGGAGGAGCTAAGTTCAAATGGACAAAGGAGTGCGATGATGCCTTCAACAGCTCAAAAAGCAATTAACATCAACTCCTTTGCTCCAAAGCCCGCGAGAAGGTGAAGACCTTTTCCTTTATCTTGTAGTTGTTTCTGACGCAATCAGTTCAGTGTTGGCCAGGGAAGATAAAAAGAGACAATTCCCGGTCTATTATGTGAATAAGATCTTAAAGAATGCAGATGTTCGGTATTCAATCTTTTAAAAGTTGGCCTTGATGCTTGTCACTTCAGCTCAGAGATTGCGGCCTTATTTTCAAGCTCATTCTATTCAAGTTGTCCCAGACCTTCCATTAAAAGATGTGCTATAAAACACGGAACATTCAGGTAGATTGACAAAATGGGTAATAGAGCTCAGTAAATTTGACATCTCCTATATGCCCAGAGCAGCAATCAAGGCACAAGTATTAGCAGACTTCATGATTGATGCGATGAAAGCCAACTCAGAAAAAGAGGTTGGAACACCTCTTGCTTGGACAATCTTTGTCGATGGAGCCTTAGGAAGAAATTCATCAGGAGCCGGAGTCGTATTGAAGCAAGCGTATGAAGCGTAGGAGTCGTATTCATCAAGAACTTCTGGATCAGGCTTTAAAGTTCTACTTCCCAACAATGAATAATCAAGCAGAGTATGAAGCGTTGCTCGCCGGTCTTGGGTTTGCAAGAGAGTTGGGTATTGAAGATGTAAAAGTCAAAACTGATTCTTTGGTGACGACATCTCAAGTGAATGGAACCTTCTAGACCAGAGATCATGTTTTGAAGTAGTACCAAGATTTAGTAAAAACTGAGATTGGTAAGTTCAAAATCATCACCATTCAACACATTCCACGGTCAGAGAATACAAAAGTAGATGAACTAGCAAAGTTTGGTCTTCTTTCGGGAGGAAGTACTTCAGAGTTATTCCACCCAGCTATTGAAGAAGGAGTGGCTATGCAAATAGATCAACGTCCATCCTGGATGGATCCATTCATCCTCCACTTCTCAATTGGAGAGTTCCACCCATCGGTAAAGGATAATAAAAGATTCAAATTGAAAATAACCTATTATTATCTTGTTGCAGGGGTATTATACAGGAAGACCTTTATTTCACCATTGGCAAGTTGCGTCTCTGAGGAAGAAATTCCAGTTGTTCTTCGGGAGGTTCATTCTGGAGAGTGCGGCAGCCACTCGGGAGCCAGGACTTCAGAAAAAAAAGGATTCTAAGGCAAGGCTATTTCTGGCCTCAAATGAGAAGGGATGTCGAGAAGTTTGTGAAGAGATGTGTTTAATGCCAAAAGTTTGCTCTTCTTCCGCATCAACCAGCTCAACAGCTCAGATCAATAGCAACTCCATGACCGTTTGCATTTGGGGAATGGATTTTATTGGGCTTTTCCCTTTGGCTAGTGGACAACGCCGATTTATCCTGATAATGATCGACTACTTCAGCAAGTGGATCGAGACAAAGGCATTGGATAAAACCACTACTCATTTTGTAAAGAATTTTATTTGGGGAGAGATCGTATACATACATGGAATCTCAATGGAGATCATCACTGATAACGGTTCTCAGTTCAATAACTCTGACTTGATAAATTTTTGTGACCAAATTGACATCGAGTTGCAGTTTGCTTCAGTGCATCATCCAAGAAGTAATGTGCAAGTGGAAGCTGCTAACAAATTGATTATAAATCTCTTGAAGAAGAAAGTAAAAAATCTTCGAGGCAATTGGGCAGAACAATTACCTTCGGTACTGTGGGCTTTGAGGACAACTCCAACCTCAGCTACCCGGGAAACTCCTTTCAAGTTATCTCTTGATTCAGAAGCACTTATTCCAGTTGAGTTTGAGGTAAAAAGTCCAAGAGTGCTACTATCCAAGCAAAATGAAGATAGTTGGATGGAAGGGAATGATGAAGAGTTAATATTCAACCTCGATCTTATTGAAAAACTGAGAGATACAACAACAATCAGGCAAGAGGAAATAAAAAGAAGGATGCCCAAATACTTTGATAAAAACATCAGAGTAAAAGAATTTGTTGTTGGCGATCTAGCTCTCAAGAAGGTAGATGAAGCAGCACGATCTGGCTCAGTTGGAAAGCCCAATCCAAATTGGGCAGGACCATTCATTGTAAGAGAAGTGCTTAAGAGCAGAGCTTATCGTCTCCTAACTTATGAAGAGGAAGAATTGTCGCACACTTGGAACGAAGATGATTTGAAGCGCTTCATTTCTTGAAAAACTTGTATTTTCATTTCTCTCCATTCTTCTTGCAAGTATTGTGATGATGATGTAACCTCTTGTGCTCTATATATTGGAAAGGAAGTACCAAGATAAGTTGTTGTCAATGCTAAAATACTACCAAGCGAGATGTCAATGGATCATTCTTGTTTCCCCCTCGACTTGAAGCTTGAGATGTAAATCTACCATGACCACAAATAGCGGGGAGGTTTCGCATCTGTATAGTAGTAGATCACCAAGCTCATACAGAGGATCTTTAGGATATCGGGTCCTTGTTGACATCTGAAACACCTCTGCATCAAGGGAGGTCTAGGTGAATGTCCAGTTCTATCATGCATTATAGGACATCGTTATAGTCTTGATGATCTTCCCTAGGGAAAGCAATGTCGGTAGCTTCTCAACAAAACCACACCTGCCCTACTGATCATCTTGCTCTGTGACCCTCGAATACTCATTGGTTTAAGGATAGCTAAGGGGCATTCAGGAGCATTTATGACCGTCGCCTAAGCCTTGGTGTGGCTTGGGTGTTATAGCCTTAATGATCTCTTCCATGGAAAGCAATGTAGGTAGCGCTTCAACAACCACACCTGCCCTATTGATCATCTTGGTCTGTACACCTCTCTTCTTCTTCTGACCGCCAAGGTCTCTTCTTAGGGTATTACAATCCTAATGATCACTTTAGGAAAGCAATGGCGGTGGCTCTTCAGCAACCACACCTGCCATTTTGATCATTCTGATTTGTATATCTCTTATCTCCTGATTGCCAAAGTCCTTTCTCTTCACAGGGTGTTACAATCTTAATGATCACTTGACAAAAGCAATGTCAGTAGCTCTTCAGCAAGCCACACATGCCCTTTTGATCATTTTGGTTTGTACACCTCTTCTCCTCTATCTCAATTATCCCTACTACCTTTTCAATAAAAGGGCGGTCTGGAATATTTGAGACCGCCAGGTTTGGGATCTCTGTCTATTATAATAAGGGGTGGTCTGGAGCATTTAAGACCTCCACCTGAGATTCTTGATTATCTATTATAATAAGGGGCGGTTTGGAGCATTTAAGAACGCCTCTTATGATTCTTGATTATCTGTTCTATTAAGTGGCGGTCTGGAGCATTTAAGACCGACGCCTGGGTGTTCTCTATACATTCTTCTATTAAGAAATGATCTGGGGTATCTAAGATCATCACTTGAGGACTTCTCTATTATTTATTCTTATAAGGGGCGGTCTGGAGAAATTAAGACCGCGGCCTAAAAACTTTGTTTGCATATCCTTTTTATCAAGCAGTCTGGAGTATGTATGACCACTCATAAGGTCTCTCTTCCATCCTTTCTACTAAGGAGAGGTTTGGGGAAGTTGAGTTCGTCATTTATCTATCTTTGATATAAATCCATCAAGGTGTTTCAATTATATCATCCACAAAAGGGCGGCCTAAATTATTTGAGATCGCCATCTACTTTTCTTACTCAATATTTCTTCCAAGTGGATTGCAGTGTCCAAGGTCTTCATCTATAGGCTATAATGATTTGGGCTCTCAACAAAAGATTTTAAGTGCTGGAGATCGTCATTTACAAACAATTGACATCAGGGTTATTTTATAAGGAGGCGATCTCGGATGTTCAAAATCAACATCTTTCATATTATTATAAGGCGGTCTGACGTCCAAGAGACCGGCATTCTTAATTATTGGTTACTCTTCAAATCAAAAATAATTTGTTATATATTCGAAATGGTATCAATTTCTCGTAGACAACTATCGATTCAAACTCTACAACATTTAAAGCATTGAGATCGAATGTAAATCTTATTTCTCTTAAACACGCGATCGCGCATAATGAAGAAAATCATTCTCCTGTTACAAGTGCAAAGACTGATTGATATTTATTAAGATAGACTTTTCTTAATTAGGAATTATGATGAGATCGCAAATCAGCAAAATATGAGATCGACATAAGCATATGCAATATAAGAAATACATCCATTCATTAGACAAACAAAGGTTCACAAAATATTTCCTTTCATTTCATTTTTCTAAGTACAGGGTTCGTGCGGTCTCAAAACCAATGGTTACATTTTGAATAAATAAAGAAAGAGTTGTTATACATGGCCTTCAGTCTTCTTAATTGCTCTTCGGTCTCTTCGAAGAACGCTCCTCTGATGACGAAGAAGCGGTCTCTTTTGAAGATTCCTCTAAGCTTTTCGAGGAATTCTGGACCCAGAACTCGAGGCCGCAATTGAGATCAGATCATCGCCAGGGGCATATTGACTCCCGCTTAAAGGAGTATGTTCATTTCCTCCATCCACATCCATGGCGGTCTCTACCTCTTCATCTTCTTCGCCGGTCTCAGAGATTGTGACCAACTCTTCGTCAATCATCTTTGCTATTTCTGGAAAGAGATCAATGAACTCTACTTCTTGAAATTCAGAGGAGAGACCGCCACATTTGCGAAGCCGTGTGATCGTCGTGTCCGACACGCTCTTCATATGCCTCATCATCACATTTTGGAAGACAGGGTTTTAAATGTTATAATCCTCCTTGTTCGATCTCTGCAAAAGATAACATATTAGACCGCGCGGTCACAATAAAAAGAATTGAAGATCGTAGGTAAAATGTCCTCACATGTAACCTTTCTTACAAGGTATCTATGTATTTTAGGGCCATGCAGAGAGACTGCCCCATGTGATTGTTCAGGATCGTGCTCCTTGTGCCCGCTTGCGCGGCCATGTCAGGGAGCATCTCGGTCTCAATATTATACTCTTCCTTGGTGTTGCTTTCTCCATAGAGCACATAAGTGACCGTGTGGGCATGATGAGTCATCTTCCCGCTCCAAAGAGGATGGGCAGTAGACACCTTCACGCTCTTCCCCTTCTTATTCCATTTAAGAAGGAGCTTGCCTTTGATGTCCTTCATCTTTGCACCAAATTCTGTCAAAAGAAAGGGCTCACCGACAGACTCGGAATCTTGGGCAGCCTCTCTTATTCCCCTCTCGTGGTTTCTCTTCTGCTGCATCTCCCTTTAAGTGAGGACTTCCTCAGCTGGCGCCATAGGATCAACTGTGGGGACCGCGAAGGTCGCTGAAAGGAAATAAAATAGTTAGAAAGAAATGCAAAGGAAAATAATAGTGAGATTGCAGGAGACCGCAGAAAGCTGCTTACTCTCTTCAGGAGTGACCTCAACGACCTCAGGCTAGATCGCCAGGTAATGGAGGAGGTCGAGCTGCTTGTCCGCCAGAAATTCCAAGAGGTTAAGCTCCTTTTTTGAGATCAACTTGGGTTTTCAGAAAACCCCTTCTACCCGGCGAGAAGGCAAGGTCTTGGGACCGCCGAGATTGCCCTCGAACATCAAAAACCTCTATGTACATAAAGGAATTTTGTTGGGGAGGTTCAGAACTTTGATGCCGTTGCAAGAGAAGTACATCAACCCCTTGAACTCCTCTTTTTTCCTTCCTTCCTTCATCAATTTCATCGTGAAGGTAGCACAGAACAAATTCATCATAAATTTCATCCTTGCCGATCTCAGATAGCTGATGAAGACCGATATGAGACCGATGGAATTGGATGGCAGTTGTCCGAACACAATACCATAATAATCCATAACCTCCAGAAATTCCCAAGGAGGAGAGAAAATCAGATCGCAATCGAAGTGATCGATTTGGATGTTGAATTTGTTCTCTGCACCAAAGTTCAAGTCTTCATTTTCCAGGGGAAACCTTACGACGATCTGGTTTTGAATCATGTGTTTCGCTAAAAAAGACATATTCATCTTGGGAAAGCCTGCAAGGCTTGTGATCGGCGTTCAAAAAGGTTTCAACGACGGTAGCTCGAGCGGACACCATATTTTGAGATTTATGAGATCGGTGCTTGAGGCGCATTCACAAACGTATGAAACTATGATTCTAAGTCCCGTTATTTATAGAAGCCAAAGGACATTTTCGTAATGATGACTATTTTCGAGACCGCCGAACCTACATGAAGTATGAGAAATAACAAGCAGAAGGATCAATCTCAATAAAGTAAGACCGCATTATCTCAAGAAGTAAGTCAAAATATGCAAAGGAAAAATAACAAGCAACACACAACCACAGAGATCGACATCACAACATTGCAGACACCGCATAGAAAGGAAATAAGAACATCAATATATATTACAAACATTCAAATTGTTCAAATTTATTATCTCTGGAGACCGCATAAAATAAAAAATAAAGTCTATCTGCTTGGCTGGCATTTTCTCCCAATGAAGGACGCAATGTCTTGCATTTCATTAACAGGACGGAGCAGTCTCCAAACTCTAGTTTGCTGACATCGCAACTTGATGTATTTTGGAAACATCCCTGTCCACCTGATCTAGTGGGACCACAACAATCTAAGAGGATGGTCTCTCTTCTTGGTGACCGCCAGAGGTTCCCGGTCGCATGGTCATTTGGGCAGGACAAACTCTGAGTGTCGCGACCTCAGCAGTCAGGGCAGCGACCTTCCCCCTATAATACTCGACATCCTTCTTAGCTTTTTGAAATGATCTGTTAAGCTCGACAAGCTTCCACTCATACTCCTCATGGAATCGCTTTTCATTAGAGTGCAACTTCCCTTCGAAGTCAGCAGTTTGAGTCTAGAGTTGATCATCCAGAGCCCGCTCACGAGACTGCAGTTGGTCCTCCATTGCCCGCTCGCGAGACCGCAGTGGTCCTCCAGCGCCCGCTCCCGAGCCCGCACAGTGCGTACATCCTCAAAGATGGGTTTGAGAATGTCCGTAAACTGTGGAGGGATCGTGAGCTTCTGCAGGATTTCCCCTTATTCAGGGATCGACTCAATCTCCTCAGTATCTGCGGTCAAAAGAAGAGAATTATTAGCTTGACTATGACTATTCAAAAAACAAAAGAGACTGCACAGAAAGTATACTTGGAAAGAAAATGAGCCCGCAGTCATGCAAAGAATTTTTGACATCTTTTTTGACTGCATGGTCTGCGGTTAGTAAAAGGCGGCCTGATCCTCTAAAATGTTCCAGGTTCATTCTTTCCAACTCCCTTTCTGCGATCTCTCTCCTTCCATTATTCTTTTTTTTTTATTTTGCATTACTAATAAGATGTCATCTATTTCAATGATGACAATCTCACACCGCTCCTTTGGAGATTTAGGTCGAAAAACAAGCAAAGGAAGAGAATTTGACGGTCTCGTGATCATTTTCGCCTTACCAGTCTGCAGGGCAGAGACATATGCCACGCAGTCTGCCATTGCCTGGTTTAACTTGGCGTCTTGGCCAGCGGAAAGCTCTATCAGATCGAAAGATAGCGCGGTCTTCTCTTTCTCAAACTGTTGAATCTCTTCTTCTCCCTCTTCTCTCCCGATATCCTTGTTGGTCTCCTTCTCTTCTTCTTCCATCTCCTTTTCCTTCTCCATCTTCTTCTCAGCGGTCTTCTTTTTCTTCTTCTTTTTATCCTTCTTCTTGTTCTTCTCTTCAACAACTCTTCTCTCTTCCTCCAGTTTTATCTCCTTCTCTTTCATCCCCACCTCTTCAGTGATCAGCTCTGCCTTCTCCTCCTCCTTCTTCTTTCTCTTCTCTGCTTCCTTTATGTCCTTTTCCTCTTCTTCTTATCTATTCTTCTTCTCTGCCTCTACTCTTTTCCTTGCCTCTTCTTCTGCGGCATCCTTCTTAGCGATCTTCTTCTTCTCTTCGACGATCTTCCAAAGTTGTTCAGACTCGAAAGGATCAAGTACCTGCGAGATTGAACATGGAAGATCGTTAGAAGAATAGTCATCAAGGTAAGCTATCAGTTCAGAGTCTTCTTCCCTTGAAGACGTTGAGATCGCAAGAAGAAAAGAGAGACCGGGTCACTTACCTTAGAAGATGTATCCACAACAGGATGCCTGAGACCACCTTCTTCAGATATGGTGGTTGACTTGACCAAAGCGGTCTTGTTGATCACTTCTTTATTTTCATTACTCTTTCTTCTTTTGGGAGTTTGCACAGAATGATCTGTCTCTTTTCTCTTTGTTCCTTTTGCAGCTTCCTGCTGCTCTCCAATCTGCTGCCTGAGCCTTTCAACTGAGGTCTTTTGCTTCTGCATCCCAGCCTTTATGACTTCGATATAAGCGGTCTAACCAGACGGGACAGTGATCTGGTTAAGAACTTCAACCGGCTTGTGGAAATCAAAGTTGATTGTAAGATTTGGAAGATTCAGCTCAGGTGGCCCTGAAGAGGTGGTCATCATATTGACGACATTTGAGACCGCCAAGGACACACCATCCTTCACAAGTTCTTGTTGTTTCTCTTTTGAAGGAGAACCAGCGATCTCCTTCAGAGCTTCTCCTTTTGCTAAAGCTTTGGAAGCTTTGACCGCCTGGGTCTTCCTGGAGATCGCGGTCTCCTTCCCGTTAATCCTGTTCTTCGACGAAGCTTGCCTTGGAGAAATTCGAGTCTTCGCTAGCTTGCTAAGGATCCGTTGGATCGGTAGGCGCCCTTAGAGGGTGGGGGGGGGGGGGGGGGGGTGAATAAGGGTTTTAAAAACTTATATTATATTTTGAAATACTTGCGTATGATAAGAGATCAAAATAGTGATTTTGTTTAAAGATCTAAATTGTTTTATAATAAAGGAGAGGATAATAAACAATTTAGAGAAATGAAGAACAAATCAATTTTATCACACAAAGAGAGACATGATTATTATTAATAGAATTGATTACAAAATTTTGATTTCAATGACGCTAGAAATCAAAGCGAAATATGAAAGATTCTTTTTGTTTTCTATACTGACTCGTATCCCCACGAACCAGTTGGCTTTAGCCGATCCTTCCCCGGATACGGCCTCAAGCCGCTCTAGCCAACCCTTCCCCGTATATGGCCTCGAGCACCCCCTAGACCTACACCGAGACCTAGTCGCCAACATGAGGCAAATTTCTGCCCTAAGTCCTACCCAGACCTAGTCGCCAACACGAGGCAAATTTACTACATGATTACAAGAAAAGATGTGAAATAAAAAGACAATAATATAAAATGTGGATCTCTTGGAGAAATAGACGAAGACGCAGAGTATGATCGTAGTTGATGTGGTCTTTCGTCACGATGATGATGTGTGTTGAAATCTTCTCCACGGATCTCCTTAAGCCTTTATGGATTTGTGGGAGTATCTCTCTGAACCTTCCACTCTATGCTGTGGCACGAAGCTCTGGAATTTTGGATCTCAAGAGGATAAGGAAGACGGAGCCAAGGGGTCCTTTTTATAGCCATAGCGCTAGCGCCTGCGCTAGTGCTACCGCCGACGCTATCCCATATTAGGACATATTCTGCGTGGCAGAATCTTCAATCCGAGGAAACATTCCTCTCTTGCCTACTGTGCTCCGCGCTATCGCCTGCGCTATCGGATACCGCCAGGCGCTATCGCCTTCTATAAGTACTCCCGGAATTTGTGCTTAAGCAAGCATTTCGTCAATCGGATTTTCGTCGAACGCAGTTAATATTTTATCGAGCGAGATTTCGTCGAACGCAGTGATGAGCATTTCATCGAGCGCAGCTTACAGTTCATTGTACGACAGCTAGCGCCTGCGCTAGGACTACCGCCGGCGCTAGTAGGAGTTTAGGATTTGATGGCTCAGCTTTGGGGGCAACCTTCTTATGTAATCCTTGAGTCAAGTGGACTTTGTTATCCTGCACACTTAAAACACAAGATCAAATACACATAGAATTTGTTGTTCTCAAACCAAGGAGATGTGGAAGACCATGTTCCAACAAACTCCCCCTTTTGATAATAACAAATCCATTAATGATAAATCAGAGCATTAATATATAAGCATGATGAAACTTACTTGTGTGTGTGTGTGTGAAAGTGATGACTTAGGATAAATATCGATTTTAGCATTTAGAATTGCTCCCCCTAAATATATGCCCCCCCTAAGTGAATGCTCCCCTAATATGTAGGCTATCATCTTAATTAAGCATGTTAGTTTTATATTTTGATAGCAGATTATATTTATCATGTTAGTTCTCCCCCTTTTGTTATTAGCAAAAGTGGGTAAGGAGGCAACACATAAAAGTTTTGATAATAAGATAAAGGCATGATCGAGCTTTTAGAGAGAAGGAAATGATAAGGAGTTTTAGAATAGTTTTTATAGAGATAGATCCGAGTTTTTAGCTTAAAGATGAACAATATAACATTTGCCAAGTAATCATATTATAATGTTAGTTTTCTCCTTTATATAAGAGTTTTAAGCATAAAAAAATGTAATGATTTCCAAGTAACTAAACTACCCAGACAATATGTCTACACCCTAGCCCCGTACTAAGTGACGGATGGTCATGAGGAGCTGCAAACATGCCGTAGGTTGGGGTGTTAGTTCCATATGCAAGCACTAGATAAAACTCAACCTAGCACTCTTTCCCCCCAGTGGCTCACAAGGCCCCACTGGAACCCTCCCCAGTTAAGGACAAGACATGACTAGAGATAAGGTTATCTAATGTCTACAACCCTACGCCCCCGCTATGGTGAGATATGAAGTCATGGATAATAATTATTGGAAACATTAAGCATTTAAATTTAGTGATAAGTTCATAGCCTATGGGTTTATATTTTTATTTGAATTTATGAAAATACTCACATAGCTATTTTGAAATCCATTAATGAATTAGAGTTTTTTTAATACAATATTTTCATAAAAATAAATCAGAGTTTTTAGCAAAACAAATATTCATGTTTAGAGTGACCAATATAAAGTTTACCAAGCAAGTCTACCATTTGTTGAGAGAAAGGAATTTTAAGATTTAAGTGATGATGCACACAAAACAAAAGACTTTAAGTAAGCATGCAAGGTAAGACAATTATATGGTTATGATGCGGAAGACTTATCGAAATACAAGAAACATCTTATTGTAATCAATGATGATCCATAAAAGATATATGAGTTAAATTTAAAAAAGAAGATGTTTTGTAAATCATTGTTCAAGTAAAATCTTTAAATTCACTAATAAAGTAACCAAACATGAAATAATGTTATCAAAAAGAGAGTACTACAATGTTATGTTAATTCACAATTTCAAAACATACTAAACATTGTAGAAAGCATGCTAGGTTATCTAGTGCATTTCATAAATAAAGAGTAGTATAGAATTTGCATTAGGATCCAATACTCATGAGAAGAAGTGTTATGGAAGATAATGATGTGCACCAAAGTGTATTTTTGAGTAGAGTAAACAAATGTTTTAATCAAAAATACAAGAAATATGTAAAGTAAGAGCACAATAAAACACAAATAATTTCACTTCCACACACTTCAATGCACAAAACAAAAATGTACAACTACCAAGGTGCATTGCACACACAATGCTCATTAAGACTTATCAGGGTGCAAAGTAGTGCTTGGGGGATCACATATTTTATTTTTAATGTTGAGACTAGTGATCCGGTGTATTTATGAGTAAGTGGTTTTTATTTTGAAAGAAAGATTTGATTTGCACAAGATGCTTTACTATTCTTTCCAAGGTGCTCAACCTCACAACGCTTATTAAGACTTATCAGGAGGTTCAAGTAGTGCTTGGTGGAGTTATCTTTGTCACCTTATTTTATGATTTTTGTTCTGTACAAAGTTCTCCGAATACAATTGTTTTGCAAACCAATAGAATTTATGAAAAAGATAACCACTTTTCTTAACTTTTAAAAGTGCAAATAAAGGAGTGTAGGTAAGATACTTGTGCAATTTTAATTCATTGTACTAATACATAACATACACAAGCATTCTTAGATTAAACACATATGTAGACAATGCCAAAATAAGTGAGTGAATAAAGATCATTATTAAACATAAAACATTTACTCATACTTAGAGGCATGCTAAGCATAGTTCTACACAACTTTTAAACGATACTTGATGCACATATTAATAGATATATCAAAGCATGATGAAAACAATGTTCAAAGTGGTTTGAAAATATAAATTGCAACATTATAGAAGTTCTAAATAATTGATTAAATCATGCTTAATTTTCATAGGAAAATCCATACAGTTTTTTTGATAGTTTTAATGTTTTATATTTTTGTATTTGATTTTTGCAAATAAAAAAAAACTTAAAAAAAACAAAAAGACAAAACATAATTTTTTTCTTGTAATTTGGCTTTTGTATTTTTGTATTTGATTTTTGCATAAAAAATAGACTTTAAACAAAAACGCAAAACATATTTTTTGTAATTTGGCTTTTGTATTTTTGTATTTGATTTTTGCATAAAAAATAGACTTTAACCAAAAAAGGCAAAACATATTTTTTGTAATTTGGCTTTTGTATTTTTGTATTTGATTTTTCAAAAATGAAATATAATCAGAAGTGTAAAAATAAAAGTACATATAGATTAATATATTTTTAAGAAATTTTCAAAATTTTAAAAATACAGAAAAACGTATAGGTGCGGTAGCGCTAGCGCGGGAAACAGTACACGATTTTTGATGATTTTGAAATTTTTGTTTGTTGATCTTGATTAAGTGTCCAAATAGTAGTTTCATGCTGAAATTTCAGATTTTTAGGAGATGTCTAGATAGTGCAAATTTCATGAAATATTAGTGTTTTTGTATATGACTTTATCAAATAAACTTTGCATGAGATATAAATTATTATATCTCCATTTTAATTTTTCTAAGGCTTGTATTTATCAATCTAATGTAGTTTGACAATGATAGGAAATGTAAGCACGAGAAGACACGAATGAACAAATCAAATATGCATGATTTTAGTGATTAAAAATAATGTTCATGCATAAGAATATCTTGGATAAGCCCTAGATGAGAATACCCAGCCTGTATATCTTGGTAAACACATAAAGCCTAACATTGACACGAATATTCTTTAGGTGGCAATGTCAGAATGATAAGTTTGAGATTAATGTTATACCAAAGTTTGACTGTGTTTCAACTTAGAGACCTAGAATGAAGTGATGATTTATTTGATTTGATATCAAGATGATTCCTAGGTCTAAACTTGAAATAAATCACAATACACACATAATACACCAACCATGGTATGTAATTATAATATCAATTGTCATCAGTTAATATATCAATTATAATTCACATAAATGTGATAGAAATAATTATTTTTAGAAGACTTTTGATATGACTTAAGATATATGATGTTAGAGAATTTTAGCAAAGGACATCAATAGATCATAGTGGTGCTTGTGAATTCAATATTCATTATGAGGGTATATTTCAGTGATTTTCTTTTGAATTAATTAAGAATTTTGAATATATATATGTGATTTTTGATAGGTGAACAATAGTGATGGTGTTGATCATGTTTGACATTAAGGAGTGAACACAATATAATTTTTTGTTGCGAACAAAGATAACCATATTGAAAGTTGAGCTTTCATTTAGATCTTGAACTTTCTTGTAGATTATGTTATTTCTCTAAACCACTTGTTGGTGAAGGCTAAAAAGCTTAATAGCCTAATAACTTGATTTAATTTTTAAAATATCTTGTAGCAAATTTCGAATTTGATTTATATGAATAATAAAAGATATTTAAAGATAATGAATATGAGAGAGATAGATGGGTCATCAAAATTAGATATGACTTTTGAATTTGATCAATTTGATTTTATAAACATATTAAGCTTTTAAGAGATAGGATCATATTTTCAATACTATATAGGATGACCATGACATGATAGTTCAAAAGGAAAACAAAAAGAAAAATAAAAAAGAACATTAAAGCACATCATGAAGTAGAAATTTGTATATCTTATTTTGAAAAGTTTCTACTTCATGCATTTGATGATACCTAATGAATAAATATTTTAGGTATCCAAAGGGGACCATGTGGGATGGTTCCTTTGGGTACCCAAATATAGCGAGATGGCTTTTGGGGAGGCAAGTACGAATGGACCCTTTCAAGTGGAGTTAATGTTTCATCTTTAATTTTGGGTCTCCACTCATACTTAGGTTTAATAATATAATTTTGCATTAAATTTCCATATTCATTAAATTTAGGCTTAAAATAATGATGACATTTGAAATCATTTTTCATAGGAAATTTTTTGCATATTTGAATTTACTTTAGGAGATACATAATTTTGTAAATAGTGGTGATTTTGATTTTGATTAACAAATCCTTTATGTTCCTTACTCCCATTATTAAACTTAGTTAAGATGTTCATATTCATATTCAACTTGTTTTTAGATATAGTTTGATATTGTGAATTTGTATTTACAATTTTCATAAGCAAGTTGATTTTTGATTTTAATTCATCATTCTTGATCTTTAAATTATGTCTAGCTTTATTATAAGCGATTGTGCTATTTTTAAGAGTGGAAACAATTGAACCGATATGATCTTGATAGTTGTTTCTATATTCATTAAATGTTTCATCCATCTCTTTAATTTCAATTTTATATTCTTTACACTTAGCACAATCATTTTCCAAAGATGAATTTTCTAAACATAATTTTTTATATTGTTCTTTTATAAAAAGAAGTTCCTTTTCAAGTTCCTTGCATTTTTCTTTCAAATCATTAAATTCTATACAAGGTGTAATGTTTTCAACTAAGGAGCCTTGGGTAAAACTAGATAAATTAGAATTTGATTCTTCATTAATTTTTGCCTTTAAATTTTTTGTTTCTAGGCGCAAATGTTTATTAGCACTCTTTAATTTCTTAATTTTACGCGTTGTAGTTTGAAGCAATTGTAATGTAGAAATAGAAGTACAAAAGATGGGATTTGATTTCCTTACATTGCTTTCAGGAGAGGCATGATTTGAACATATAGTTTCTTTTACATCTTTTTGAAACTCCTCTTCCGAAGACAGTACTTCTTCTTTTTTTCCATTTGATGTGTGCTCCATTGATCCATCATGAGAGGAGCATTCTTGAAGACTTGTGCAAGCTTGCATATTCTCCGGTTCTTGTGATTGTTCCATACTTGTAGAAGGAGAATCATACATTTCTTCAAAAAATTTCCATACTTTGTATGCACTAGAAAAATAGTATATTAATTTTGAAATGTCGTGAGATAAAGCACAGAAAATACTATTTAAAGCTTTTGCATTTAGGTGACGTTCCTTTTTATTTGTTTCATCCGCTGGTCTTACTATTGCTATATTCCATGCTTCGATATCTAAATTTTTAATAAACTTTTCCATTAAAAATTTCCACCCTTTATAATTTCTTCCTTCAAATAAAGATGGCTTAAGAGATTTTTCTTCTTCATAAAAATTTACTCCACCAGTAGAAGTGAGATCATGAGACGCCATTATTCCTGGTTGTTAAGACGATTGGAATAAAACCGCTCTGATGCCACTTGTTGGATAGGTAGGCGCCCTTAGAGGGGGGTGAATAAGGGTTTTAAAGACTTATATTATATTTTGAAATACTTGCGTATGATAAGAGATCAAAATAGTGATTTTGTTTAATGATCTAAATTGTTTTATAATAAAGGAGATGATAATAAACAATTTAGAGAAATGAAGAACAAATCAATTTTATTACACAAAGGGAGACATGATTATTATTAATAGAATTGATTACAAAATTTTGATTTCAATGACGCTAGAAATCAAAGCGAAATATGAAAGACTCTTTTTGTTTTCTATACCGACTCATATCCCCATGAACCGGTTGGCTTTAGCCGATCCTTCCCCGGATACGGCCTCAAGCCGCTCTAGCCAACCCTTCCCCGGATATGGCCTCGAGCACCCCCTAGACCTAAACCCGAGACCTAGTCGCCAACACGAGGTGAATTTCTGCCCTATGTCCTACCCAGACCTAGTCGCCAACACGAGGCGAATTTACTACACGATTACAAGAAAAGATGTGAAATAAAAAGACAATATTATAAAAACTCCCTATATGTGGATCTCTTGGAGAAGTAGACGAAGACGCAGAGTATGATCGTAGTTGATGCGGTCTTTCGTCACGATGATGATGCGTGTTGAAATCTTCTCCACGGATCTCCTTAAGCCTTTATGGATTTGTGGGAGTATCTCTCTGAACCTTCCTCTCTATGCTGCGGCACGAAGCTCTGGAATTTTGGATCTCAAGAGGATAGGGAAGACGGAGCCAAGGGGTCCTTTTTATAGCCATAGCGGCGTTAGCGCCCTCGCTAGTGCTACCGACGGCGCTATCCCATCTTAGGACATATTCTGCGCCAGAATCTTCAATCCGAGGAAACATTCCTCTCTTGCCTACTGTGCTCCGCGCTATCGCCTGCACTATCGGATACCGCCAGGCGCTATCGCCTTCTATAAGTACTCCCGGAATTTGTGCTTAAGCAAGCATTTCGTCGATCGGATTTTCGTCGAACGCAGCTAACATTTTGTCGAGCGAGATTTCATCGAACGCAGTGATGAGCATTTCGTCGAGCGCAGCTTACAGTTCGTCAAACGACAGCTAGCGCCTGCACTAGGACTACCGCAGGCGCTAGTAGGATTTTAGGATTTTATGGCTCAGCTTTGGGGGCAACTTTCTTTTGTAATCCTTGAGTCAAGTGGACTTTGTTATCCTGCACACTTAAACACTTAAGATCAAATACACATAGGATTTGTTATTCTCAAACCTAGGAGATGCGGAAGACCATGTTCCAACAGGATCGCCATCATATCCATCGTCAGAGATTGCGTCGGTCTAAAAAAGAGTGATTGCTGAAGGCACTAACTCGCAACTCCTTATAAAAAGTTCTAGATTCTGAAGCCTTAAAGCAATATTTATAGACCTTCCCGCATTTATGATGGTCGCGGTCTCAGCGGTCAAGGAGAACATTTTTGAAGTTCCAGCGAAACTTGAAAATGTGCGGGGATCATGTTTGCCCGGGAGACTGCGACCTCTCCATTTCGATCAGAATTGTCGGCCCTGGCGATCTCGATTTTTTGAGACCGCCCAGACCGCCTGTCTCACCTTCGACAGATTTTCCAATGCACAGGCGGCCAGGCTCCAGCGAGACTACGTGAATTCACGGTCTGAGATTTTTGTCTTTTTTTGCTATTTGCACCCCCAGTCTCTGCCCCAGTTCTCTTGTACCCTAGGCAACTCATTATTGTTAGACATGCCCATTTGGGCAGGCCCCGTGTCTATAAATAAAGGGGCAGGGGTACTAGAAAACGGACTTTGGATTCAAGCCTCCATCTTGTGGCCTGTACAAGCGGTCTCGAATTTTGTCACTTTTCTACCTCTAACCCTAACCAATTTTAGACCTCCCTGTAACTCTTTTTTGTGATCAATCAAAGCCGTTTTTTCCCTCAGAAACCTCTCTTTTGGCATCCTTCAACCCAAGTAACCGACACTCTGCAGTTTCCTCTCATCCCTTTGAAGTGTGAGTTTTGGAGGTACAATTTTTGTGCCAACATTCACCAACATTTTTGCAAAGTTTTACACTAGATTTATAAAGAGTAGAAGCATGTGTAGAATCATATAAGCTAAATTTATGCAACATTTTCTTAATTGAGTAAGAGAGAGATAATGATACACTTGTGATGGGGTCACCCTCATTATATAGGAATTTCGGGTTGCGAATATCTAGAATTTCGTAACCATCTACTTAGTTAGAAGTTAGGAGGAAAATCGCCGCGTACGCGATCCCTGCGCGCGATCTTGACACGCGATCCGTACTCCAACCACCGGAACAACCGCTGCATCGCCCATGACTCGCCTCTACAAGCCACACAACTGGCCAGCCGGCCGACCGCCCTTGGCCGCCCTCCCCCGGCATAGGGCCGGGAAGCCCTGCAGCTGGCCACTCGACTGGTCGCCCTTCGCCGTGCGCCCACAGTGCGCGGCCCTACGGCCGACCGATCGGCCAACCTTGGCTGCGTGTCAGCAGCGCGCGACTGTTAGGCGTCGTGGCTGGCCAATCGACCGGCCTCTCTTGGCCATGCGCCGACGGTGCACGACCGCTGGGCCTTGTGGCCGGCCCCCGACCGGTCACCCTTGGCCGCGCGCCCGTGACGCGTGGCCCCGCAATCGGCCGACCGACCGAACTTGGTCATGCCCTATCCGCGCACAACCGCTAGGCTTTGCGGCCTGCCACACGGCCGGCTTCCCTTGATTGTGCGCCTATGGCGTGCGTCCTCCGCGAGCGGCCGACCTTGTCCGTGTGCTGACGGCGCACGAACCCTAGGCCTCGCGGCCGACCCCAATTCCGACCGCCCTTGGCTGCGCGCCCACAGCGCGCGGCCCTGCTGCCGGCCGATTGACCGGCCTTGGACAGGAACCGACAGCGCAAGGCCTTGCGGCCGGCCAAGGGGCCAACCGCCCTTGGCCGTGCGGCACTAGGGCTTCCCGGCCGGCCACCCTCGGCCGTCCTCCCCTACTCGCCAGGGTATTCTCTCACATTCAGTCGGGCCCTCCATCATCATTGTCTGATCATCGATGCGATCTCTCAACCATCCGATGCACAGGTAATCTTAAAGACTTCGAAGATGATCCAGAGAGTCTCACCCACCTCCTCCAAGCCAGTGACGAGCCCTTCAGTCCGGCCATCCGTGTCAAACCTCCAGAGTGCTCCCAGAGTTACACGGACATCCCTCATCTTCCACGTGCCAGCAGAACTTCACGCAAACCTCAAGCACTGTGCTCCCCACCACAACGAAGAAGTAGAAGACATAGCCTCAGATATGGTAGCTTGTCACCCTCTGAGCGCATTTCTTTATTACTCTCCCCCAAACTGTAAATGGAGAGGCATGTCGCCCCTGAATTCACCTGACAGCCTTGTAACGAAACAACTGATAGTGAAGTTTGGCTGATACCGAATCAACCGCGTGGTTTTTCACGTATTTTCGAGGTTTTCCACGTTAAAAAAGGTCTCTTGCCATCTGTCTCGCATTCCTATGATTGATTGCACGCTCGTTTGCTCCCGGGCTAAGGCGGTCATTCTAGAACATTTTAGGAGCCTTGAGTAGATCGCAACAGTTTGGCGCCGTCTGTGGGAACAAGATTCCTGATGTTCTGAAGATTCAGAGGACAATATCCTCTACACAGCGATACTCGTGATTGGAGACCATGGCAAGAAGAAGCACTCGCACCCCCGAAGGCTCGGTCCGTAAAGGACGTGCCGATCTCGGACCTTCCCATTCTCTCATCAATGCACTTCGGCTGGTAGTGACGATGGTCGCCCCCGCTAACACACTATCAGGGCGCATGACCCAAATAGAGGGGCAGCAGGCTGAAATGCTGAACCTGTTAAGAAACTTGGGGGCAGGACAAACTCCCACAGTACCTCTCACACCAGCCAATGTGCCTCCCCCGCCTCTGCACCAAGTCCCAAGAGATGATCAAGAGGAAATTCGAAGTTTTCAGCAGCAGCAAGCACCGCACACCGTGCCCATCAGGCCAGGCCCGCCGAAGTTGGCCCGCATCATCACCACCAAAGGGCAGGCGACCCCGAGAACCTCCATAGAAGAATGACCCAAGAAGAAGTCAGAGGCCTGATAGCATATGAATACGGACTAATGGGCCACCAAGTAGCGCGCTTGTACTTCCCCCTATGCAACGGATACCCGTTGGCACCAGAAGTCCTGACACATCCCATCCTGGGAGGATTCAAGCTTCCAAACATGGAACTCTACGATGGAACGAGGACCCCTTGGAGCACGTGATTCATTTCACCACCATCCTTTGAATTTACAATACTCTCGATCAACTGCTCTGTCAAGTGTTTCCGACCACTCTGAAGGGCCAGAGCAGAACTTGGTTTCACTCTATCCGGAGTGGAACTATCAGAAACTTTTTCGAACTAACAAAGCAGTTCGTTGACCAGTTCGTTGCGACCGTAGGATAGTAAAAGACCCTTCCCATCTCTCGGGAATCAGGCAAAGTGAAGTGGAAACCCTCAAAGAATTATTTCGCCAGTTCTCTACCAAGGCCTGTCAAATCCCTGGGGTAGACCACGAACTCCTTCGAGGAGTACTTTTGGGAGGGCTCCGGCCAAGCATGTTCTATTTTGCTTTGATGAAGGAATCAGTTCCTAGATATCCAGATCTTGTGCACAGGGTCTGTAACATCCCTACCCCATCTAGACCCCTTGGGCTAGGGTTATGACTTGAGATGTGAGTAGAAGTCATGGTATGTGTTGGAACCTGGTTTTCTGCATCCCTTTGATTTGATAATAACAAATCCTACTTGTATTTGATCTTGTTTGCCATTGTGTTTTTAGCATGCAGGTTTGGACAGATACGACACCAGGTTGCTGCAACAATGGTCTGGCACTAACCACAAGCTAAAGGTTTGAAAGCTGTTTAATGCCAGGCGTTAAGCTTAACGTTGGGCGTTAGCGCTAAATGAAAGCTGTGTTCGACGAAATGAAAGCCGCGTTCGACGAACAAAAAGTTGCGTTCGACGAACTTGTGATCGACGAAATGAAACCGCTGAGAACGGAAGCTGATTTCAACGAACTGAAAGCTGCGTTCGACAAACTGAAAGCTGCGTTCGACGAACTGGCAATCGATGAAATGAAACCGCTAAGAACGGAAGCTGCGTTTGACGAAATGGAAACTGCGTTCGATGATCTGGCGTTCGACGAAATTGTGGTCGACGAAAGAAGAAGCCCGTTCGACGAAATGTGTTCGACGAAGATGCTGTTCGACGAAATGGCGTGCCAGCTAATTAAAGAAAGAAACTCAACGCTAGGCGTTACTCTTAACGTTGGGCGATATCCGGTCGACTAATTTGGCAAGGAGAAAGCAGCCGGTAGGAGGAACTTTAGGAATGATTTGCCCAACGCCCCGCGTTAGCCTTAACGTCGGCGTTGATATTGCCTAAAATAAAACAATTCCTAAAGTGCAGAATCTCCTTCCTCTTCTGAAGATCCGAGCCATCAATATGTTACTATACATGGTCAACGCCCGACGTTAACTACTTAACGTCGGTATTAGCTCAAAGTCTATAAATTGGATGATTTCGATGTCTCTAAAAACTGATTGCCAAGAGCCTTATTCCAGCACTTCAGAAACTTTGTGAGGGCCGTATTTCCAGACCAACACATCTCCCACTCATATTTCAAAAGTAGGAATCAAAGGAGGCTTGGATCAACACGCTAACACAACGCGAAGAACGCACATTTGGACTTCAACGATCTTCAGCGATTCTTCAGCGTCTCCTTTAGATTACCTCATAGGGAGTTTCATATTTATATTTTGTATTTGTCCTTTATTTTATGGTTGTAATCGTTTTGTGAATTTGCCTCATGTTGGCGACTAGATATAGGTAGGACTTAGGCAGGAATTCACCTCGTGTTGCCGACTAGGTCTAGGGAGTAGATCTAGGGGTGCTCGAGGCCTTTCTGGTGATAGATTGGCTAGAGCGGCTTGAGGCCGTATCTGGGGAGAGATCGGCTAAAGCCAACCGGTTCGTGGGGATACGAGTCGGTATAGAAAACAAAAGAGTTTTCATATTAGTCGCCTCGATTTCTAGCGACATAGAAATCAAATTTTGTAATCAAGTTTATTAATGATAATCATGTCTTTTTCTATTTAATAAAATTGATTTGCTACTCTTTGTTTTATATTCACTCTTATTCAAATAAAATATCAAAAGTTTTCTATTAAAGTTTAATGTTTTTAAAACCCTTATTCACCCCCCTCTAAGGGCGCCTCAAGATCCAACAAGTGGTATCAGAGGTAGGTTATTCCAAATCGGCTTAACAACCGGGAATAATGGTGTCTCTTGATCATGATCTCGCCTCTACTAGTGGGGAAAATTTTAATATAAATGAAAAAGTATTATCACCTCCTTTATTTATGGGCATAAATTATAAAGGGTGGAAAACATTAATGAAAAATTTTCTTAAGGCCTTAGATGAAAAAGTTTGGAATATTACTATTGAAAAGCCACCTAGCGTACTAACTAGAAACGAAATTGTTTTAAATGCAAAATCTATGAATAGTATATTTTGTGCGTTAGACCAAAATATTTTCAAACTTATTTATAATTTACCTACCGCTTATGAGATTTAGAATTTTCTTGAAAGAACTTATGATTCTCCTTCTGTAGGTACGGAACAATCACAAGAACCGGAGAATATGCTAGCTTGCACAAGTCTTCAAGAATGCTCCTCTCATGACGGATCCATGAAGTGCACATCAGTGAAAGAGAAGAAGAAGTACTGTCTTCGGAAGAGGAGTGCCAAAAATATGTAAAAGAAACTATATGTTCAACTCATGCCTCTCCCGAAAGCAATGTAAGGAAATCAAATCTCATTTTCTGTACTTCTATTTCTACATTACAATTGCTTCAAACTACAAACCGCAAAATTAAGAAATAAAAAAATGCTAATAAACATTTGCGCTTAGAAAATAAAAATTTAAAGGCAAAAATTAATGAAGAATCAAATTCTAATTTATCTAGTTCTACCCAAGGCTCCTTAGTTGAAAACATTACACCTTGTATAGACTTTAATGCTCTAAAAGAAAAATGCAAGGAACTTGAAAAGGAACTTCTTTGTATAAAAGAACAAAATGAAAGATTATGTTTAAAAAATTCATTTTTGGAAAATGATTGTGCTAAGTGTAAAGACTATAAAATTGAAATTAAAGAGATGGTGAAACATTTGATGAATATAGAAATAACTATCAAAATCATATTGAGTCAATTGTTTCCATTCTTAAAAACAGCACAATCGCTTATAATAAAGCTAGACATAATTTAAAAATTAAGAATGATGAATTAAACACAAAAATCAATTTGCTTATGAAATTTATAAATAAAAATTCACAATATCAAGAAATATCTAAAAACAAGTTGAATATGAATATGAATATTTTAACTAAGACAAATAATGGGAGTAAGAAACACAAAGTATTTGTAAATCAAAGTCAAAATCACCATTATTTACAAAATCATGTTTCTCCCAACATAAAATTAAATGTTCACAAATTTCCTATAAATAATGTTTTGCAAAATCATCATGGAAATTTGACAAATAAAAATAATATTAAACCAAGATTTGAATGGAGACCCAAAGTTAAAGATGAAAAACTTACTCAAATCAAAAGAGTCCATTCAATCATATCTCCCCAAAAGCAAACACGATGTATTTGGGCACCCAAAGGAACCGTCACACCGGTCCTCTTTGGATACCTAAATCTCTCATTCATTAGTATCCAATCATTTGCATGAAGTAGAAATCAACTAAAAATGAAATATCATCAATCTACTTCATGATATGCCTAACCTATTTTGTTGTTGTTTATTTTTTCCTTTTGTTGAACCATCATGATATGATCACTTTATATAACTTGTGATATGACTTTCACATATTAAACCAAAATTCATAAATAAATCAAATTGAATAAAGTTGAATAAAAAGTCATATCATTTTTCAAGTCATCTACTTATCCTTTTTATGTTTATCCTTCTAGATCCATTTCCTAAAAGTCTTATAAAATTTGAAAAACTAAATTTGTCATATGATATTATTAAGACTAAATGAAATAAGTGTCAAAATGGATTTAAAAGGTATTTTAGGGGTATTAGGCTAAATTATAAAATGCGCAAGTTTTGCTTAGGTATTTAATATATTTGCGTCATTTTGATTACCCCTAGTATGTTTAATCATAATCATGTCAAACCGGAATTGAAAAATTGCATGAATATTATTTCACTTATTTATGATCATTTCACTCATGCATATGTTGTGCAAAACTCAAGAATTAAGGTCTAATGAATATGGAGCTTTAATGAATATGAAACCCATGTACTAAAATTTTAACTTCCGCAACTTTTTGTGATTTCTTCTCGTCTCTTCACTTCATTAGACAGGCCTTACATTGCACAAACATAATTAAGAAAAATTGGAATCAAAATCGAAGAAAATCTAGGCTATATGATAAGCACTCTTTGTGAGCTAACGCGGGCGCTAGGACCTAACGCCAGCGCTAGCTCAAGTATTCGATTTTCTATAATTTTAAAATTCTGGAAAATCACTATAAATATATGTTTTTGTTTAATATTCAAAAACCAAAGAGAAAATTTATAAAACCTTTCAAAACTAACCAAAAAATAGTTTCTCATTGTATTCATCATTCACCTTGCAATCTTTCTCTTTAATATTTTGAAAAGGTTGAATATGAATTGTTTTATATATTTCACTTACAATAATTAATTATGAGTATCAAAATCTCTATGTGATAAAATTAATGATCATAATTATATAATGTAATATCAAAAGATCTTTTAATTCAAACATTACACATAACTACAAAAGATCATTTTGGTTCTTTCATAAAATTGGTGATCATGATAATTATATGAATAAATTATGTATTGTGATTGCATGTACCTTACTATATCTAGACCTTAGAATCACCTTGATATCAATAACATCAAATCATATCATCACTTAATTCAAGGTCTTCCAATTGAATTTCTATCGATATAAAAGACATGCAATATTCTTATGACATAATATGAACTCATCATAATAGCATTATCAACTAATAAATATTATCATTCATGCTAGCTATCAATAATGTCATAATGAATCCATCTTAAAGTAGAAAAATTGAAAGATAAAATAACTATGTGACTTTAAATTGTTTCTATAGTACAAAATGCTTAGGATGTCCATGATCGTTCACCCACATTATGTATCTCAAAATAGCGAGGGTGTAGGATTGTATGCATTAGAAGACCTAACCTCTATGTCATGTCTTGTCCTTAACAGGGGAGGGTTCCAGTGGGGCCTTGCGAGGCACTGGGGGGAAAGAGTGCTAGGTTGTGCATTCTCTAGTGTGTGCATATGGGATTAACACCCCATCCTACGACATGTGTGCAGCTCCTCATGCCCATCCGTCACTTAGTACGGGGCTAGTGTGTAGGCATACAATTAGGGTATTATAATCTAGGACATTCTTATTTCTTATATTTTGCATGCACTCTTTATGACTATATTATTCATGAATTCTTGTTTTTGATCGAACATGCTTATCTTGTATTTTGCATATTTTATCATTTTTGATCTTTAATGATCTTGTAAAACACAAGTATTTGAAAACCAAATATAAAATATAAAAACCATTTTTTGAACAAATAAAACATGCTTAAATAGCCTTCTAACCATTTCCAACTTCTCTGAAATTTCTACCCTAAGAAGGGCTATATATATACTATCTATGCCAAAAGAAAATTTTTCAAAAATCTCAAAAATCGAGTACTGTTTCGGCGTTAACTACTTAACGCCAGGCGTTAGCCTTTTTCTCCAGAGGAAAATTCTGCTTTCACTAGTATCTTTCTGGTATTTTTCTAATGATTTTTCTCAGTTTATTGTGTCTGATTTCAAATTATTTTGTTATTTATTTTGTTGTTTTCCTCCAAAATACAAACAAAATCAAATAATTTAAAATGATCAAAAATATGTTTTTGTTATTTGTTTTTGCTTTAACTCCTTACAAAAGTATGGTTTGACCATAAAACTTCACAAGAGCAAACATCTTAGTTATTTTTGTTTCAAAAGGTCAAAATTGTTTTTGTCATACACTTAAAGATTGCCTTCAATGTCTAATTTTAATTTCAAATTTCCTAAACATTGTTCTATCTTCAAGCCTTGACTTTAATCTGATTATGTGCAATGAAATAGTCTATAGATAATTGTGTATGATTGCATAACATGCCTCTAAGTATGAGTAATGCTTTATGTTAATCAATGAATTATACACTCATTATTTTGGTAATCTACATGTGTTCATAATCTTAGTCTTGCATGATTGTGTAGTGTAATAATTTTAACACCTTGAATTGTATGTCTAAATTACCTACACCATCTTCTAAAAATAAATTTCTTACACACATAGAAGTGTTACTCCAAAATTTTAAATGTTTGCAACAACAAGTGAATGCGGAGACCTTTTGGCCCTTAACAAAAATATGAAATAAAAAGACAAAGATAACTCCACCAAGCACTACTCACTCTCCTGATAAGTCTTAATGAGCATTGTGAGGTTGAGCACCTTGGAAAGAATTGTAAAGTGTCTTGTGCAAACACATTTATCTTTTATCACTTCTATTTGTACACCGCATTACTAAAAATAAAAATCAATCAAAATGCTTATGTGAGCCCCCAAGCAATACTCCGCTCCCTGATAAGTCATAATGAGCATTGTGTGGGTGAAGCACCTTGGTAGTTGTACGTATGTTATGTGCTTTGAAATTTTATTCTAGATGTGATGTGTGAAAGTAATTCTATGATTACAATCTTAATGTTGTTGTTACTATTTCACTACATATGTCATGTGTTTTGATTATTTCACGTGTATACTTTTATCAAAACACCTTATGCACACATCATTGATTTTCATAAAGCTTCTACTCACGAGAATTGGATCCTAATGCAAACATTACACAATTCTCTAAAAACTCAAGTAAAAGCACTAGATTGCAATGCATGATTTCTACAATGTTTTCTTTACTTGAAATACGGATTGGTTACATTGTAGTTATTATCTTTTTGAATATGTTAATTCATGCTTGCCTACTTGTTATGAAAATTTTCAAAGTTACAATGCTCAAATGTGAAGAGTCTAGACATATTGTTGGAATGGTCAAACTATAACAAAAATACTACTCTTAATTATTTTGTTTTTCCGCATTTCTCTATTTAATTATGTATCCTTATATCACATGTTCTCATGCTTATTTCTGAGGATTTGTCTTTCACTTGTACTTGTCAAACAATATTACATCTCTTTTTACAAGTGGAACAAACAAGTAATAGTCTTCTTAAAAATTAATTTGAAAAACAAGTGGTAGAATTCTTTTGGTAAAATCATGGAATGTTGTTCTTTCACGCTTATCATATATTGTTTCCGCTGTGTTATTCTCTACTTTAGCTCGATCATGACTTATTTTATGTTTACACAAAACTCTTATTCCTCTCTTAGTTATGTCCTAACTTTTGTCGTCTTTATTCTAGTTTTGTTTCACTCCACCCTCTTTTGCTAATAACAAAGGCGGAGAATAAAATGCTAAATCATATTGATTAACGGAGTTGGATTCACTAGATTAAGGGGGAGCATGTATCTAGTTTATGGGAGTATACACTAAGGGGGAGCATCTTTGTAGGGGGAGCACTATGTTCAATGAACTATAATTCCTATCATTATCTTATAATTGCTAAGTGTCATATATCTTTATGAAAATACAAATTCTTTATCTATGAATCTGATTTATCTCTAATTGGATTTGTTATTATAAAAAGGGGGAGATTGTTGGAACATGGTTTTCCGCATCCCTTTGATTTGAGAATAACAAATCCTACTTGTATTTGATCTTGTTTGCCATTGTGTTTTTAGCATGCAGGTTTGGACAGATATGACACCAAGTTGCTGCAACAATGGTCTGGCACTAACCACAAGCTGAAGGATTGAAAGCTGTTTAACGCCAGGAGTTAAGCTTAACATTGGGCGTTGCGCTAAATGAAAGCTGCGTTCGACGAAATGAAAGCTGCGTTCGATGAACAGAAAGCTGCGTTCGACGAACTGGCGATCGACGAAATGAAACCGCTGAGAACGGAAGCTGCGTTCGACGAAATGAAAGCTGCGTTCGACGAACTGAAAGTTGTGTTCGACGAACTGGAGATCGATGAAATGAAACCGCTGAGAATGGAAGCTGCGTTCGACGAAATGGAAACTGCATTCGACGATCTGGCGTTCGACAAAATTGTGGACGACGAAAGAAGAAGCCCGTTCGACGAAATGTGTTCGACGAAGATGTTGTTCGACGAAATGGCGTACCAGCTGATTAAAGAAAGAAACTCAATGCCAGGCGTTACTCTTAACGCTGGGCGATATCCGGTCGATGAATTTGGCAAGGAGAAAGCAGCCGGGATTGCAGGAGGAACTTTAGGAATGATTTGCCCATCGCCCCGCGTTAGCCTTAACGCCGGCGTTGATATTGCCTAAAATAAAACAATTCCTAAAGTGCATAATCTCCTTCCTCTTCTGAAGATCCGAGCCATCAATATGTTGCTATACATGGTCAACGCCAGGCATTAGCAATTAACGCTGGCGTTAGCTCAAAGTCTATAAATTGGATGATTTTGATGTCTCGAAAAACTGATTGCCAAGAGCCCTATTCCATCACTTCAGAAACTTTGTGAGGGCCGTATTTCCAGACCAACACATCTCCTGTAAGACCTCAAATCAGAAAGGTTGGATTTATGGAATCCAGCACTATCACTGGCGGTAGTGTTATCTCCCGGCGATAGTGAGTTGTCGACACCAAGGGTTAGGTGTCGGCCCAGGTGGTTGGTTGACCAGTGGGCTCGGAATTCTTGAGCAGGCGCTATCGCTGGCGATAGCGACTATCGCCCGGCGATAGCGTTCTGTTGAGAAGATTTCTGTCTAGAGGCTATCGCGCGGCGTTAGTGCTAACGCCGGCGACAGCGTGATGCGTGGCAGTCACTGATCAAAGCGGTGGCGTTGACCAGTCGGAGTCGGTTCTTTAGCGCTATCGCCAGGCGATAGCGCTACCGCCTGATGATAGCGGCAAATTGTACTTTGCGGCCGAAATCGTGGGCATTGATGGCACTTGGACTTTTGGGGCTGGATTTTGGTTAGGTGGCTCGGGAGCTGGCATAGAAAGGCCGAAAACCCCCATTATTCCTTATTCCACTAAGGGTTTTGATTTGGGAGAGAGGGAGAGCTCCAAAGTGATGATGAATAGGGTTTCTAAACACTAGGGCTTGGATTTAGTGGAGCTACACTCATCGGAATCCCTCAACGTTGGTGGCTACGCGTAGAGGAGGGCTAGACGCTCCTTTCTAACCGTGCCAAAAATCAAGCTATGGCCTCGAAGCGACGTCTAAGGGTAACGATCCTTTCTACACTCTTTTGGACATGTGTTAATCCATTTTCGTGCATCTTTGAGGTCCCTACCCAAAAGGGTGAGGTCGTGACCTCCGACGGGTGGATTCGTGTTATCCCCGTCAGATCTTGCATTCATGTAGAGTCCATGCGTGAAATGGATGTAGGCGCGCCGTGTGAAGCCCATCCGGGACGGTTCGTCCGGATTGGTGATGCTTTTTGATATTATGCGTGTCGGGGAAAACTCCGTGTTGATATCCTGCTTCGTAGGACTAGAGGGTGCTACTGCATGCGCAGCAACGCCTGGGGTTGTGCCCCGGGAAGCACCCGAAGTTAGAAGCAGAAATGGAGTTTCTGTTCACTACCGCTGGCGTTAGCGTTATCGTCGGGCGGTAGCTCCCAGACTTGGTTCTGGTGATTTTGTGCGTTCTGAGGCAGTGAGAGTGCTACTCTATGTGCAGCAATGCCTGGGGGTGTGCCCCGGGAAGCACCCACAGCTAGAAGCCAAAATGGGGTTTCTGTGCGCTATCGCCAGGCGTTAGCGTTAACGCTGGCGACAGCTCCCAGACTGAGTTCTGGTGATGTTGTTGTGCCCACCTGTTGAGAGGACCTGAGGCCTGTGTGCCCGACCTGTGAGGGTGTCCTGGTGGATGACTTAGCGGCCCGTAGAGCCGGCTAATTGAGAATACCTGGGCTGAGGGGACGCCATACCCGCTTTTCGTGTTGTACAACGAGAGCTGTGAACAACGGGCATTTGGCGAACCTGAAACCGCACCATTGCAGCACCTGATTAGTGAGTCTCGTACAGCATGTCGGGAAGCAATGGGAAAGAATCTTCGGACTACGGGATGTTCACAAATAAAGCACGGGAGAGCCCTGGTATTCGGGCCACCGACTTTAGCCTCGAAGGGCAAAGCCATCAAGAGTGGATGGTGGTGGAAGGCGGAGTACACCAAAGAGTGCCTGAGAGCACGAGACGTGGAGGCCATTCCCAGGTTTGTGATTGATGCATATGTATGAATTGTTGTGGTCCGTGTCAGTTGCTTCATTCTGTTATATATATGCTGTGATGCTCTTGCAGGGATGGGAAACTGCCACCCCCTTGAAGGGGTGGGGTCGTTATAAATTGGTTAGCCGTTGCCGACCGTTGCCCTGTTTTGCCACCGTTTTTGGTGGGCTTGTTGTACAGGTGCTGGACCGAGAGGGAACATAGCGGGCTGAGGCCCCTGCTCTGCTGCGGCCCTTGAAGGCCTTTTTGATGTTCTCTTGTTTTCATGTATGGCCGGCCTGCGCGCCGATGTTGGTAATTTGTAAGGTCGTCGTGCCTAAATTTTGTGTTGTAAAACATTTATTCCTATTTAGTAAAAGTGGACATACCCGGGTACGGGTTTTGGGGTTTATCTTGTCTCTTTTCAGCTCCCTCATAGAATGCTCTGAGTTAGGCTTCGTTGTATATCGTCGTTCGATATTTCAATTAAGTGACGTTCCCATTTGTTTTGTAGTACATGGCGTGGGGCCCCGGCCGGACCCTCTGTTATATGCTCCCGAACGGATGGGGATGTTACAAATTGGTATCAGCTTCTAGGGTTCCGTGTCCTTCTAAGGAATTCGTGGACGAATTCTTTTAAGGGGTGGTGAGCACGTGTGTGCGCTACCGTCGAGACGTAAAATAAACCCAAACATGTCCACTTAGGAATAAAATGTAACAACAAACCAACAATTATTGCATGATTTTGGAACCTGAGTGTTCCTTTTGTTGTTAGTTGCGACTGTGTTGTCGCCTAACTGTGTGATGCACTCGTGTAGGGCACTCGAAGTGCAGCGGGACCGTCGCGCCCCCATGACGTGGTTGAGAGTAGCGGGTCTGCTGAGGCTCCTACACCTTCGTCTGCTGAGATGGTTCGACGAGTTATAGAAGCCGTTCTAGGTGCGTTGAATGGCCAGTCTGGAAGGCAAGGTCAACCGCCGGTGCAGGAAGTGGCCCCAGAGCCACTAAGAGTGGAGCAAGTCCCCGTGAGGCATGCTGCTGAGCAACAGCTAAAGCACTTCCTGGGATTTCGACCTCCTCCGTTTACCGGGGTTGAATCCCCAGCTGAGGCCGAGGACTGGCTGTCGCATATGGAGCAAATTCTGACAGCAACACAGTCGGATGAAGCGCAGAAAGTGACCTTCGCTACTTTCTTATTGGAAAAGGAAGCCAGGCAGTGGTGGGATGAGGTAGAGAGGCACCAGTTTGCGGGAAGGCGACTGGTTGATGTGCCGATGGAAGAGTTCTCGAGAATCTTCCTGGCAAGGTATGTGCCTCCGTCGCAGCAGATCGCGATGGAGAACCAGTTCCTGGCTCTGACGCAGGGTGATAGACTGGTTGATGACTACCTATATGAGTTCACCCGCCTCGGGCGTTACGCTGGAACTTCTTTCGATGACGAGGGGAGAAGGGTGAACAGGTTCTACGGAGGCTTGCGTAGTGAGTTGCGGTACCTTCTGACAGGGCCATTGACGCAGGGTTTCACGACCCTCGTTAGTTCAGCCCGAGCTCTTGAGCAGGGCATGCTTAGGTAGAAGGGCAAGGTGGCTGTGGTCGAGGCAGTGCCGGAGGGCAAGGCGCCGAGTGCGGCGAAGTTGCGGAGGTTGAATCGCTGGAAGAAGGCTCGATTATCTGGGCCAACTCCCTCTGCTTCGGGCGCGTCGTCTGGACGTGGCCCTCTTATTTGTTTTACTTGTGGCAAGCCTGGCCATTTCTCTCGGGATTGCTGCAGTGGGCTTCCAAGGTCAGAGAAGAAGACTGGGCCATCTTATTCTGAGAAGGGGAAGGCGGCTGAGTCCACTGCCTCCCGTATGGCTCCCCCGCAGCCCAGAGTCTTCAGTCTTGGTTAGCAGGAGGCTATCAAAGCCAAGGACGTCATGACAGGTATAATTTAATATACAGTCCTTACTGTTTTTTATACCTGTTTTAGTGTTCATGCTAACCTTGTTTGGCGGCGTAGGCTTTGTAAATGTTTTAGGCGTTCCTGCGAGAGCGCTTTTCGATATTGGAGCTTCGCACTCCTTCTTATCGTCGAACTTCGTCCAACGTATTGGTGCGCCGTCGATTGCTTCTGCAGATGGACTGGAGGTCCTACTGCCGAATGGATATTCGATGCGTGTGGAGAGGAGTTGCTGCGTGAAGGTTCTAGTTGGAAGCCAGGAGTATGACCTGAAAGCATCGTTACTCCCCTTGGTTGAGTTCGATGTAATCTTTGGCATGGACTGGCTGTCGGAACAGCGTGCGTGCATCGATTGCACCACCAAGGAGGTGAGGTTTGGGCAGTGTGCCGTTCGTGAGACGGTCTTTGCGGGCATGCGTGGATCGAGCAAGATGCTGATGTCTGCTCTCCAGGTGTCCAAGGCAGTGCGACAGGGAGCAGAGTTATTCTTTGCTCTGGTGGAGGCTTCAACGCCGAGGCCCAGCCTAGTGGATGTTCCGGTAGTTTCAGAATTCCCCGATGTGTTCCCGAGCGATCTCCCTGGTGCTCCACCGCAGCGGGAGATAGATTTCACGATTGAGTTGGTGCCAGGCGCTAAGCCTGTGGCCCGCTCGCCGTATCGTATAGATCCGAAGGAGTTGGCGGAGTTGAAGCTGCAGTTGCAGGAGCTTCTTGAGCAGGGCTACGTGCGTCCGAGTTCCTCACCTTGGAGTGCACCGGTCCTCTTTGTCAAAAAGAAGGACGGTAGCCTGCGGCTTTGCATCGACTATCGGGAGCTGAACAAGCTGACCGAGAAGAACAAGTATCCTCTTCCGAGGATAGACGACTTGTTCGACCAGCTCGTTGGTTCGACAGTATACTCAAAGCTGGACTTGAAGTCCGGCTATTATCAGGTGCGGATCAGGGAGTGCGACATCCCAAAGACTGCCTTCAGTACAAGGTACGGGCAGTATGAGTTCACCGTGATGCCGTTTGGGCTGTCTAATGCGCCTTCGGTGTTTATGGACTTGATGCACTGGACTTTCCGAGAGTACCTCGACCGGTTTGTGATCGTCTTCCTTGACGACATACTGGTCTACTCTCAGTCCGAGGAGGAGCACGATGATCACCTGCGAGTAGTCTTGGAGGTTCTGAGGAGGAACCAGCTGTATGCCAAGTTCTCAATGTGCGAGTTATGGCTACCTTCCGTGGCGTTCTTAGGCCATATGGTTAGTGGAGCGGGTGTGGCGGTAGATCCGGTGAAGGTTGCGGCCATCAGGGAGTGGTCTGTTCTTTCTATTGTAGCGGAGGTCTGTAGCTTTCTCGGGCTAGCCGACTATTACAGGCGCTTCGTGGAGCTTCTCACGGATCGCGCTGCCTCTTACGACGCTGACACGGAAGATGCAGGAGTTTATTTGGACGCCCGCGTGTGCGCAGGCTTTCGAGGAGTTGAAGTGGCAGCTTACCACGGCTCCGATCTTATGTTTGCCTTGCGGCACGGAGGGCTATGAGATCTACACCGACGCTTCTGGGAGCGGCCTTGGCTGTGTTCTACAGCAGTATGGCAAGGTAGTAGCGTACGGCTCTCGCCAGCTGAAGGTGCACGAGCGGAACTATCCGATTCACGACTTAGAGTTGGCGGCCGTGATATTTGCCCTGAAGCTTTGGTGGCATTATGTGTATGGCATGAAGATCGACATCTTCACGAACCATAAGAGTCTGAAGTACCTTCTGACGCAGAAGGGGCTGAATATGCGACAGCAGAGGTGGATGGAGTTCCTTGGGGACTACACCTTCGAGATTCATTACACTCCCGGGAAGGGGAATGTTGTCGCGGACGCGCTTAGTCGCAGGGCTCCAGCGCAGGCCAACTGGATTCAGATGCATGATGCGCACCTGATGCGTGACCTGGAGGCCTTGGATATTTCTTGCATGGAGAAGAGGAGCAGTGCCGGTGCCTGTTTGAGTTGGACTGAGGTGCAGTACGACCTCGCAGATAGAGTCCGCCAGGCTTTAGAACTCGATCCGAGTTTGAAGCGCTACGCGGAGGAGGCTGGTGTTGGGCCGGATGCCCAGTTTCAGGTGCGTGACGGGTTGCTGTGGAGAGGCGACCGTTTGTGCGTCCCCAAGGTGGGTAAGCTGCGCGATGAGTTAATATACGAGGCGCATCGTACCAGGTATTCAGTTCATCCGGGGAGCACGAAGATGTACAAGGGCATGAAGGTCCTTTTCTGGTGGCCGGGTATGAAGAGGGACATCGCTCACTACGTGGCCAAGTGCCACACTTGTGCGCTAGTGAATGCGGAATGTCAGAAGCCTGATGGCTTTTTGAAGTCATTACCGGTTCCGGAGTGGAAATTCGATGACGTTTCCATGGATTTCGTGCATGGGCTGCCGAGATCGCAGCGCAGGAACGATGCCATCTGGGTAGTCGTAGACTGGCTGACGAGGGTGGCGCACTTTATCCCCAACCGGAGGGATGACTCGGTGGAGAAGTTGGCGAAGCTGTATGTTGATACAGTAGTACGACTGCACGGTGTGCCCCGTAGCATCGTCAGTGATCGAGATGGACGCTTTACTTCGAGCGACTGGAGGCTAGTCAACCATCTATTGGGTACGAAGCTGCAGTTTAGCACGACCTTTCATCCTCAGACGGATGGCCAAACTGAGTGTACCAATAGGACGATGGAGGACATGCTCCGGATGTGCATCCTGGATTTCGGCAAGGGGTGGGAAGATCACCTATTTCTTGTTGAGTTCGCGTACAACAACAGCTACCAGGCGAGTATTCAGATGGCGCCTTTCGAGGCCCTCTATGGCAGGAAGTGCCACACTCCCTTAGCTTGGGCGGAAACGGGCGAGACGAAGTTCTTCAAGAGGAAAGACGTCGAAGAGGCGACTTCGACGGTACGTATGATCCGGGAGAGGCTTTTGGTTGCGCAGGATAGGCAGGCGAAGTACTATAATGCGAAGCACCGCAACGTCCAATTCGCCGTTGGCGATTGGGTTTACTTGAAGATCAGGCCGTTCAAGGGTGTATCCAGGATTCGACGCTTGAAAAAGCTGAGTCCGAGATACCTTGGACCGTTTGAGATCATCGAGCGCGTCGGCGAGGGGCTTATAGGCTTGCACTATCGGCGGAACTGAGCGGGCTACATGATGTATTCCACATCTCCGTGTTGCGGAAGGCAGTGCAAGAGCCTACGCATGTGGTCGCGGCGGATCAGGTGCCCGTGGATAGTGGGCTTAAGACGGCGGTCAGGCCCGTTAGCATCGAGGATGCTGAGGTGCGTCAGTTGCGGAACAGGGCGATCCGTATGGTAAAGGTCCGTTGGGACAACTGCGGTCGCGAGGAACTCTCATGGGAGCGTGAGCAGACCATGATGGAGGAGTTCCCCGAGCTGTTTCGGTGATGTTTATCTCTCTTTTTTTTTTTCCTTTTTGTAAAGACCTTTTTGGATATATATATATGCCTGTTTTTACAAATTTCGGGACGAAATTTTTATAAGGAGGGGAGGGTTGTAAGACCTCAAATCAGAAAGGTTGGATTTCTGGAATCCAGCACTATCGCTGGCGGTAGTGTTACCGCCCGACGATAGTGAGTTGTCGACACCAAGGGTTACGTGTCGGCCCAGGTGGTTGGTCGACCAGTGGGCTCAGAATTCTTGAGCAGGCACTATCGCTGGCGATAGCAACTATCGCCCGGCGATAGCATTATGTTGAGAAGATTTCTGTCTAGAGGCTATCACGCGACGTTAGTGCTAACGCCGGCGACAGCGTGACGCGTGGCAGTCACTGATCAAAGCGGTGGCGTTGACCAGTCGGAGTCGGTTCTTTAGCGCTATCGCCAGGCGATAGCGCTACCGCCCGGCGATAGCGGCAAATTGTACTTTGCGGCCGAAATCGTGGGCATTGATGGCACTTGGACTTTTGGGGCTGGATTTTGGTTAGGTGGCTCGGGAGCTGGCATAGAAAGGCCGAAAACCCACATTATTCCTTATTCCACTAAGGGTTTTGATTTGGGAGAGTGGGAGAGCTCCAAAGGGATGATGAATAGGGTTTCTAAACCCTAGGGCTTGGATTTGGTGGAGCTACACTCATCGGAATCCCTCAACGTTGGTGGCTACGCGTAGAGGAGGGCTAGACGCTCCTTTCTAACCATGCCAAAAATCAAGCTATGGCCTCGAAAAGACGTCTAAGGGTAACGATCCTTTCTACCCTCTTTTGGACATGTGTTAGTCCATTTCCGTGCATCTTTGAGGTCCCTACCAAAAAGGGTGAGGTCGTGACCTCCGACGGGTGGATTCGTGTTATCCCTGTCAGGTCTTGCATTCATGTAGAGTCCATGCGTGAAATGGACGTAGGCGCGCTGTGTGAAGCCCATCCGGGACGGTTCGTCCGGATTGGTGATGCTTTTTGATATTATGCGTGTCGGGGAAAACTCCGTGTTGATATCCTGCTTCGTAGGACTAGAGGGTGCTACTGCATGCGCAACAACGCCTGGGGGTGTGCCCCGGTAAGCACCCGAAGTTAGAAGCAGAAATGGAGTTTCTGTTCACTACCGCTGGCGTTAGCGTTATCGCCGGCGGTAGCTCCCAGACTTGGTTCCGGTGATTTTGTGCGTTCTGAGGCAGTGGGAGTGCTACTGCATGTGCAGCAATGCCTGGGGGTGTGCCCCGGGAAGCACGCACAACTAGAAGCCAAAATGGGGTTTCTGTGCGCTATCGCCAGGCGTTAGCGTTAACGCTGGCGACAGCTCCCAGACTGAGTTCTGGTGATGTTGTTGTGCCCACCTGTTGAGAGGACCTGAGGCCTGTGTGCCCGACCTGTGAGGGTGTCCTGGTGGATGACTTAGCGACCCGTAGAGGCGGCTAATTGAGAATACTTGGGCTGAGGGGACGCCTTACCCGCTTTTCGTGTTGTACAACGAGAGCTGTGAACAACGGGCATTTGGCGAACCTGAAACCGCACCATTGCAGCACCTGATTAGTGAGTCTCGTACAGCATGTCGGGAAGCAATGGGAAAGAGTCTTCGGACTACGGGATGTTCACAAATAAAGCACGGGAGAGCCCTGGTATTCGGGCCACCGACTTTAGCCTCGAAGGGCAAAGCCATCAAGAGTGGATGGTGGTGGAAGGCGGAGTACACCAAAGAGTGCCTGAGAGCACGAGACGTGGAGGCCATTCCCACGTTTATGATTGATGCATATGTATGAATTGTTGTGGTCCGTGTCAGCCGCTTTATTCTGTTATATATATATGTTGTGATACTCTTGCAGGGACGGGAAACTGCCACCCCCTTGAAGGGGTGGGGTCGTTATAAATTGGTCAGCCGTTGCTGACCGTTGCCCTGTTTTGCCACCGTTTTTGGTGGGCTTGTTGTACAGGTGCTGGACCGAGCGGGAACATAGCGGGCTGAGGCCCCTGCGCTGCTGCGGCCCTTGAAGGCCTTTTTGATGTTCTCTTGTTTTCATGTATGGCCGGCCTGCGCGCCGATGTTGGTAATTTGTAATGCCGTCGTGCCTAAATTTTGTGTTGTAAAACATTTATTCCTATTTAGTAAAAGTGGACATACCCGGGTACGGGTTTTAGGGTTTATCTTGTCTCGTTTCAACTTCCGCATAGAATGCTCTGAGTTAGGCTTCGTTGTATATCGTCGTTCGATATTTCAATTAAGTGACGTTCCAGTTTGTTTTGTAGTACATGGCGTGGGGCCCCGGCCGGACCCTCTGTTATATGCTCCCGAACGGATGGGGATGTTACATCTCCCGCTCATATTTCAAAATGAGGAATCAAAGGAGGCTTGGATCAACACGCTAACTCAACGCGAATAACGCACGCTTGGACTTCAACGATCTTCAACGATTCTTCGGCGTCTTCTTCAGATTAGCTCATAGGGAGTTTTATATTTGTCTTTTGTATCTGTCTTTTATTTTTATCTCTGTAATTGGTTCGTGAATTCGCCTCGTGTTGGCGACTAGGTATGGGTAAGACATAGGGAGGAATTCGCCTCGTGTTGGCGACTGGGTCTAGGGAGTAGATCTAGGGGGTGCTCGAGGCCTTTCTGGTGATAGATTGGCTAGAGCGGCTTGAGGCCGTATCTGGGAGAGATCGGCTAAAGCCAATCGGTTCGTGGGGATACGAGTCAGTATAGAAAACAAAAAGAGTTTTCATATTAGTCGCCTCGATTTCTAGCGACATAGAAATCAAATTTTGTAATAAAGTTTATTAATGATAATCATGTCTTTTTCTATTTAATAAAATTGATTTGCTACTCTTTGTTTTATATTCACTCTTATTCAAATAAAATATCAAAAGTTTTCTATTAAAGTTTAAAGTTTTTAAAACCCTTATTCACCCCCCCCCTCTAAGGGCGCCTCAAGATCCAACAGTATGACCCTATGTCAACTTGGACTTAGGAAAATTGTTATAAGCACCCCAAAAGTGCATAAGTCAACCTAGGCCAATTTACTTCAAATTGGACTCACCAACTCAAATTAAACTTACTAATTGGCCCTAACCTAAGAGAGGCCTAGGTGACCCAAAAGCCCCATCATAGGGTCACCAAGTTTGGCCAATTTGACCAAATCAACTTTTGGTCAAAATAGGTTAACATAGGCCAATTCAACTCAATTGGGTCAATTAGACTTCATATGATCAAATTGACCCCACCACTGTATTATAAACACTAATTGGGGTGCAATGGACTCAAAAGCCCCATCATGGGGTCAACAATTGTCCACATTGACCTAAGTCAACTTTAGGTCAACATAAGTCAATCCTTCACCAATAGGTCCAATTGACCCCCAAAAATATGAAATTGACTTCACCCCTAGTCCTAAAACATCATAGGGCACCCAATGGACCCAGAAGCCCCATCAAGTGGTATTCAATTTGTCCAATTTGACCAAAGTCAACTTTCCCCCAATTTTGGTCAAAATCACACATATTGGCTAAATTGGCCCAATTAGGGCATCACCATGACCCAATAAACATTGGGCGGTGTAAAGAGACTCAAGACCAACACATTAGACCAGTAAACCCATCAAATTGACCAAGTTAACCGCAAAGTCAACCTTGGTCAAAGTTGAGCCCTAAAGAAGAAATTAAAAGCCCAAGCCAATTCCAATGGGCTAAGGCCTTGAACCAAGGCCCATTCTGCAGCCCAAATGTCCATTTACCATGGCTCACCCCTGAAATTCAAAAGAAATGCCATGCATAGGGGCATTTTGGAGAAATCCCCAATATTGAAGAGAGAGAACCATGAATTTATGGAATGGCTTCCACATGGCTTCTCTAGCTGCCACATTGATTTCCAGCCAGAATAACATGGAATGTAGGCAACTAGTGTAAGGGAGGGCTATTCATTGGATGGCCAAGAGGTGCCTTATTGACAACCCCATAATAACACTCCCCACCCTCCATCAAGCTCTCCCATTAGCTTCAGAGATCTTCAAGGAGTCGGGCTGAGCTTTTACCTTGGAGCTTTAGCTGGAGAATAGAAGAATTGACAAGGAGCTTGAAGGAGATGGTCAGAAATGGCATCCCAAGAGAATAGTTGCCCTCAAGCCCAATCAAGTTTGGTTTCTCCTCCCCTCCCTTTGCGTTAGCAATGCGCCATTCTTCTTAATCGAATCGCTGATGAAATCACTAAATCTCCATGGACATTTGATTGATCCTAACCAAAAAATGAAAGGTGACGGAGCCCTCCTCTGGCCATCTAAAACCAATCAACCACCACAAGTCGATGGCTAAATGTCGACTGATGGTGGTGGCGGAAGGGTTTCACCAGAAACCTCCTCAATCGGTCTGGATCAAGCTTGAAAAAGCCCCCATGAACGGTTGATCTGAGCCATAGTCTCAAGGAGGAAGACAATCTCGTAGCCGTCCGATCTGGCTAATCAGATAAATGCAGGCCAAATGTTTAATTAAAATGTGTACTTTGTCACATTGGAATAGAACTTTTGATTCTAAATATTGAGTCCCTTAGAGGCCAGAAAATGAAAAGTTGGCTGAGACAACTCTTGTAGATCTATGAGTCTATTGTTTGTAAGAACTTGATTCTGAAAGTGGAGGTTAGATCTTAAATTAACTCTAAGGGGGGGGGGGGGGGGTGAATAGAGTTTAAAACTTTTTCCCTTAGTTTTATTTGCGAAATTAAAAATAGTGATATATATATGTGTATAGAAAGTGAGTAATAAAAACTAAAATAGAGAATCAACATAGCACAACATAAAAAGAAATCAAACACAGAAGACACAAGGAGCTATAGTAGTTCCCCACTAAACTTGGGTACGTCTACTCTTCTACCACCCTTGGTAGGAATCCACTAGGATTTTTGATCAGGTGCCCTCACACCAATGAGTTTTTGACAAGGTGTCCAAAAACCAAGCAGGATTTTTTGATAAGGTGTCTTGCCACCAAGAGGTAAACTTTTGAAGGGAGTTTAAACCCTGTACCGAATGGGATAGAGAGGGGTTGAGATGTTCTTCTCTGTCAAGATGTATAAAGAAGGCTCTAGTTGATGTTGATGTAGAAAAGAACTCCTCTGTCTGGTATGAGATGATTGACAGTTGATTTTGCTGGAGCTTTTCTTTGAAAGAATTGATCTTCCTATAGCAGATAAATCTGAAAGGCAAAAGTGCTTCTCAGGTTGTTGTTGCTCTTTTGAAGATCTGGACTTACATCAAATGATTGAGAGAATAAAGTTGATGTTGTTCTCAGTTGAATGAAAATGCTGCTGTTGAGGAAGAAAAAGATGTTCTTTTTGTTCTTCTTTCTCTTCTCTTCCTGTACCTTTCTCCTTTCTTGATTTTTATTTTGCAGCAGGAAATCTGAGAGATGGTGTAGTTGTTCTCAGAAAATGTGTGCTGCTAAAGGAGGAAGACGATGAGGTTCTGTATTCTGAATAATGCTGAGGAGGAGGAAGAAGTAATTTTCAATTTCTTTTCTTCCTGTATATTTCTTTTTGACTCGACAACCTCTTCTTTCCTTTTTCTGTACTGCTGTATTAATGAGTTCTGTACTAATTATCGTGTAACAACAGCTGTGAAAAAATTCCGTAATATCTTCTTCCTTCTTTCTTTTGAAATCACTGACAGAAATTAAATGCACATTCCTTATATTAAGGAATATATTATTCTGAAAGCATATTTCAGGGAACTGCAACTGTCACGCCGTATTTTCTTTCCTTTTCCATGAATATGTCCTTTACGAGGAAATGTCAACGGCTATAACTTAAATAATAAAGGAAATATATTTTCCTTACTTGATTTGATGGAAAGAGTCGTTGCTTTCGTCGATCTGAGATCAGAGAATAAAATGAATATAATTCTTCTGAAATTTCTGTGCTTAAATAAGAAATATTTGATCTGAACAAAATTTGTCGAACGCAGACTGGAGTTCGTCGAACGGAAAGATTCGTCGACCGCTGAGCCTGGATAAAATTGTCGAGCGCTGAACGTCGAGCGCTGAGCTGGAGTAAAAGCGTCGAGCGCTGCATTTAGACAAATTCTTCGATCGCTGAGACGGGTTCGTCGACCGCTGAGAAATAAGTCTATTCATCGAACGCAGAGAGCTTGCCGTTTGTCGAACGCAGAGAGCCATTCGTCGAACGCCGCTAGCCATTCGTCGAACGCGGAAACTGAATGAAATTTCTAGTTTTAACAGCCAAAACTCTTGACCCATAAATTATACATTGGGGTCAACTTGTCCTTAGTTAACATATAGTGATCCTATCCCAAATTAGAAATAGGGTTGTTCCAACAATCCCCCACCCTATTTGGGTTAGGACACTATTTGACAAAAAATTGAAAATAAATAAATGCTAATACAGCAAAAACAACAAAGCCTGAATATATCTGATATATTTTTAAATATTTTATCAGATATAAAGTAAATAGAACTCTGTTTGTTTGAAATTACATTTCAATAGAAATAAAAAATACAATCAGAACCTTTGATTTTTCTGAATTCTGCCTTCTGAATTCTGAAATTGTCTGAACTGTATTGTTCTGAATTCTGATCTGAACTGTATGAATTCTGATCTTAATCTTTATCTGATTTCTGAATTTCTGATTTTGTCTTTCTCTAATTTCTGAATTCTGATACTGAATTTGCTAAATCAAAATTCTTCTTCTGAGCTGTACTGTATCTGCATCTGAACTTGATTATGAGCTGTATCTGAATTTTTCTGAAACAGAAATTTACAATCAGCAACCTGCTGTAAGCTTTATCAAGCTTCTTCATACATCAACTCCCCCTGAGAATGTCTCCCCCTGAGATGGGAGGTTCTTCAGCTTTCTCCTTTTGCTTAGTTCATAGAACAACTCCCCCTGAGCAAAACATTGCATCAAATGGAGCTTGTTCATGAAAATTTCTCCCCCTGCCTAGTTTCAGGAAAGGCCTGAAGCTAGGCCCCTTGAAGAAGGGACATTTGATGGAGGTAGGGAGGATGCAAGATTGTCATTGCTATTGTTCCTGCACAATAAAATAGAGATCAAGTGCAAAGGGAACTAGAAAGAGAAACAATTCTGTAGGCATTCAGCTAATAAAAAAGTTTTATTAATGATCACTGGCTGAAATAAAAAGCTTCAATTTAATGAAGAGATGGGTAAGTAGAAAACTTAATTTTTTAACAGATTGAATCTCCATCTATCATACCTAGCTGATTTATAAAGAAGATAGGTTTCTTTTCATCCAAGGGCTTGGTGAAAATGTCAGCTCTTTGCAAATCAGTAGAGATGAACTGTAGGCAGATTTTGTTTTTAGCCACATTATCCCTAAGGAAGTGGTGCCTAATTTCTATGTGTTTAGTCCTACTATGGAGAACTGGATTTTGTGCTATAGATATTGCACTAGTTTTGTCACAAAATATAATTGAATTATTTAAATTGACACCATAGTCTAGGAGCTGATTTTGTATCCACAACATCTGTGAGCAGCAACTGCCAGCAGCTATATATTCAGCTTCAGCTGTTGATGTGGACACAGATGTCTGTTTCTTACAAAACCAAGACACAAGCCTATCACCAAGAAACTGGCAAGTTCCTGATGTGCTTTTCATGTCTACTTTGCATCCAACATAATCTGAATCTGAGAATCCAGTTAATTCAAATTCAGATGCTGTTGGATACCAGAGTTCTAGATTAGGACAACCCTTTATATATCATAAAATCTTTTTTAATAAAATTAGATGAGATTCTTTGGGATTAACTTGGAATCTAGCACAAATACATGTAGCAAACATTATATCAGGCCTACTAGCTGTTAAATAAAGTAAAGAGCCAACAATTGCTCTATATACTTTTGAATCAACAGGTTTCCCTGATTCATCATTATCAACAATAGCATTTGAGGGCATGGGTGTTTTCATGGTGGAAGAATCAGACATACCAAATCTTTTCACTAATTCCTTAGCATACTTAGATTGGGATATGAAGATTCCATTTGGGGTTTGCTTCACTTGAAGACCAAGGAAGTATGATAATTCACCCATACTACTTATTTCAAATTTAGATTGCATTAAATTAGAAAATCTTTTGCATAAATTTGAATCAGTAGAGCCAAAAATAATATCATCTACATATATTTGAACTAGCAAAGTTTGATTTTTATGTATCCTAAAAAATAGAGTTTTATCTACTATGCCTCTACAGAAATTGTTCTCTAAAAGAAAACTAGCTAAAGTCTCATATCATGCTCTAGGAGCTTGTTTGAGATCATAGAGAGCTTTCTTAAGCTTAAATACAAAAGAAAATTGAGTTGGAGAGATGAAACCTGGTGGTTGTTCCACATAAACTTCTTCTTTGATTTCTCCATTCAGAAATGCACTCTTTACATCCATCTGATATACCTTGAACTGCTTGTATGCAGCAAATGCAAGAAAAATTCTGATTGCTTCAAGTCTTGCAACAGGTGCAAAAGTCTGATCATAGTCTATTCCTTCTTCTTGTGAGTATCCTTGAGCTACTAGTCTAGCTTTGTTTCTCACAATGTTGTCATCTGCATCTAGCTTATTCCTGTAGACCCACTTAGTTCCAATAACTGGATAATTCTTTGGTCTAGGAACCAATTCCCAATCTTTGTTTGTCTCAAACTGATTGAGCTCCTCTTGCATAACAATGATCTAGTTGGGATCTTGTTCTGCATCTTGTAGGGATTGAGGTTCAATCTGAAAGAGAAAACAAGTATGCATCATATTCTGATTTGTTTGATGCCTTGTTTGCACACCTGCTAAAATATCACCAATAATTTGAGATATTGGGTGATCTCTAACTGTGATGTGGTCAACAGTTGGTGCTGGTTCAACAATAGTTTCCACTTGGGGAATTTGTTCAGCTGTTGTATCCTATTGAAGATGATCTGTTGTTATCTGATTTAAACTGTCAGCAAAATCTGGGTGATCTTCTTCTTCACTTTCTTCAGCATTCTGCTGTACAGGATCCAGAATTCCTTCTTTATGTAGAGCTAATTGATCTAGCTGCTCACTTAAATCTTCACATAGATCTGATACCTGCAAAGTATTTATGGTAGAGGTGGTATTCCTTTCCTCATTTAACAGGTTAGTTTCATCAAAAGAAACATGCATGGACTCCTCTATCTTAAGAGTAGATTTGTTGTAGACTCTATATGCTTTACTAGATAGAGAGTATCCAAGTAATATGCCTTCAGCTGCCTTAGCTTCAAACTTCCTTAGATATTTCTTATCATTGTTATGCACATAGCATTTACAACCAAAAATCTTAAAATAGCTAACCTTAGGCTTTTTATTCTTGAGTAGTTCATAGGGAGTTTTACCCTTAAGTTTATGTATCAGGCTTCTATTCAACACATAATTTGTTGTGTTCACTGCCTCTGCCCAAAAAGAGAGTGGCAAATGAGCATCAACAAGCAATGTAGTTGCTGATTCAATTAGTGTTCTATTTTTCCTTCCAGCTACCCCATTTTGTTGAGGGCTTCTGGGAGCAGAGAAACATTGCCTGATCCCCTCTTTTCCACAGAATTCTCTCATCAGAAGAGACTCAAACTCAGTGCCATGATCACTTCTGATCAATGCAACTACAGTAGAGTACTCAGTCTTGATGGACCTGAGAAAGTCTGTTAGGACTTTGAAGGTGTCAGACTTGTTCCTAAGAAAGAACACCCAAGTGAATCTTGAGAAGTCATCTACAATAACTAGAAAATAATGCTTCCCTCCTAAGCTCTGTATAGGAGTAGGTCCAAAAAGATATAAATGCAACAAATACAGAATCCTAGGTGAATCACTCTTGGATAAAGATTTGCAACTACTTCTAGTCTGCTTACCTAACTGACAAGCCCTGCAAAGTCCCTCCTTCTTATATGAACCAGAAGGTAGTCCTCTGACAAGATTGTCCTTAGAAAGCTTAGAGATAGTTCTAAGGTTAATGTGTCCAAGCCTTTTATGCCATAATTCATTTGTCTTACTTATTGAATTAAATAGACAGATGTCTGAATTGGCAGAGTCAAAATTGACTAGATAAATGTTTCCTTGTCTAATACCAGATAATACATTTATGTTTTTATTACTGGTAATAAGACATTGGGAAGGGTTAAAGGTTACCTGATAACCTTTATCACATAAATGGCTTATGCTGATGAGGTTGTGCTTGAGACCTTTGACATATGATACTTCTTTGAAGGTGACTGCTCCAATCTTGACTTGTCCATATCCTTTTGTCTGTCCACAGTTGGAGTCTCCAAAGACAACTTTGGGTCCAAGCTTTGCCTTATAATTGCTCAGGTTGGCCTTGTTTCCTGTCATATGCTTTGAGCATCCACTATCCAAGTACTAGTATTCCTTTATCTTTGGATAGCTGTGTACCTGCAAAGACAGAAAAATAAACTAGTTGTTTCTGACCCAGACTACCTTGGGTCCTTTTGTCTTACCACAATATTCAGAAATAAAGGATATTTCAGGATGATCCTTATAGCCTTTAGATGATATCTCCTTGGAGGTATTATCCATTCAGTGAAAGGATTTTTAGTTTGTTTTGAATTAGAATTCTTGAAATTTTCTGTATAGTATCTGTTCGACAAATTTGGGTAAGTTCGCCGATCTTCGTTCGACAAATTGAAGTCTTTTCGTCGAGCTTCGTTCGACGAATTCTTCTGAATTCTTTTATTCATAACAGACTTGTTTGAAATATCTTTATTTGCTTCTACAGCCTCTTTGCCTTTAGCAGAAACGAATTTTATAGGTGTAGATAATATATTCTTCTTAATTAGAGGTGGCTCACTTGATGAAGCACCCAAGCCCAGTTTGTTATTAAGTCTAGCATTTACTGTGCTTGTTATGTCCATCAGTTTGATGCTTCTCCCATTTAGGGATTCTTCAAACTTTTTGGCTTCAGACAATTTGCTCTCAATGAGAACAATATGTTCCCTAGAGGCAGCCAAATCTTTCTTAAGATTTACATTTTCTTCACTTAGATTATTTCTTTCTTAAATTTTAGTAAGTCTAAGCAAAGAACTTTGAATTCAGCTTTGAATTCAACTGAAGTAAAATCAAAGTTAGATATTACCTGATCTGCATCATCTTCTGCTTCTAGTTCTGATCCTTCTTCATCAGAATTGTTGGCTGAAGCATTGATTGCCATCATGCAAAAATTCTTCTCTTCTTCATTATCTTCATCATCACTGGATGATGATGCATTTCCTGACTCACTGCCTGAGTCATAAATTGCCATCAGGCACTGATCATTCTCTTTTGTTTCTTCTTCATCATCTGAAGAGCTGAATGACTAATCTGATTCAGTTTCACTCCAAGATTCTGCTACAAATCCTCTTCCCTTCTTTTTGTGTTTGTGAGAGGAAGACTTGATGGAGTTTCTTTTCTCTTCTTTGTCCTTTTTCTTTTCTTTCTTCTGGTTTTCTGGACAGTCTGGTGCAATATGTCCTGGTTTCCTACAGCCAAAACATATAATTTCTTTAGAATTATTTTTGTCATACCTTGGCTTTTCATAGCTTCTGGATGACTTTTTCCTGAAGTCTTTTCTTGCCATCTTGTAGAATCTTTTGGCAAATAGACTCATCAACTCCTCATTGTTAGGAGTCTTTCCTTCTTCTTCTGTAGCTTTGAAGGCAATATTCCTGTCCTTCTTTGTTGAAGAGGAGGTGCTCACTTGTTCAGCTTCCCTTGTCTTGATGAGTTGCTCATAGGATTTGAGCTTTCCTAGTAGTGTCTCAGTAGTTATCTCATTTAGACTTCTGGCTTCCTTGATAGGCCAGATCCTAGAGTCCCAAGTGCTGGGGAAGCACATTAGGATTTTGTCATTGATCTCAGTTAATGAGATTTCCTTGTCCAGTGTTCTGAGTTCACTTATGATTACACTTAATCTAGTGTATATATCTGCAACTGATTCTTGTTCGCCCTTCTTGAAGTTCTCATACAGAGAGATCAAGTGAGATCTTCTGTCCTTTCTTTCATTAGCAGAGCCTGCAACCATATTGTTGAGAGAGGTCCATATCTCTCTAGCTGAGGTGCAATCCACCACTTTCTGAAATATGTCATCAGACATTGTTTGAGCCAGAATGTTCATGGTTTTTGCATCACCAGTCCTTTGCTTTTTTGTGCTTCTGTCCATTCAGGAGGTGGGACAGCATTGTTGGTAGTAGTGGTTTCAGTACTTGCTGCTGCTGTAGGTGTTGGAGGTACTGTCAAAATAACATTAAATATTTCTTCATCAATTGAGTTCATATAAAGCCTAATCCTTGCTTTCCACAGTGCAAACTTACTGAGATTGCACATAGGAGGTCTTGTGCTAGAATACTCTTTGTTTTGTGCCATGAGTTTTTAATAGAAAATAAATAAAATAAAAACTCTAAAATAATTTAAGATCTAATTGATCTTTGTGATTCAGGTGTTAGCCTGTAAAGAATCAACTTCCTCTGATACCAATTGAAAGTAGAGGTTAGATCTTAAATTAACTCTAGAGGGGGAGGGGGGTGAATAGAGTTTAAAACTTTTTCCCTTAGTTTTATTTGTGGAATTAAAAATAGTGATATATATATGTGTATAGAAAGTGAGTAATAAAAACTGAAATAGAGAATCAACACAGTACAACACAAAAAGAAATCAAACACAGAAGACACAAGGAGCTATAATAGTTCCCCACTAAACTTGGGTATGTCTACTCTTCTACCACCCTTGGTAGGAATCCACTAGGATTTTTGATTAGGTGCCCTCACACCAATGAGCTTTTGACAAGGTGCCCAAAAACCAAGCAGGATTTTTTGATAAGGTGTCTTGCCACCAAGAGGTAAACTTTTGAAGGGAGTTTAAACCCTGTACAGAATGGGATAGAGAGGGGTTGAGATGTTCTTCTCTGTCAAGATGTATAGAGAAGACTCTAGTGGATGTTGATGTAGAAAAGAACTCCTCTGTCTGATATGAGATGATTGAAAGTTGATTTTGCTGGAGCTTTTCTTTGAAAGAATTGATCTTCCTGTAGCAGATAAATCTGAAAGGCAAAAGTGCTTCTCAGGTTGTTGTTACTCTTTTGAAGATCTGGACTTGTAGCAAATGACTGAGAGAATAAAGTTGATGTTGTTCTCAGTTGAATGAAAATGCTGCTGTTGAGGAAGAAAAGGATGTTATTTTTGTTCTTCTTTCTCTTCTCTTCCTGTAGCCTTCTCCTTTCTTGATTTTTATTTTGCAGCAGGAAATCTGAGAGATGGTGTAGCTGCTCTCAGAAAATGTCTGCTGCTAAAGGAGGAAGACGACGAGGTTCTGTATTCTGAATAATGCTGAGGAGGAGGAAGAAGTAATTTTCAATTTCTTTTCTTCCTGTATATTTCTTTTTGACTCGACAGCCTCTTCTTTCCTTTTTCTTTACTGCTATATTAATGAGTTCTATACTAATTGTCGTGTAGCAACAGTTGTGAAAAAATTCCGTAATATCTTCTTCCCTCTTTCTTTTGAAATCACTGACAGAAATTAAATGCACATTCCTTATATTAAGGAATATATTATTCTGAAAGCATATTTCTGGGAACTGCAGCTGTCACGCCGTATTTTTTTTCCTTTTCCATGAATATGTCATTTACGAGGAAATGTCAACGGCTATAACTTAAATAATAAAGGAAATATATTTTCCTTACTTGATTTGATGGAAAGAGTCGTTGCTTTCGTCGATCTGAGATCAGAGAATAAAATGAATATAATTCTTCTGAAATTTCTGTGCTTAAATAAGAAATTTTTGATCTGAACAAAATTTGTCGAACGCAGACTGGAGTTCGTCGAACGGAAAGATTCGTCGACCGTTGAGCCTGGATAAAATTGTCGAGCGCTGAACGTCGAGCGCTGAGCTGGAGCAAAAGCGTCGAGCGCTGCATTTAGACAAATTCTTCGACCGCTGAGACGGGTTCATCGACCGTTGAGAAATAAGTTTGTTCGTCGAACGCAGAGTGTACAACCCCGATATTCGCCGGATAAAGAAATCAAGCGAGACGGGAGTGGCGAGATCCAGACCTCGCTGAGATTAACCCCCAGCCGACGAGACCTCAGCAGACCACCAAAATGGGCTAGCGCGGTCCTCGCAAGGCCACCCTCCAAAGGGGATGCCGCTGGCGGTATTCGCGAGAGGGCTCGCGAGAGCTCCTTCAGCGGGGTTCTCGCAACGCTACCCCCTAGAGGAGGGGTCACGGACAGGATCCGCGAGAAGGCAGGCGAGAGCTCCGATCGTAATGTTCTCGCAATCCCTTATCCATGAATCAGTAGGGTCAATTTACCATTTTACCCTCGGTGGTCTGCCCTTAGCCTCCTCAAACAGCGGAGCTTGGCTGTTAGCAGACCCACCTGGGGTACAGTTAGCCATTTTGGGGTGCGGATAGCCATTTTGGGGCTTGGCCGGGTCGCAATTGGCGAGCCCAACCAGTTGAGGAAGGAGTTCGCTAGGCGAGCCCGCCTAGAGTGAGAGCGGATAGTCATCCTGGGACTCGCCGAGGTAGTGCAGGCGAGCGAGCCATGTAATGTGTCGATAATACCTCTGGGATTCGCTGACCCAGAGGCTCGCGAGCTCCACTCGCGAGAGAGGTCGCGAAGCGGGCTGGCTCGCCCCGTAAAAGTCCAGGAAGGGATTTTTACCAAGAGGCCCCCGGTGGTCTGCGTTTAGCCTCTCCGAACAGCGGAGTTTGGCTGTTAGCAGACCAATCCGGTGTGCGGATAGTGAGAATGGACAGCGGGATTTGGTTATTGACAGGCCACAAAACTAAAATCTATAAATAGACCTCAAAGGGCACCTTGGAAGAGGACCGGTTCATTATTTTTGAGCTCTTCTCTTCCTAGGTCGCTTTGGTTTGAGCTCTCTAGCTCTCCAAGGTGCCCGAGTCTTAGCTTTGGCTTGGGAGGGGAAGCGCTCAACGATCTTCCGGGTTAGTGGAGGGACCTCCTCGCTGAGACTAGGGTCTTCGTTCTTGGCTCGAGTCATCAACCTTACCTCTCCCGAGGGACCGGTAAGGGCTAGCTGCCCCTCATTTCGGTGAGGGCCCCGAGCTCCACTCGAGACCGAGAAATCGGTTTCAACATTTTGGTGCGGTGAGCGTGGAGTGTGGCTGGTCCAAGAAAGTCCCAAAGAGCAGGCATGGCAGGAGACAAGGATCAAGGCGAGGGGTTCAGCGAGCCACCGCAGGTGGTAACACCGAGGATGTTCGCGGACTTCAGGAAGGAGGTGCTCGACACTTTGGGGTTCACGGTCACGGCTCTGCGGAGTGCCCCAGATCGATTCCGCTCCCGGGCTCTCATCTAGACGGGGGGTTCTGGTTGATCTCTGGAGAGGCTGGCAAGGTTGGATATGTTGGTGCTGGAATGCCCCAGATCGATTCCGCTCCCGGGCTCTCATCTAGACGGGGGGTTCTGGTTGATCTCTGGAGAGGCTGGCAAGGTTGGATATGTTGGTGCTGGAATGCCCCAGATCGATTCCGCTCCCGGGCTCTCATCTAGACGGGGGGTTCTGGTTGATCTCTGGAGAGGCTGGCAAGGTTGGATATGTTGGTGCTGGAATGCCCCAGATCGATTCCGCTCCCGGGCTCTCATCTAGACGGGGGGTTCTGGTTGATCTCTGGAGAGGCTGGCAAGGTTGGATATGTTGGTGCTGGAATGCCCCAGATCGATTCCGCTCCCGGGCTCTCATCTAGACGGGGGGTTCTGGTTGATCTCTGGAGAGGCTGGCAAGGTTGGATATGTTGGTGCTGGAATGCCCCAGATCGATTCCGCTCCCGGGCTCTCATCTAGACGGGGGGTTCTGGTTGATCTCTGGAGAGGCTGGCAAGCTTGGATACGATGGCGCTGGAATGCCCCAGATCGATTCCGCTCCCGGGCTTTCACCCAGACGGGGGGTTCTGGTTGATCTCTGGAGAGGCTGGCAAGGTTGGATACTTTGGAGCTGGAATGCCCCAGATCGATCCCGCTCCCGGGCTCTCATCTAGACGGGGGGTTCCGGGCGGTTTCGGGAGAAATGGTAGGCTGACGTCTTTTGTCGGCAAACCGTCTCGCTCGTCGGACATGCTCGCTCGGCCAAGAAAGGTCGCGTATAATACTACGCAAGTAGCGAGGATCAATCTCATACGATCCCAAACATCTAGTCCTCGGCAGAAAGGTCGCCTGCACTAGGTAAGAGGCGAGTTCTCGCCAAGAGAAAAAATACCTTACGAGACAGATACCCAAAAGCGCAACAAGCCTAAGGCAAACGGCGAGAGATCCAAGCAGCCGGAGCGTCCGGAGCGCACCTACCCAATAGCGTGCGGCGCGAGAATGACCTCCGCGAAAGCGAAGGATGAGATAAACAATAGCGGGACATTCAACACATAAAAATAACAATACAAAAAAAAAAGAGGGGGCGAGACAAGATGAGCAAAGCAAAAATTTATATTCAACACTTTAGAGTTCGGTTACAACTTTTTGGCAACCTCGCCAATCAAAAATTACAACACAAAATGAGAAAGTCGGCGAGCCTCAGGAATCGCCTGCGGATCCTTCTTCATCATCGCTGTCCTTCACTGGCGGGAGGGGGAGGAAGAGCTCTGGAACGATGTCTTCCAGGGTCATGTCAGCTGCGTCGTCCGCCAAGAGGCCAATCGCCTTCGCCACCGAGAAAATGTAGCGAGCCGACTCTATCGACCCCACGCGGACTTCTTCGTCTCGCGCTCGCCGGTCTTCCTTTACACGACGAGGCGAGGGGGGGGGGACAACGGCACGGGTAAGGTCGCTGTTCAAAGCCTTCAACCCGGTCACCTCGCTCTCCAGATCCTTGATGCGAGCGTTGGCCCTCCCGGCGTCCTCGACATCCTGCTAGCAGGTCCGGTTAGAGAGATGAAGGGGCTAAGAGAAAAAGGAAGTTGGAGGTATAGATAACTCACCACCCCACCCTCCGCGGCGAGGAGCTTCTCCTTCAGCTGCGTGTTCTCGGCAAGGATTCCCTGGTAGGCCCTCGCGAGCTCCACGTTCTGAAGCTCAAGCTGTAGACAGCGCCTCCCCGTCATGTGGGCGAGCTCAGCAGAGCGCAGTTGGGACCTCGCGCTCTCATAGGCGAGAGTCCTCGCAGTCTCATCCTTGTAGGACCCCGCGTCTTCGCGACCGTAGAGAGCGAATGAGAAATCGAAGGCGTGGCCACTGACGGTCTCCTTCTCCACCCAGGAGGGGAGGATAGAAGAAATGTCCACCCGGTTGGTCTCTGGTTTCTAAGTCACAAGGGGCTCGCCAGTCTCGTCTCGACGCCTCTGGCCGAGCCCGAAATTGTAATGATTCATCGGGATAGGGAGGACCGAGGTCCTGGTCGGCTCCTGGCCAGGCTCTTCGTCCTCGCCCACCGAGAGACCAGTAAGGTCAAACTCATCAAAGGCAGCCTCGCGAGGCTCCTTACCTTTCGGTGCAGCAAGCGAGGCTGCGCTTTTCTTACTCCTCTTTTTTGGCGGAGACTTTGGGGGCGCGCCGTGACCACCGGAAGCTCCCTGCCTCTTGCGAGAGGGGTGCTCGGCCGGGGTGGCTTCGCCTCGGCAAGCTTCGGCCCCCATGGTAGCGAGGGACATGAGAGCATCAGGTTTCCGGTTGCTCGCGTAAGGGGGACGGAGGGGGAGATCTCGCTCGCCTATAAACAGGTGCATTAATATGACAAACTTGCGAATTGAGGCGGACATATTAGGCAAAAATCTATACCTTCTCCGGCGAGAACCGGGAGCAACGTGTCCAGGTTTTGGCGGAGGTAGGCGACTTCGAAGTTCTTCTTGTTTAGGAATTGATGGAGGAGGGCTTCATGCCCGCCTAGGGCGGTGGGCCGATAGGTGGTCTCGCCATGTTGGACCGGCGAAAAGGGAACGTTGCCGAAGTTCCCCCTGACGATGACGAACTTTTGGGCCCAGAAGTGGGCCTTGTTGACGGTCTCAACCACTTTCGGGCCCGTACCCACGAAATACGCGGTCCCATCCTTGTAGGCGCGGAAGGAGAACGCCTTTCTGAAGACGGGAAGGCTGAACTCTATTCGCTCTTCGCGGAGGTAGCAAGCGAAGGCAGTAATCACCGCCATGGCGTTGGGTGTGAGCTGACCAGGAACTACGCCGTAGTGCTTGAGCACCTAAGGACAGAGAGCGAGATTAATTCACGCGGCGAGCGAGACTAGAGTGTCAAAATGAGTAAGAGGTAAGCGAGAGCGAGGATTACCTGGCGAACCTCCGGCCACAAGGGAAGGCGCAAACCAACCGCAAAGTGGGCGATGGGGATGGCCAACTCGTCGACCAACGGATCGTTGATCGTGTCATCCTCGCTGGGGCGGCGCGCCTCGAATGGGGGGGTGACGTAATCAGCGACCGCGCTGAAATACTCCTCGTCTGTTAGGTTGCAGTTAAAGAATCCGTGCTCGGCGAAGGCCTTCGCAATCCTTCGCCGTCCCTCCGATTCCGCATCACCACCCATCTTGCGAACCTGCGAGAAGCGAAAAAAGGCGAGAACGAGAAATAGCGAGAGCTCTGCAAAAGGAGAAGAAGAGGATCAAGAATAAATGCGGTGGTTGGCTCGATAAACACCGCTTATTTATAGCAAAAGCAAAAAGGCGGGAAGAAGTCCAAGCGCCGGCGAGCACGCATATCAACAAAAAACATCGGGTCATGTCCGCGAGGGATAAATACCTGCAGGGTTAGCGTAATCAACACTTTCAAGACATATCTTTGGCAAAAATAGAGGGTTCGCACGAGCAATGTAATGTGAAATAAAGCAGACTAGCCAGCAGCCGAGCGAGAAGTCATAAAGAACAGATACAACTTATTGTCAATAGAAATAAAGCCAATATATATAAATGGCAATTACGCAAGTCACCCACAGTAGCGAGATATTCTAACAACAAGCGACATCCATTGCAATTAAATCCATGACATAACAACTAGCGGGAATCGTGGGGGAGCCATTTCCACCGACCACCACCCCGCGACCCTGACCTCGGCGGAGCCCTAGAGTTATAATATTCCTCCGCCAAACGACCCTCCCGATCCGTGAGAAAGGCGTAGTCCCTCATCCTCGCTATGTGTACCTCCGGCGTCGAGGCGATCTCATCCTGATCACGGTGTCTCGCTTGACGAAGCCTCGCACATTCCTCCATCAGGACCGCATGTCTATCCTCGGCAGCTTCCCTGTCCCGTCTTGCCTGCATGTTGAGATCCATCAACATTCGCCCGTGCTTTCGCAAAAGCTCCGCGGCCCGCCGTTTCATCATCTCAGGATCTCGCGGATCCCCTAAGAAATCTTCCACCTGATCAGGAAGGGGGGACATTTCGTCGTCGCCCAGTTCAGAATCGGTGTGCGGGTTCTCGGCAGAATCTGCGAGATCTCCAAAGGTCAGGTAATGAGCGAAAGATCACGTAAACTGTCGGCGAGGTCATAACACTTACCTAGAGGGGGGCGAGAACCCGAAGGACGGCCCTGAAACACGTTTCCATAATGGGGGTAGAGGGATTTGCCCAGTCCGGCAGGATAAGCTGTACTGTTGGTCGGGGGAATCTTTGGCGGTGCGGGGCCACCCGTCTCCTCGCTCGTGAGGAGATGGAACCCGGGCTTCTCTACGATTTTATCTGGAGGCGGCGGAGATGGAGGTCGCGACGACGGGCGGATCGGGGACTTCAGAGGCGGGACTGTAAGAAAATAGTAACAGAGATCATATGTTTAGACATATATATTACAGCATGCGAGATCCAGATCGTACCAGTGGTGTCTTTTCCTGCGAGATTCATGTCCACCTGAGGGCTTTTCCGAGACCCCTCAGCACGTTCCTCACAAATCTCGCTCGGCAAAGTATCCTGCGGGTGAAAATGAATGAAGAGCAATTTATAGACGTGAATTCGAACAACTCATACCTTCCCGGGGCGGCGATCATCCGGGGAGGAGTCCAGCGTCACGGAGTCGTCTCCAGAGAGGCGAACCGCCTTCGCCTTCTTGGTTTTTGGCGACTGGGCAGGAGGCTGCCGGTTCATCCAGGCGGGTACCCTGGTCGTGGGAGGTAGCCCGCCGGCTCTCATCGCCCTCAGGCGAGCCTCTGCCTCTTCGGAAATCGGCATCTCCCGGCAGCTAGAACGGGAAAGGAGGGAAAAGAAGCGACGTGCACCCATGGGGGTTCGGGATGATATTTATAACCTGCATGGTGGGTCCCACAAAAGATTCCTGACAGGTCATCCAGGAGCGGTCGAATATCAGGGGTTGGACGATTCTTCGCGAAGACATTAGTCCTCGCGAAGAGCGGGGATTGTGTACAACCCCGATATTCGCCGGATAAAGAAATCAAGCGAGACGGGAGTGGCGAGATCCAGACCTCGCTGAGATTAACCCCCAGCCGACGAGACCTCAGCAGACCACCAAAATGGGCTAGCGCGGTCCTCGCAAGGCCACCCTCCAAAGGGGATGCCGCTGGCGGTATTCGCGAGAGGGCTCGCGAGAGCTCCTTCAGCGGGGTTCTCGCAACGCTACCCCCTAGAGGAGGGGTCACGGACAGGATCCGCGAGAAGGCAGGCGAGAGCTCCGATCGTAATGTTCTCGCAATCCCTTATCCATGAATCAGTAGGGTCAATTTACCATTTTACCCTCGGTGGTCTGCCCTTAGCCTCCTCAAACAGCGGAGCTTGGCTGTTAGCAGACCCACCTGGGGTACAGTTAGCCATTTTGGGGTGCGGATAGCCATTTTGGGGCTTGGCCGGGTCGCAATTGGCGAGCCCAACCAGTTGAGGAAGGAGTTCGCTAGGCGAGCCCGCCTAGAGTGAGAGCGGATAGTCATCCTGGGACTCGCCGAGGTGGTGCAGGCGAGCGAGCCATGTAATGTGTCGATAATACCTCTGGGATTCGCTGACCCAGAGGCTCGCGAGCTCCACTCGCGAGGGAGGTCGCGAAGCGGGCTGGCTCGCCTCGTAAAAGTCCAGGAAGGGATTTTTACCAAGAGGCCCCCGGTGGTCTGCGTTTAGCCTCTCCGAACAGCGGAGTTTGGCTGTTAGCAGACCAATCCGGTGTGCGGATAGTGAGAATGGACAGCGGGATTTGGTTATTGACAGGCCACAAAACTAAAATCTATAAATAGACCTCAAAGGGCACCTTGGAAGAGGACCGGTTCATTATTTTTGAGCTCTTCTCTTCCTAGGTCGCTTTGGTTTGAGCTCTCTAGCTCTCCAAGGTGCCCGAGTCTTAGCTTTGGCTTGGGAGGGGAAGCGCTCAACGATCTTCCGGGTTAGTGGAGGGACCTCCTCGCTGAGACTAGGGTCTTCGTTCTTGGCTCGAGTCATCAACCTTACCTCTCCCGAGGGACCGGTAAGGGCTAGCTGCCCCTCATTTCGGTGAGGGCCCCGAGCTCCACTCGGAACCCGGGCTTCTCTACGATTTTATCTGGAGGCGGCGGAGATGGAGGTCGCGACGACGGGCGGATCGGGGACTTCAGAGGCGGGACTGTAAGAAAATAGTAACAGAGATCATATGTTTTAGACATAAATATTACAGCATGCGAGATCCAGATCGTACCAGTGATGTCTTTTCCTGCGAGATTCATGTCCACCTGAGGGCTTTTCCGAGACCCCTCAGCACGTTCCTCACAAATCTCGCTCGGCAAAGTATCCTGCGGGTGAAAATGAATGAAGAGCAATTTATAGACGTGAATTCGAACAACTCATACCTTCCCGGGGCGGCGATCATCCGGGGAGGAGTCCAGCGTCACGGAGTCGTCTCCAGAGAGGCGAACCGCCTTCGCCTTCTTGGTTTTTGGCGACTGGGCAGGAGGCTGCCGGTTCATCCAGGCGGGTACCCTGGTCGTGGGAGGTAGCCCGCCGGCTCTCATCGCCCTCAGGCGAGCCTCTGCCTCTTCGGAAATCGGCATCTCCCGGCAGCTAGAACGGGAAAGGAGGGAAAAGAAGCGACGTGCACCCATGGGGGTTCGGGATGATATTTATAACCTGCATGGTGGGTCCCACAAAAGATTCCTGACAGGTCATCCAGGAGCGGTCGAATATCAGGGGTTGGACGATTCTTCGCGAAGACATTAGTCCTCGCGAAGAGCGGGGATTGTGTACAACCCCGATATTCGCCGGATAAAGAAATCAAGCGAGACGGGAGTGGCGAGATCCAGACCTCGCTGAGATTAACCCCCAGCCGACGAGACCTCAGCAGACCACCAAAATGGGCTAGCGCGGTCCTCGCAAGGCCACCCTCCAAAGGGGATGCCGCTGGCGGTATTCGCGAGAGGGCTCGCGAGAGCTCCTTCAGCGGGGTTCTCGCAACGCTACCCCCTAGAGGAGGGGTCACGGACAGGATCCGCGAGAAGGCAGGCGAGAGCTCCGATCGTAATGTTCTCGCAATCCCTTATCCATGAATCAGTAGGGTCAATTTACCATTTTACCCTCGGTGGTCTGCCCTTAGCCTCCTCAAACAGCGGAGCTTGGCTGTTAGCAGACCCACCTGGGGTACAGTTAGCCATTTTGGGGTGCGGATAGCCATTTTGGGGCTTGGCCGGGTCGCAATTGGCGAGCCCAACCAGTTGAGGAAGGAGTTCGCTAGGCGAGCCCGCCTAGAGTGAGAGCGGATAGTCATCCTGGGACTCGCCGAGGTAGTGCAGGCGAGCGAGCCATGTAATGTGTCGATAATACCTCTGGGATTCGCTGACCCAGAGGCTCGCGAGCTCCACTCGCGAGGGAGGTCGCGAAGCGGGCTGGCTCGCCCCGTAAAAGTCCAGGAAGGGATTTTTACCAAGAGGCCCCCGGTGGTCTGCGTTTAGCCTCTCCGAACAGCGGAGTTTGGCTGTTAGCAGACCAATCCGGTGTGCGGATAGTGAGAATGGACAGCGGGATTTGGTTATTGACAGGCCACAAAACTAAAATCTATAAATAGACCTCAAAGGGCACCTTGGAAGAGGACCGGTTCATTATTTTTGAGCTCTTCTCTTCCTAGGTCGCTTTGGTTTGAGCTCTCTAGCTCTCCAAGGTGCCCGAGTCTTAGCTTTGGCTTGGGAGGGGAAGCGCTCAACGATCTTCCGGGTTAGTGGAGGGACCTCCTCGCTGAGACTAGGGTCTTCGTTCTTGGCTCGAGTCATCAACCTTACCTCTCCCGAGGGACCGGTAAGGGCTAGCTGCCCCTCATTTCGGTGAGGGCCCCGAGCTCCACTCGAGACCGAGAAATCGGTTTCAACACAGAGAGCTTGCCGTTTGTCGAACGCAGAGAGCCATTCGTCGAACGCAGAGAGCCATTCGTCGAACGCAGCTAGCCATTCGTCGAACGCAGAAACTGAATGAAATTTCTAGTTCTAACAGCCAAAACTCTTGACCCATAAATTATACATTGGGGTCAACTTGTCCTTAGTTAACATATAGTGATCCTAGCCCAAATCAGAAATAGGGTTGTTCCAACAGATTCAAGTCATTTTGACCATCACAGCCCCCTGTAGGTCACTTTTGGTGGGACTGGTCCTAGTGTAGGCCAGATATTAGATTTTAAATATCTATTAGATGATAACTCTAATGAGGCTAAAATTTGGGCCATGCATGCATATGCCCTAGGACTACCTTGGGCCCCAAAATAAGATTTTTAGGAGAATATTTTTTTATAGTTTTGTTCATTATTTAATTTATCAAATTAATGTGATTTAAGGAGTTGGACAACTAAAAAAAAAACAAATTTGGGTGGCATGCTTATTAGGTCATCAATTCGCCTTGGTCAAAATTTGAGTGAAATTGGATCACTACATGTTGTGTTTTTCCACTTGCATGTCCTTGCATGATAGGTAATATGGTGTGCATATAGTCAAAAAGGGTATTTTGTGAACTTAGCACATCTTGCTTGATCTCAGCCTCTTGTATTTTGGTCACATCCTTGTTATGACATAATACATCACTTCAGTGAAAATTAAGATTTTTGGGAGTTAAAATCCTAATTAATTGATTAAATTAAAATATGTCTCCTTTATGTAATTGTGAAATGTTTAGTTGGTGATTTTATATGTCTGGAAATTTTTGAGGAATTATTGTTAAGGATTTAGACTTCTAGTAATATTGTAATTTATGCCAATTCTTGAGAAAATATATTGTTAGGGTTTTATGGTCTGTAAGAATGTGAAATTCAATTTATGGCTATTTTTGGTTAATCTTAGGCCCTGGTAATTTTCCTGAAACATTTGGATCAATATAACATAGGGTTCCTTTGTAAATGTCCCTAAGACCTATATTTCTCATAAATGATTTTTGGCAGGAAATTAGTTAGGAAATTTACCAAACACTGGATTTATCGTTAATTAAGCATGATTGACCTCTGGTAGAAAAGTTAGCCCACTTGGATGTTAGAAAACAATACTTCATGTACAAAATGGGAAAACCACTAAGTTAATATGCAAGTTTAAATAAGTAGGCTCCCTTAATGGAATGTAATTCATCACAAGTATTTGACACCTTAGGATATGTGGAACTTTAGGAAAGCATCTTAGGTCATTTGAATATGAAGATCGTATAGGTGTCTCCTGCGGGCCTTAACGCCATACTTAGGTGGGATAGTGGTTTGCAGATATCCAAAGTGTGAAAAAGAGATTAGACCTCATTAAAGATCCCACACTCAACCCATCAGTATTAAGTTATTATGTGGAAGTAAACCAACTTTAGTAGGATATGCTATCTTAAGGTAATACTTAAGGGTGAAGTCGGGAAGTGACTAAGGTGAACCCTGGCTTAAGGGTGATGAAAGAATAAGAGTGTGGATCCAATTAAGGCTGAGAATTTAAGTGTGTGTATGTAGTTCCTAGGTGAAGAAGGGAACTCGTGGTTAGAATGTGTTGACAAGTGAGTAAACACCCGGTCACAAGACATAATGGTGTTGGGGTTCAAAGAACTCCCCCACTCCTAAGTAACTATAACCCATCTTAGGGATCTAAAGTAATCAAAGAGATTGTGGGAGGTAGGGGTAGCCACCAACAAGATTAAATATCTTGAGAAAGGGAGGTTTGAGATATTATCCTATCATACCTCTTAGTACCGCTGTGAGCCCTTCATCAGGTAGCCATCAGGAAGTCCAAGGTTAACCCTAAAACTTCTAAGTTCAACTAAACAATAGACAAGAGTAGTTCAGTGGGAGAACTTGATAAGATAATCCTCGACCAAAATATGGGACGGATTGGTACAAGAACGAGTTAAGTCTTGCGAGCGGTAGGCTCAGTACATTATAAGGTCTGGGTTAGTCTTACGAGTGATAGGCTCGGTGTTATCTAAGAAGGACTGGGTTAGTCCTGCGAGCGGTAGGCTCGGTATTGTCTAATAAGGTCTGGGTTAGTCTTACGAGTGGTAGACTTGGAGTTATCTAATACATTATAGATGTAAAATTATTAAAACAATTTGTCTGCGGTGCGTAGCCAGTTCAATTTCACTCAGAATAATATGTATAATCTTAAGCCATAACAACAACAAAACATTACAAAATGGAGCTTAAATTGTTTTGACAAAACATTACACCATAACCACTTCACTTTGAACATGTACAAAAAAGAAGCATCTATATTGATAATTAGTATTCTTTTTCCAGTACAAGCAAATTATAGATTCTTTCAGCTCCTTCAAAAAAGAAGCATCTATATTTTTGTTCTGGCCGCCAAGCTAATTTTGTATCAATATCCTCCACTTTGACCTGATCCAATGTTGCTTGTGCAGCCTCAGCCCTACCAGAGTAGCATATAGTCTTTTTAATAGCCTTCTGTAATGAACTTGTCTCACCAACATGAACATCACTGTGCAAAATATCAATATCATTGGGCCAGAGTTCACTTGGCAATAGTGTAAATCCCAGTTTACTGAGTGCATATATTGCAATTGGGAATGGACTATTTTGCATCCTTCCATCAAATGAAACCTCAATGGCATCACAATGATGAGATGCAACGAACAGAAGTTCCAAGTGATTATACAAAACTTCTAATATCATGTCTCCTTTTGGAAGATTTTCTGCCAGGTTAAACGAGAGTGTACTCCTAAACTCTGACGTAATGACATGAAAGTGGTCTCTGATAACACGAAACTTGACGATACCTAGCATGGTCAGCGAAAGAGCTTCTTCCCTTTTAAACTGTTTAAGATTGAATTTCCTAAAAAATATATGAGCATATAGAACTTCTCGTATGATTGCAAGCCAGTAATCTCTGCGTGAATGCCCAATAATTTGAGGAAACTCGAAAAAGATTGGCTCTGTTCTGTTATAAAAAAAAACTTAATTAGACAAAAAAATTATATTAAAGCCTATAGTATTAAAAAAAATTTATGGAAAACGGATCGCATGACTTTTGAGGCCTTCGTTTTTAATTTTTCTAATCTAACAGATCGCATGACTTTTTTTTAATATAAAAGACTAGCATCAAATAAAAAAGAGGTGTGTGTTGTTTATAGATACTAGTGTCAGTGCGCATGGTCCCCCAATACATAATTTGTAGTCAATTGTCGCTCAGTTGACAAGCAAATATCATCGCCGTCAATGGCGGACCCAGAATTTTTGCCTAACTCGGGCACTAATTAACAAGTACGAGGACTTATCCCGAAAATGTCAAAAGATGTAAATTAATGAAAAATGATCGGATCGAAAGAAATTTTGACAAAACAAAACCATAAAGAAGAAGTAAATCAAAACATCATCTATTCAAAAAAGTTAAGATCCAAGCTCTTAATTTTCATACAGTAAACAAATTTTTGTTGCAAACAACATAAAACAAGAGACAAGAAAATATATGTTCTTCATTTGCAAACCTGGAATTTATTTAAGCACACAATGCCCGAGGATTTGCCGATTTGAGGAATTCTACAATCGAGTAGGGATAGTTGGAATAATTGCAAACCTGGACAGAACTTAGAAGATAAAAAAATAATTTGGATCTATGTATACATCAAAAACCATTTGAATGTTTTAGTGATCAAGTTAAACACAAAAGCTGATTACACCTAAAGTTGACTTCTAATTTCATAGAGTTTAAACATAGATTTTAATGGATAACCCTAGGCCCTAGCAGAAATGGAGAAATCAACTTCTAATGGTGCATTATAATTAATCAGCTGGGAAGCAGTTCTTATCTGACTTAATTGATTAGTGAAGAACCCAACTCAACTATCAACTCTACTTATTCTAATTAATATTAGCAACTTCTGAATTGCATCCTATTTTGCTATTTGCACTCTCCACGACAGCCAAGCTACAGTCCAGCAGCTCTGCAATTTCTGAATTGCTGTCCAATAGTTCAGCAGTTGTTGCTCGGTTGGTTCTTATTTTGGGTGGTTTATTATGTGGTTTGAGAATTTGAATGACTATTATTGCTTATTTGGTGCATTCTAATTAGAAGATCCATTTAGTTGGGTTGTTGACCACTCAGATAAGTTGAGTTTCTAATTAATCAACAATGGTGCATTCACTCAGCCATGATGCTTCACATCTTCATTCTTCAAATTTCAGAAATCAGAAATAAAAAAATGAAGATGTGCTCATTCACAGTCATGGAGGCGGGGGGCCGGAGCGAAGGGGCCCGGAGAGGGGAAATGGTCGGGGAAAACATTATTCAGTGCATTCCCATTATTTGTACATGACATATTTGGGTAGAACGATGTAAGCGTACCTTCCAAGCCTCACACGGTATATTGAAGAGATTACTTTAGGAGATCGACAATACGATCGGTATGGTATCTCGATCGAGGCCTTAGTATTATATCTCCTAACACAATAGAAGAGGGATGAGTGCTAGACTGGTTTGGTATTCCACCTAAAATTATTATGGCCAAATGTTTGGTATTTTATTGGAATGGGGAGTCTACGACCACTTGGCTTTTGCAAATTGATGGCGCCGCTATTCAAGCTCTGTTGACAACTAGTGGTGGTGGATGTATTCATAATTATGATCAAAATCTACTTGCCCGTTTTTCTCAATCATATGACATACAGGTACATTGGAGGCCTAGTGTTTAGCTCTGCAAGACGGCTCATTCAATGTTCATATTTCAACCTCCCAGAGGTCCACATTCTGAGTGACTCAAAGATTAGAATAGATTTTCTGAAGAAAAGAAGATTCAACTAATGGAGACTATGGGACTATGAGGAGGAAATTATTAGGTTGGCAGATTCTATACATTTCACATGCTTGCACATCCACAGAGAGGGTAATATGGTTGCAGATGCTATGACCAAATTAAATATGCATACGTAGAATTAGCATTACAATTTATATCAATATCGAGTTTATTAGCAGCTAAAGTGAGGAAACCACATCAACCTAAATTCATCTAGGAATATGTTTATCTTTAAAAGGAAGAAGACTAAATTGTAACAGAACATATAAGCACAAATCACCATTAACGCCGTCAATGTTCGGAGCGGCTTCTGATTATTTGGTAACGGAACAAAGGGAATTGGAAGAACCAGGTCAGGTCTATCAGTTGTGATGATTGTGAGGCTACTGATCTTTACTTCTGGATTTGGGTTCTCTGTAAAAGGCCAGTCAAGATCACAAATCACCATTGATGGCGGTTCTTTAGTCATTGAATTCAATCCCATTTTGAGTTCATATAATTTTATAACAGAATGGTATTGAATTCAGTAAATGTCTCTCATTTACTGGAGTCATTTAGTACTAACAACATGAGTTGAAATAGATACATCAACAGAAAGCTCAAAACTTACCCCAAGCGCAATAACTGGAATGAAATCTTAAATAAAGTTGGCAAGGAAACAGAGAGGGGGCTTCAGGCAAGGGCGTTTCTAGGGCATGCCTGAAGAATTGATGACGTTTCTAGGGCATGCCTGAAGAAGAAGAAGAAGAACCAGAGAGGGGGCTTCAGGCAAGGGCGTCGACTGAGATGAGCGAGCGAGAGAGAGAGATCCTGTGGGAGAAATAGGGCGAGAGAGAGAGAGGCTGTGGGAGATAGAGAGAGAGGGATCGAGAATTAGGAAAGGCTGCGGGAGGAGTATACCTGAAGGCGCTCTCTTTCTCGGCAAGCTCAATGATGTCGATGGCGGTCGCGATCGAGGAAGAGGGGAGGAAGTGCTTTGGTGATGGCGATGGTGAAGAGCAGGAAGAGCGGAGGAAAAAAATCGGGAAGAAATGACGTGGGGGGGGGGGGGGGGGGGGGAAGAAAAAGAATTGTTTTTTAAATGTTTTTTAATTGATTTCAGTCTGATTCAGTGTACTAGAGTGAGGCCCGACCGGGGGGGGTTGCTCACAAGATACACGCAAGGGAGAGTAGAGTCCAACCTCCTCCAAGGTGCCCATGGGGGGTCTATTTATAGACTTCCCAAAATTGGGCTGCGTATAGCCAAAAACTACTATCCACAGCTCAACAATGAACCTGAACGACCAGCACAGGGGGGAGGCGAGTGTAGATGAGACGTCCACTTCCCCCCTTGCCTGAACAGCCCACCCCTCCATTAGCATAGAGAGCAGACGAGTGGACCGAAGGTCCACTCCCCCTGGGACTGAGCGAGTGGACCCTTGGTCCACTCGCCCCTCTCCCCTAGGCCTGGGCGAGTGGACCGAAGGTTCACTCCCCCCTATGCCTCAGCGGAATGCGGGGGAGTGGACCGAATCGCCTACCTCTCCCTCCTTGTGCCTTGGATGGCTTCGAACCTCTTCAACAGGTTGACTTTCACTATTACGATCTCACCTGCGTCGGATCACATCAGCTCGACAAATATGAGGGTTGTAGACAATCCCCGCTCTTTTTGAGTTTGTTTCAAGCTCGGAAAGAAAGTCCAACCCACCTATTTGACGAGTAGGTGAGGCTTTAGAGGAATCCCCCGAGGGCCCCGCCAATTGGTTACTCTGGTCGAACTCTCCAGCTGGACTCTACCTGAGGCGGAAGACGAACCTTTCTCCTCTTAACGACCCTCCTGTGAGCCTAGCTCAACTGGAGGTGGAGAAAGCTCAACACATTTGGTCGAGCTAAACTCGAACTGAGGTGGAGGAAAACTCAACACCTCTAGTCGAGCTGAACTCGACCCGAGGTGGAAGGCGAACCTTTCTCCATTTAACAGCCCTCATGTGAGCCGAGCTCAACTGGAGGTTGATAAAGCTCAACACTTCTGGTCGAGCTAAACTCGACCTGAGGTGGAGGAAAACTCAATACCTCTAGTCGAGCTGAACTCGGCCTGAGGTGGAAGGCGAACTTTTCTCCACTTAGCAACCCTCCTGTGAGTCGAGCTCAACTGGAGGTGGAGAAAGCTCAACACCTCTGGTCAAGCTAAACTCGACCTGAGGTGGAGGAAAACTCAACACCTCTAGTCGAGCCGAACTCGACCTGAGGTGGAAGGCGAACCTTTCTCCACTTAAAAACTCTCCTGTGAGCCGAACTCAACTGGAGGTGGAGAATGCTCAACACCTTAGGTCGAGCTAAACTCGACCTGAGGTGGAGGAAAACTCAACACCTCTAGTCGAGCAGAACTCGACCTGAAGTGGAAGGCGAACTTTTCTCCACTTAACAACCCTCCTGTGAGCCGAGCTCAACTGGAGGTGGAGAAAGCTCAACACCTTACGTCGAGCTAAACTCGACCTGAGGTGGAGGAAAACTCAACACCTCTAGTCGAGCCGAACTCAACCTGAGGTGGAAGGCGAACCTTTCTCTATTTAACAACCCTCCCGTGAGTCGAGCTTAACTGGAGGTGGAGAAAGCTCAACACCTGAGGTCGAGCTAAACTCGACCTGAGGTGGAGGAAAACTTAACATCACTAGTCGAGCTGAACTCAACCTGAGATGGAGGGGACTCAACATCTCTAGTCGAGCCAAACTCAACCTGAGATGGAGGGAACTCAACATCTCTAGTCGGGCTGAACTCAACCTGAGATGGAGGGGACTCAACATCTCTAGTCGAGCCGAACTCAACCTGAGATTCTCAACATCTCTAGTCGAGCCGAAGTCAACCTGAGATGGAGGGAACTCAACATCTCTAGTCGAGCCAAACTCAACATGAGATGGAGGGAACTCAACATCCCTAGTCGAGCCGAACTCAACCTGAGATGGTGGGAACTCAACATCTTCCCAAACCAACCGGGGGCGGAGAATCAGTCCACGTCCCAGGTGCTTACCTCACCTGGAGGCAGAGGAACTCAACCATCTTGCCAAACCAACTGGGGGCGGAGAACCAGTCCACGCCCTAGGTGCTTACCTCACCTGGAGGCGGAGGAACTCAACCATCTTACCAAATCAATTGGGTGCGGAGAACCAGTCCACGTCCTAGGTGCTTATCTCACCTGGAGGCGGAGGAACTCAACCATCTTACCAAACCAATTACCCTTTCTGAAGTCTACATAGTGATATACACTTTCACAAAACAGGAAAGAAGAACAATTCACTTGCACAAGTTACGAATAGAGGGAAGAAAGAACAAACCACACGTCAGTTCTTCTTAATTTGGACAACAATTATGATGAGAGAGAAGGCACCTTTTCAAAATAACTGCACCACACCGAATAAAAAACTGCCATCCTTTTTTCATTTTTCCCTTTTAAAAAACCGCACAAAATAATTTATGACTTATATTAAGAAAGTCGCAACATTTTTCATGCACTTCCTCATCTTTATTTTTTAATAACATCGAACTACTTGTATGCAGCTGATGGATCCGTGCTTCGAGAGTTTAATTTTTTTGTAACATTAATATCTGAAAAACATTCAAATTTTACTATGTGTCGTGTAACGTTGGTTTTAAATGTTTAAAACTATTTCAGGTATTGAATAAAAAGTTAAATTAATTAGAAAAACTTAACTTAAGAAAACTCCTTTTTTGCCAAACATTTTTTTTACAAAATAGCTTATTTAGTTGAAAGCGCTAATCTAGTGGCATATGTCTCGATACAAGTCCATTTGTTGGGGTCTCTACATGGTGTGAAAAGAATCTGGCAAGTGCTACAGCCAGGTGCGTGGGCACACTTATTTGAAGGTTATATAGGAAGAATAAGTCTAAGCACTACACTACTTCATTGATTTCTCCTTGGCTGCACAGTGAGTGAGCTAGCAAGCAGTGTGTGTATCTCAATGTAGGGTTGCATATGGTAGAATTCTTCGACCTTAAGACTTCATATGTAGAATACATGTTAATAGAGGCCCAAAAAGTGGTTAGATTGATGTCTCGAGAAAAAAATCATGATGACTGATGTGTATTCATGAGTGAGGATGTAATGCTTTATATATAGTTCCATATAAATGCATCTGCACATTCGAAACTCTATAGCGTTGGGGTGATCCCAACTAAAAGTATTTTTCTCCATTTTGAATGTACTCATAAACTCAAAAGTGAGATCTTTGTATATGTTCTCCACAATGATGAAAAAGTCTATCCCACCCTAGGATATCAACCATCTCTATTGGAACATGCGTTTTGCATCTCTTGGTTTGAGAATAACAAATACCGTTATGTATTTGATCTAGTCTTTTGTGTGTTTATAGTTTGCAGGTCGTACGGGTACAAGCATGCAGTGAATGAAGATAAAAGATAGACAACAAATTTCAATCTTTGTGAGCTGTCGCCGGCATTAGCGATACCATCGGGCGTTAGCCGCGTCAATAGTATGATTATCACTAGCGTTAGTGATACCGTCGGGAATTAGCAGCATGACTACTGTCGGCATTAGCAATACCGCTAGGCGTTACCTCCTTCATATCGATGAGACATCAACTTCATATCGACGAGACACATCATCAATCTGTGTGCTCTGCACAGAAACCTGATGGCAGCCATATAAGGAAAAGCTACTACTGCCCGCAATAGCACTTACCACACCGTGGTAATGCTTAAGTACAAGGAAAGTACAGCCACCTTCCTTACTTGTAGATGGCAAGTTGTGCGCGCGCCAAATCAATCATGCAAACCGCACCACGCTATCACTGCCACTCCGCGTTAATGGAAAATCACAAGGAAGCGCAGTCACCTTCCTTAATTGGAGCCCGGATAGCTGGAGGAAAATGTGTATACACAGACTACCGTCGTGCGGTAGCAATATAGCCGATAAAAGCTTACTTAAACATTGTATAAAAGCACTTTTCCTCCTCTATGGGCACATCAACAAGTATTAGGGTTTCCACGTCATTTTTGGAGCAAGGAGCCATTGTCCAAGGAGAAAGAAAGAGAAAACTTTCACACTCTCAAGAAAGGAAGAAGATCTCTATAGAGCGTGAACGAGAACGTGAATCTGAAGATTATCAAGCACACAAGGAATTACAATCAAAAATGTCGACCGCAGACTGGGTTAGTCCTGCGATCGATAGGCTCGGTATTATCTAAGAATGACTGGGTTAGTCCTACGAGCGGTAGGCTCAGTATTATCTAAGGAGGACTGGATAGTCCGACGGGCTGGAAGCTCGAGAAATATAATTAAGAGGCATTACTTACCACATAGTATGCAGATACCCTGTGTGTTCTTAGGGGCGTACATATGGTCTCGGATGCAGTGTACCTAAGCGAAGACTCAAATAGCGGGATAGAGGTGATGCTTACGAGATGGTATGCGGATACCCTGTTTGTTCTTAGGGGCGTACAAGAGGTCTAGGCTGGGAGATGTGTGACATAAGCGTATAAGTGGACATGCCCGATCCACTGCCCTGTTTGCCTCAACCGGGTACCTGAGTTGACACACTCAAACATAGGGAACTAACAAAGGTATGTACGTACAGAGTCGGGTGGGTGAGTTGCATCATTGCATTGCACGACATATCATATCATCTTTTCATAAACAAGACCTCATTGTATAAATTATTATGGGCTCTTTTATACGATGAGTTTACCTTAGTGCTAGATCCCTTAACTTATATGTTTGTATGGGCATCTATATAAGTTAATGTTACTTTTGTAGTTGCTCTTACCTTTTTCTCTTACACTGCTTGAGATATTTATAGAATTGCAAGTATAGCTCTCTTTCTATAGTAGTTTGCACATGTATATGTTTGTCAGCTAGTTCCATGTCACCTGCTTGTTTTTACCCCTTGTTTCCCTCTGTTTCATCCTCCCGCATGGTGCCTAGAAGTCACGGGGGGAGGCGAGGACAAAATTAGCTTAGTATTTATGACTAACGGACAGTTGTGACCGTAACACCAGGTGTATGACGAACCGGAGCAGTAACATGACCAACGGGATGTGATGGAAAGAATTGAGGAGCAGTTGCCGCTCTTCTACTACTACCTGACGACAGATTGATGTGAGTTTGTAGATTCTGCATAGATGTAGAGTGAGAGAGTGAGATTTTGTTCTATTTTTGGACATGTACCGGGCATAAGCCCTTACTCTTTCAGATTATTGTACTTGTTGAATCCGAATTTGCGCCTCTGCGATCGACGCTAGAGAAGCGAGGAAAAAGCAGAGGCCGCAAGCTGTCAGTTACTATTGATTAGGAAAGTTAGACCGCTAGCAGCGGTCGAGACCGGACTTCGCCTGTCAAGGCGAATGTCACTCCTGTGACGGGCTTCCCTTTGATTTTAATGAGTTGATTACAGTGGGTTACACGGTTAAAAGGTGAGAAGCCGGTCGGTCAGACCCACCACAAGACAGTGAACTCGAGACCGTAGCTCTAATAGGCGAGCTCCAGGATTCGAGTGTGCGTGTCTTAGGAACATCGCCGCCCCCTATTTATAGGCATGGGGGCCTGCCCAAACGGTCAGGGATAAAATAACCGCCTACCCAGATACAGGAGAATCGGGCAGGGGGTGACGGGATACAGAAGGGAAAAAGAAAGAAGTCGCGCGGCTTGGCGGCTTGAGCTTCCGATCTGTGTTGGCCGGGGTCAAAATGCGTTGTGATCAAGGCAATGGGGCAACTCAGGCGGCCTCTGAACTGAGACCGCGGCCCGCCTTCTGGACTTGGGCCTTGGTAGTCTTCAATCCTTAGAGGCGGTCTGGATACTGTCAGACCGCTCGACTTGATCTGGTGAGCCGAGAGACGTTACTGAGGCAGAGCCAAGCGGTTAGTGTTATAGACCTCCCAGTCTGAATCGTTCATTATACACTTAGCGGTCTTTTGGGTAAACATAATCCCCACATATTTTCAAATCTCGAGGAAATTTCGAAAATATTAGTTCTAGCCGGAGACCGCGCCGGATTTGTTCTGGAGTCTATAAGAAACCCTGAGATCTCTCCACTCTGCATAATTCTTTTGAAATCACGGGATGCTACTCGCCGCTTGTGGTTAAGATTTTTCAAGCTGACAACTCCTTGATTCAGATGGATTTGTTGGATAAACTCCAAGTCCGTGAGGACAAGGGCAATGACCACAAGAAGGAGGAGGATCGGAAGAAGAAGAAGAATAGCCGGTTTGGGAAGCCCGAGGCGGGTAGCTCCAAACCTACTGAAAAGTTGACCACCGCAAAGGTGTCTGAGAAGCCCGAGGCGAGTAGTTCCAAACCTCCTCCGACTAATCCGCCGACACCCTCTAATAAGGCGGATCCAAGCGTTGTCTTGCCGAAGATTGGAGAACCTGCCCATTCGGATAAGGCGGGCTCGAGTAACGTCCCATCGAAGGCCGGCGAAGTCACTTCCTTTGATATTATAATCTCCCCTTCCGGGAATCCCCATCTAACGATAAATGATGGAGAAGAAGGGGTGGTCAACTCCCCGAAACCGGACGGGTTGATCACTCATTTGGTGGTGGTTGAGGACAATTCTAGCCCTTCTTAACAGGCCTGCCCGGAGTTAGCCAAGAAGAAGAGAAAAAGAGCCGAGAAGATGACAGAGAGAATAGCTAGGAAGGTCAAGAGATTAAGGGCCAAAAATAAAGCAGTCTCCAGGAGACCAGCAGCGGCCAACCTCCAAAGCAAACCGCGTGAGAAGGAAGAAGTCAAAGAGCAGGTCACCCCTTTCGCCTAGCTGGACGACTTGTCTCCCGACTCCACGAATATCAGAATGGTCAGTGACATCCTTAAGGATGTGGACGCCTTGCAGAATCAAGACAAGCTACTCAACAGTCCTGTGATTACGAGCTGAGCTGACCCTCCTGGTGAGGATGCAGCCAAACCTGAAGAGACCGCACCAAAGGGGGATGCCCCTTAAATGACCGGGCTGCGGCATATGAAGGTGAAGGCGGAGGAGATGAGGCAGTCATTGGATAAGTCGTGGCTGCCGGATCCTTTTGCAAAAGGTAAGCGTGATGCGGGTTATCACCCTGTCCGCTTCTTCATTCCGCGGCCTCAGAAAAGGCAAAATGATTTGCTATTGAATCCTTCGCCGAGCTTTTTCCCGTCCATGATTCAAACCTCTGCTATTAAACGAAGGCAAAATGAGAGATTTTGGAGAGAATAACACCGGAGAATGGACCCGGAACGGTCGAGGCAGCCTTTGTACTCGGGCATTAATCTTGTAGTTTTTTGTGTTGTATTATCCGCTTTCGATCGTGCTAACTGCGCTGTTACTTGCAGATAACCCAGATCAGGCTATGAAGCTGGGTGACCTCTTGGCTAGCCTGCCTCCATTACCCCCTTCGGCGCCAAGCTTCAAACAGAATTTAAATTCCGGACTGGAAGAGCTGACTGACTTCCAGAGCCTTCTTGACAACTTGAAAGAGAGGATGAAGGAGCTTGAAGGCCGGGAGGAAGCCGCTCAGACTACACTGGAGGCTGAGAAGAAAGTGTGGCTGGAGAAGGAGAAGATGTTGCAGGAGCAGAATGCTCCGCTGACCGCTCGGCTTGACAGAGGGAGAAAAGAAATCCGGAAACTCGAGGAGGACTGCAAATACTATAGGGAGAAGTATCTGCATCTGACGAGGGACGTTGGCGGAAGCCGACGACATTCTAATTTGACCGACGATGGTAGACGCGGATCGAACCGCCCGAATGCTGAGGAGACCTCAGTTCCCCCGGCGGTCAGGATGGATGATCCTGTTGTTAATATAAGTGAGACCGCTGCGGCCTTGCCTGCTTGCATGATTTCGGTCGCGCGAGTCGAGCGAGATGCTGCACGGCTTCACAGTACTATCAACAACCTCCATCATAACCTCAATCAGATGTATGGTACTATCCTGCAAGTCAGTGATCAAGTCGCGCGACTTCACCGGGAAGATGCTCCTCCAGATCACCATCAGCTATGAACTTGTTTTTTAAGAACCATGTATGTAATAATATTCTTTCATTCGGTCCTTCAGACGACTTAGACATTGACTGCTTATTTTGATGTTATTTGATATTTTTGATATTCGAATTGTTCTGTAAACCGTGCGGCTTAATCTGCGAATTCTTATTTACTGCTTTTGAGCACTTAGAATATCTTTTGATGCCTTTGAACTGATCTTTAAGACGTGCGGCTTAAATTGTTGTGTGTAGAATACTATGATTTATGCAGGTTGCTGACCGCACGATCTGGTCGGACGGTTTTAGTGAATTTGTCTTCTGTTGTATTTGTTCTGTTGACAGAAGGTCGGGCAGTTAAATGAGCTTAGTCGCGGCTTGACCCGACTATATGCCAATCACTGATTTCCGTTGTGTGGCACTTAGAATATTTATGATGTTTGCACGCCGTGCGACTTATGCACATAGTTCGTGGCCTTTTTCTGTATAACTAACCATTTAGGTGGCAGACCGCGCGACTAGGGTATTTGGCTGCAGTACGTTTTACTATATGCAGATCATTGGCTCTATAAGTAGTTGCCATTCCGGAGATCCATTCATCGATTTCCAAATGGCGCGGGCTAAGAGCAAGTCGAAGCGGATTGGCAAAGTTCAAGTCGTCCGGACGGTTGTGGCTTCTGCCTTCCATTCTGCTGACCATAAAGAGTGCCGCTTGACTCAGGCAGAGTTGGACGACTTCATTAAAAGACACATGGCCAGAAGTCATCTGTTCGCGCGGCTTCCGCTACGTGATGAGCAGATTAACTCCTCCTCTCCAAACCAAATCGTCGTGCCCATCGATCATTTCAAAAATGGCTTCAAGTTTCTGCCGCCCCTTGAAGTCATTGCGATCTTTGATCATTATGGAGTTGTGCCCGGACAACTCCCGCCGAATTCCATTGCTTCCATCTACAGCTTTATCTCATATTTGTGGTCTGAAGGGGTCCGATTCTCCATCGACCTGTTCAGAAAATTCTTCTTCATGCGGTCTATCCCAGACGTAGGAACATCAATCTTCAGAGGGCACCTTTACTTCGGTTGCAGGGGACTGAAAATCGTCAACTTGGCGAATAAGGTCTCAAGCTGGTCGGAGAGGTACGTAATCATCAAAGGCCAGCTCGGGCTGTTGCAGGTCAACCCACAGGTGCCGGATGAGGAGGCCTTCCGGACAGCCAATGTTGGAAAGATCGAGCTAGAGACCTTCAAGTTTCTCGAGAAAGAGCGGCTTGATGTAAACTATTACATCCAGCTGTTCTCAGAATTGGAGAATATCCGGGCCGAAGACAGTAAGTTTCTCACAACTCCCTACTTTGTGGTTGCGCGACTTGTTTGATTAAATTTTTGACTTTGCTATTTCAACCGCTGCCATCGTCCCAAAGAACAAGTCGGTCAGCCCGGCCGGCTTGGTTCTGACCCAAAGAGAAAAGCAGCGAAGTAAGAGCAAGCCGCAATCTTCTGAGGAGGAGGGCTCGGCCTCTTCAGGCGAGTTTGAGCTTCTTCGTTCCAGCAGCAATCCCAGAGACCTGTGGGGCAACCCGAACATACTCTGGCACCAGGATGGTGACTGTGTGCAAGTATCAACCGCGCTCCCATACTGGGGGAGCGAGAAAGTTAGCCGCCATGCATTAGCCGCCGATGCTGCTATGTATGGCCGGAAAATGCTGAAGATGCTGAAGGAGGTTCCAGAGGAGGAGCTCTCCAGACTGGCCGCACAAGTCGACGCATGGGGCTTTGCGGCTAATCACTTCATGGCCTTATCGTATAAGCGGCTAGTTTCAGCCCATACATACTTGGAGAAGAAAAGTGCTGAGCAGGCTGAAGAGATCGCGCGGTTAAAGGGAATCGTGGCGAAAAGTTAGACGATAAATATTTGTGCGGTCTGTTTTCCTCAAACCGTGCGTTCTAACCCTTCTCTTTACAGAATCAGCATGACATAGATAATCCGGCCTTCCAAGACGAGGTCTTTCTCCATGTTGCCAAGGGGATCGATGCTGCCTTAAACTGCTTGAGAGATCGGGACGGCCTGTCCACGGGCATCAAGGATTTCACCTTCTCAGATGTCTACCCCGGCTTGAAGAGGAAGCTGGATGAGATTAACCGCAGGTCCAAAGGTAAAGATAAGGCCGAGCCCAGCAGCGCGGAAGAGGAGGATGTTGCGGATGAAACCACCGCGGTTAATGAGGCTGCTACATATCAAGGGGTCACTGCTGATGATGAAGCTGTTGTTGATGATGGAGAGTCCATCTTCTGAAACTGATACCTCCGAAGATGGGGCCGATTGGGTTGAGGACCTAAAAGATGAGGACTCAAGCAGTAGTTCGTCAAGCTCCTCGTCGGACAGTGGAGGTTATTCACCTGATGTCGATATTGAAGGTGGAGGAGATTCAAGCTCTCCTATGGCGAAAAAACTAAGATCGGTCGAGTAGTGTTTTATTTTATTTTTTGAATATTCTTTTGTATAACCGACGACTTGATTTTGTTAGCCAGTCAGTTAGAATGATGTAAATATACATTTTGGGAATGAATGAAAGTTGTTACCTGTTTGGCTGTCTATCTTTTGCGACTTACTTGTGATTGTTATGATCTCTTTTTCCTTTTAAAATGCAAGTTCTCTGGAATTAGGTCGTGCGGTTCAATATCAACCCGATCGGTCAGAAGTTCGAGCTCTTAGAATCCCAAGTAGATAGCTGCCCGAATATTATGAATGCTACTCGGGTGGTTTATCTTTGACTTTAATCCTGACTCGACGAATTAATCATAGCCAAAAAACCACCAGTCATAATAAATCTTGACTATCAGTTGTGCGGTTTAAGATATAATCCAAGCGGATAGGAGTTCGTGCTCTTAAGAATTTCAATTGAATATACTCAGTAAGTTAATTGGAATCCGATCACAACTCTAAGCCGCTAATCATAATAGATGAATCCCAATCGCGAATTGTGCAGTTTGAACATATCCTGTGCGATTAATAACTAATGTTCCACTGAGATTTTGAGATTTAAATATCAAGTCGTGCGATTACTTATTGACTTGCGCGGTTACTTATAAGATAATGAATGTCCACAAGCTATAAGAGACTAGCCAATAAGTCGCGCGGTCAGTATACAATCCTGGCGACTAATGATTTGAATACCCTTTCTGAAATTTTAAACATTCTCGCATATATAAGCAACAATCGGTAAGCTCGCGCGGTCTGTACACAATCCGGGCGGCTAACGATTTGATATTTGAGTAATATTCATTCTTGCAAGAATATGCCATGGTCAATTCCCTGTGGACGGCTTGATTCCAACCGGGCAAATAAAATGAATGTCCATAAGGCTGATAGAATTAATTATAGACCGACTGAGAAAGCCGATCGGTCAATATCATGATTGATACCCTGTTAGAATCATTGCCTTAGGGTATTTTATGATAACCTATTTTTCTAGCTTTTACGACTAGATTCATTCTAACTGATCGGTTAGTATATTAAGCAGCTATTTATTCAAGCCGAGCGGCTTAATGAGTTAGACCACCTGGTATTAAAACTTATATCATGTTGTTGTTATACCTGCTTATCCCAAGCCGGTCGGTTTAATAGGTTAACCCGCCCGGTCTCTATGATACCTGTTAAACCCTGTTTTTCTCCCGAGTGGTCTTAAAAGACCATAAGAGAAGGAATAACTTCCTGTAAAGAAGTAAAATGGTTACAGGCTCAGATGACCAAGTGGGCAGGTGGTCCTAGGAGGTGAACATTGCTTTCCTCAAGTGGTCATAAGAGCTGTAAAGATAAGTTTCTGTAAAAGGGAAAAAAGTAAGTACATAATCAGATGACCAAGTTGGCAGGTGATCCTAGGCGGCGAACATTGCTTTCCTCAAATGTTCATAAGATCTGTAGAGATTTCGATGATTCAACTGCTCTCTAGCCTAGGGTTACAAACCGAGTTGATCAATTGGGCAGGTGGGCCTAGGCGGCGAATATTGCTTTCCTCAGAGAGATCAACTCAGTTGTGGGTCCCCTTTAGGCTACGCTCGAGAGTTCCCTTAGGAGTATTCGATGGTCACAAGCTAAGATGATCAGTTGGGCAGGTGTGGTTATGTCGCGGGGGCTTTACCGATATTGCTTTCCTCAGAAAGATCATCAAAGCTATAACTATATCCCTTCCGGGGCACGATAGAGCTAACCTCACCTAGACCTCCCTTGATGCAGAGGTGTGTTAGATACCATCCGGGATCCAAAATTCTGAAGACCACCGCACGGGAATTGTCAAGCTTCCACTACACGTGTGCGAAAACTCCCCGCTACACATGATCTCCGTGGTTTTACGCTAATGACTATAATCCGAGGGGGTTCGAGCAGAACTTGGCGATGTCTCCAAGGTCCAGTGAGGGATATAAAAAAGGTAAAAAGTCAGCAGACAAAGAAAAGTGTCAGTATAGGGCTTCTCATTGAATATCCAAAAAATGCACGTAATGAAAGAACATTTAAGGACAAACGTTTGAGATCGTCACTGCTCCAGGTGCGTGAGATGTCTTCTCCATCACTGGTCTGAAGGCGGTAAGCCCCATTTTTCAATACTTCTTTGACGATGAACGACCCTGCCTAGTTAGGATTCATCTTTCCAACCGTGCCTGTCCTGGCTGCAGCATCCACTTTCTTTAACACGATATCACCAACCATGAACTGCTTAATTCTGACATTCCTGTCAAAATATTTTGCCATTCTTCTCTTTACTTCTTCCTGCCTGATAATGGCTTCATCTTGAAGTTCTTCAATTACATCCAGGCTATATTTAATCCCTTCATCATTAGATTCTATCCACGCTTCACCTCCTTGCTTGGCATACATAACCCTGTGACTGATCACTTTAAATTCTATGGGAACGACTGCCTCTGAGCCATGAGTTAATTTGAATGGAGTTTCCCTCGTGGCCGAAGATGGTGTAGTTCGGAGAGTCTAGAGGATGTAAGGAAGTTGTTCTGCCCAGTTCCCTTTTTTTGATTCAATACTCTTTTCATCAGAAGATAATGGATTTATTTATTTGCTGCTTCCACCTGACCATTACTCATGGGATGATGTACCGAAGAGAATCGAAGTTCAATGCCGGCCTGGTCGCAGAAGTTGTTCATTTCTGAGTTGTTGAACTGAGGACCATTATCGGTAACAATTGCTAACGGAACTCCATGCCGACAGACGATTTCTCCCCAGATGAAATTTCTAATAACTTGTGTTGCAGTTTTGGCCAATGCTTTTGCCTCAATCCACTTGCTGAAATAATTGATCATGACGATTATGAAGCGACGCTGACCACTAGCCATCGGAAAAGGTCCGATAAGGTCCATCCCCCATACTGCAAACGGCCAAGGCGCTGTTATTGATCTGAGTGTCTGAGCAGGTAGATGTTGAAGCGGAGCAAACTTTTGACACTGAACACATTGTTTGGCGAATGCCTCGACATCCTTCCTCATGGTTGTCCAAAAATACCCTTGCCTCAGAATTCTCTTCTCCAAAGTCTTTGCCCCAGAATGGCTACCGCATTCTCCTGAATGTACCTCCTGGAGTATTATGGGAACTTCTTCTTCTGAAATGCATCGTGCCAAAGGAGAAATGAGAGTCTTCCTATACAAGACTCCTGCCACCAAGCAATAGTAAGCTGCCTTTCTTCTGAATCTCCTTCTATCCTTGATGGATTGATGAAATTCCCCTTTTGATAAGTACAACTCGTAGGGATACTTCCAAGAGGGATAATGATCAATCTACATTAGTTCCCCTTCTTCCATTGCTGGATGGAAAAGTTCATAGGTCACTCCCCCTAATGGAAGACCGAACTTTGATAATTCATCCGCTTCTTCATTCTGCGTTCTTGGAATATGTTCAATGATGAATGATTTGAACCTCCCAATTTATTCTTTGGCTAGTAGCAGATATTTTCTCAATATTGGTTCTCTTGTTTCAAAGTTCCCCAACACTTGTGAAGCCATTACCAGAGAGTCGGTTTTGACATGCACATGCTCAATTCCCAGCTCCCTTGCAAGTCTCAGACCAGCCAAGAGTGCTTCATATTCTGCCTGATTGTTTGTGACCAGAAAGAAGAATTTGATAGCCTGTTCAAGTTTAATGTTGTTTGGACTGATCAGAACAACACCGGATCCCATGGAGTTTTTACCTGAAGCTCCATCTACGTAAATAATCCAGGACAAAGGGGATCTCTCCACCTTTTCGGGACTGGACTCCGTTGTATCAACCAGGAAATCTGCCAAAACTTGCGCTTTGATTGATGTTCTGGGAACATAGGACATTTCAAACTCGCTCAGCTCGATCGCCCATTTAGCCAATCTCCCCGAATGATCTGGCTTTTCCAGGATACTTCTTAGCAGATGATCAGAAACAACTTGAATAAGATGGGCTTGAAAGTAAGGACGGAGCCTTCATGATGACATGACCAAAGCTAGAGCTAGCTTTTCTAGAATTGAATATTTAGTTTTCGCATCCTTGAGAATGTGGTTGACATAATAAATTGGAAACCGTTTCATCTTCTCCTCCCGGACGAGGGCAGAGCTCACTGCTTCCGGACCAACCCCCAAATATAAGAACAATATTTCACCTTCACGAGGGCTTTGGAGCAGAGGGGCTGATGTCAGCTGCTGCTTCAATTGTTCAAAGGCACTGTTGCACTCTTCATTCCATTCGAATTTAGCTCCTCCCAGGAGCGTTTTGAAGAATGGAGCGCTCTTATCTCCTGATTTGGAAATGAATCAGCTTAGCCCTGCCAACATTCCTCCAAGATGTTGGACCTCATTCGGATTACGAGGAGGGGTCATATCTAGTATAGCCTTCACCTTATCTGGATTTGGTGCAAGGCCATCAGGAGTGAGGAGATGCCCAAGAAACTTCCCTTTATTCGCTCCGAAAACACATTTTAATGGATTCAATTTTAACTTGAAACTCCGTAGAGTAGCGAACATCTCTACGGGTAATTCAAGTGTATTGAAAAGGTTTTGCTTTTTAGAAGGAGATCATCGACGTAGACATCGAGATTTCTCCCTTTCTGATGCTTAAAAACCATATCCATCATTCTCTGATACGCTGCACCCGCATTTGTAAGGCCGAAAGGCATTACGAGATAACAATAACACCCATCGTTCATAATGAAAGACGTGTGCGGGATGTCGGGCTTATGCATTTTGATTTGGTGATACCCAAAAAATGCATCTAAAAAGCTCATGAAGTTATACCCAACCGCGGAATCTACTAAAACTTCTATCTGAGGCAAAGGGTAGCAATATTTGGGGCATGCTTTATTGAGCTTTGTAAAATCTACACACATACGCCACTTCCCCCCCGATTTTTTCACCATTACAACATTAGACATCCAGGTGGGGTATTGGATTTCAGAAATAAAATTGGCTTTAAGAAGCTTGGCAACTTCTTCTCTAATGGGCACCGCCAGTTTAGTTTCCACCTCCCTTTTCTTCTATTGGATTGGCTTTAAATTGGGAGAGACGTTGAGATGATGACAAGCGACATCCAGATCCACTCTGGGCATATCCTCCGCCGACCAGGCGAAGACGTCCAAGTTCTCCAAAAGACAGGAGATCAGTTGAACCTTCTCCTCTTCTGGTAGCTCCGCATTAACAATCAGCTTCTTTTCTTCCCCTTCAGAAATGGGGACCTCTTGGGTTACCTGGGCAGGTTCCAGGTGAGCCCCTTCTCGATCCTTACTCTCTTTCGCAGCTTTTGGAGGTTTAGTAACTTCAAGAATTTCAACTGAAAGTTCAAGAAGTGGAATGTCAGTGATCATGTTGACAGTTTGCATGTAGCACTCCCGAGCTACTTTCGGATTACACCGAATTCGATATTGTCTTCCTTCGACTGCAAACTTGAGGTCTATATGGAAGGTAGACACCACCGCTCTGTAGGCATTCAAAATAGGCCTTCTGAAGATGGCACAGTAACTGCTCGGGGCATCCACAACCACAAAGTTGATCAACTTCATTTTTCACCCCAGAGATACCAGAAGCTTTACACAATCCTCCACTTCCTTCTTCTCTCCTGAGAAGCCGTAAAGGGGCCCTTCAGTGGAAAGCAGAGGCTTTCCAGTCTTCAGGGCTTCAAAAGTTGGGCGGAAGAGAAGGTTGACTGAAATGCCCGTGTCAATCAAAATCTTGTGTACCGTATAATTCTCGATTATGGCTTTGATTACTATGACGTCATCAAAAGGATTTGCATTTGGAGGAAGATCCTATTGGCCAAAAGTAACGATTGAGCTTTTAGGAGCAGAAGTTGAGGTGGCCGCCACTTCTTGCTTAAAGACCCTCGCAACACTTGATTTTTGGGAGGACTCGGGTCCAGCTCCCCCATGAATACAGTAGATATTTCCGAGGGGACCTTCATCATTCACCTCAATGCATTCAGTTGTAGGATGAATATCCCCATAGCGTCCGACATCTTCCACAACGGCACACTCCCAAGTAACCTCAGTTGTTTCTTTTCCCTTTTCAGCCGATGGTTCAACAGGCACCACTTTTTGGATCAGGTCTCGGAGCTTTCCTTCTCCCAAAAGCCTTTCTATCAGAAAGCGGAGGGCCCGACAATTCTCAGTCAGATGCCCTCCCTCTTTATGGTATTCACAGAATAGGTTCAGATTTTGTTTCGAACATCCGACTTTAGGGGAGCAGGCCTCTTGAAATCTGGCCTCTTCTGAAGAATCTGGACGACTTCGCCCATAGTGACGTTAAGGGGGGTAAATGATTCTTGTGAATCATCATATTGGATGGATGGAGCAGCTGGAGGTGGCTGCGCAGTATATTGTGGCAGATATACTGGCATTATTTGCGGAATGGCCATGGATGGAGCGGATGCAGCGGCCAACGAAGGTTTTTGATCTTGAAACCGTTGATGGCCAAATGATGGTTGTTTATGCCTGAAGTTTCTCCCCCTCTGAGCACGGGGTTCGAAATCGGGCCAAGGTGGATGGTGGTATGGTGGTTGATGAGTGGAAGAAGAGTTGGTTAGATCCTTGTCGCTAAGCAGCTTCGCGACATACCCGGGGTTACTCTTTTCACCCCTTATAAACATATTCGCCAAACTTACCATCTCTTGATAAGTTCTCGACTCTCTGATGTTGGCTTCAAATTTCAATGGGCTCTCCCTCAGGCCATGAATCAGAGCAACTCGATATAGTTCAGGATTCACATTCTGGATCTCCATGATCTCTTTCTGGAATCGGTCAACGAAATGAGCCCAAGTCTCGTCTTCACGTTGCCTTATTTTGAACAGGGCCGCTGGGCCACTTTTTCTTTTCTTCGAGGTAGAGAATCGAAGCAGAAATTCTCTACGCAATTCTGAAAAGCAGCTGATGGATTGAGGGTGCAACCCGTAGAACCACTCCATTGCTTGTCCATCAAAGGACGTTACAAGGAGCTTCGACTTGGTTGCATCAGTGAGAGTTCTCAAGGCGATGGCCGACTCAAAGGACTGGAGGTGAATAGTTGGGTCAGCTTCCCCATTGTATGCCGCCAGACGCAGCTCCCTGAAGTTATTTGGGGCATGCTCTCCTCGAACTTCATCCACAAACGGAGAAGTCTCTTTGACATCTTCATAGAGAATAGGGACGGAATAACAAGCCGTCGGGGCCGCGACTACTCGCAGACAGGCCGCTTGGTAGGAAGAATGGACCGCGGCTTCTGGCGGACAGGCCGCCGAGTAAGAGAGGTGGGATGCATGAGAAGACACCCCCTGAAAATCTAGAACCCGGGCCGGCATGCTTTGAGCGGCCTCTTGATAGATGGTTTGCCGAGCTACAAAACCTTCTTGAAGTGTTTGGAAGTTGGCGACTTGCGGTAGCAGGTATGGAGGAGGAGGAAGAACCGGAGTCACCGCCTGGCTAACAACGGCTTGCTGAGGAACTAGCCGCTCGGTTAGAATAGCTAGGGCCTGCCTGATCGCTTCGAGCCACTAATCAGTCGCCTTTTGAGCCCGCTTGGCTTCCCACTTAGACTGCTCCAAGGCTTCCCACAGAGAATCATCACTATGGTCGGAGTGGTTTCTTTGAGGGAACTAGCGGTTTGACATCTTATCAAGGATTTCACCGACAACCCGCAATATGAAGGTCACGTATTTCTGTTGAATCCGAATTTGCGTCTCTGCGATCGACGCTAGAGAAGCGAGGAAAAAGCGGAGGCCACGAGCTGTCGGTTACTATTGATGAGGAAAGTTAGACCGCTAGCAGCGGTTGAGACCAGACTTCGCCCGTCATGGCGAATGCCACTCATGTGACGGGCTTTCCTTTGATTTTAATGAGTTGATTACAACGGGTTACACGATTAAAAAGTGAGAAGCCGGCCGGTCAGACAAACTGCAAGACAGTGAACTCGAGACCACAACTCTAACAGGCGAGCTCCAGGATTCGAGTGTGCATGTCTTGGGAATATCGCCGCCCCCTATTTATAGGCTCGGGGTCCTTCCTAAACGGGCAGGGATAAAATAACCGCCTGCCTGGATACAGGAGAATCGGGCAGGGGGTGACGGGATACATAAGCGAAAAAGAAAGAAGTCACGGGGCTTGGCGGCTTGAACTTCCGATCTGTGTTGGCCGGGGTCGAAATGCGCTGTGATCAAGGCAATGGGGCAACTCGGGCGGCCTCTGAACTTAGACCGTGGCCCGCCTTCCAGACTTGTGCCTTGGCAGTCTTCAATCCTTAGAGGCAGTCTGGATACTGTCAGACCGCTCCGCTTGATCTGGTGAGCCGAGAGACATTACTCAGGTAGAGCCAAGCGGTTAATGTTACAGACCGCCCGGTCTGAATCGTTCATCATACACTTAGTGGTCTTCTGGGTAAACAGTACTCATTGTTGGACTTGTATTATTTTTGATATATATATATATTGAAGCATGGAAACACTAAAAGGTTTCCCTGCTTCAGGTGGAGGAACCGTTCCTCTAGATCATCTCTAGCTGTCTGCGACATGAAGTACTCCTGTAATACCTCCTTGAATTCACCCACAGCAAAAAAAGAGGGTCTTACAAACTGGCATCAGAGCCAGGTCTCGATCCTGTGACCTGTGGGTTATGGGCCCACCACGCTTCCGCTGATATTCCAACACTAAAAGGTTTCCCTACTTCAGGTGCTGGAACCGTTCCTCTAGATCATCTCTAGTTGTCTGCGGCATGAAGTGCTCCTGTAATACCTCCTTGAATTCCCCCACAGCTATGCTCCACTGCCATCAACCGGGCCACATCTGCATCAACTGTCCTCAAAGAATTCCACCACAACCTACAACACCACCAGCTCAGCAACCTAGGGGCCTGGGCCGAGGACTTGGCCGAGGCCGAGGATTCCACTGGGCAGATCGCAGATAGGAAGGAGACCAAATGTACTCTCTGGACCTTGCTCAACCACGGAACCCGGAAAGGGTTATATCAGGTATGCTGGTAGTTTAAAAGTCTTTCAAATTCTTAGATTTGTAGATTTGGCATGGTATTGTTAGAAATAGAAAACTTAGTCGCTTAAACTACACCATAATTCAGGAATAGTAATCATATGCAGCAAGCCTGCCCATACCTTATTTGGCACAGGAGTTTCACACAACTTCATCTCAGAAGACTTTGTCAAGGACTTAGACGAGGTTCAACATTATAATGGATCCACCAGGAGGGTGCGTCTTCCAAATGGAATGGAGATCGAAGCAACAACAAAGTGCCTCCTAAAGGTGACCATCGAAGGCCTAACCCTTGATGCTCCGACAATAGTCATGAAGATGTCGGACTTCGATCTCGTCTTGGGTATGACATGGCTCACCTGGAACCATGCTAAGATTGATTGCCCAACGAGGAAGGTCGTGCTAAAATATGATAACACTTACGTAACCTTCGAAGGTACCATTCCCATCTCTCGTTATTTACTTTCCTCAACTCAGGCCGTTAAGGCCCATTTATAGGGGGACGAAGTCTATTTAATATGCTTCAAGATGATAGAGACAAAGACTTCCTTAACTGATATCCCCGCAGTTCATAATTTTCCTGACGTATTTCCAAAAAAACTACTCGGGTTACCAACGCATAGGGAAAAGGACTTTCAGATTCAGTTAGTACCGGGAGCGAGACCCATATCCAGAGCACCTTACATGATGGCCCCGAAGGAGTTGGCGGAGTTCCATACCTAGTTGCAAGAGTTAGTAGACTCAGGGTTCGTCCGGCCGAGTTCATCACCATGGGGAGCTCCGATGCTGTTTGTAAAGAAGAAGGACGGGACTCTTCGGTTGTGTATCGACTACCGGGAGCTCAACATACTAACAGTGCAGAACACTTACCCTTTGCCCCGTATCGACAAGTTGTTTGATCAATTAGAAGGAGCGCACTGGTTTTCAAAGCTGGACTTGAGACCAGGATACTATCAACTACGAATTCAGGAAGAAGATATCCCGAAGATGGCGTTCATCAGTCGATATGGTCTCTAAGAGTTCACGATAATGCAGTTTGGGCTCAAGAATGCCCCCTCCGCAATCCTGAGTCCAATGAACCGTGTATTCGAGACCTACCTGGATTTCTTCGTTATAGTGTTCATAGATGACATACTTGTTTATTCAAGGACGGAGGAAGAGCATACGCAACACCTGGCGCTCGTACTGGAAAGGCTTAGAGAGCATAAATTATATGCTAAATTTAGCAAGTACCAATTCTGGATTAAGGAAGTAGCCTTCCTAGGGCATATCATCAGTGGGGCAGGATTAGCGTGGATCTGGCGAAGGTTCAGGCAGTGCGAGACTAGCGCCAACTGAAAACAGCGTCAGACGTACGGAGTTTCCGGGGACTTGCCGGATACTACCGGAAGTTCGTGGAGTGATTCTCCCGGATTTCCCTTCCCCTTGCATCATTGACAAAGAAGGACACTCCGTTCGTAAGGACTCCACGGTGTGAAGCAGCTTTCCAAAAGCTAAAGAGTAGACTCATCTCTGCTCAGATCCTTGCACTCCCATCTGGGAAGGAAGGATTTCAAGTGTACACAGATGCATCGTACCAGGGAATGGGTGCAGTCTTAATGCATCACAGACATGTGATCGCTTACACATCACGGCAGTCGAAGAAGCACAAGAAGAACTATCTGGTGCATGAATTAGAGATGGGAGCGATGATTTTTGCGCTAAAAATCTGGAGACACTATTTGTATGGGGTTCACTGTGACATTTTTTAGATCACAAGAACCTGAAGTACGTGGACATTCAGAAGGACTTGAACATTAGGCACAGGAGGTGGGTAGAGTTTCTATGTGATTATCAGTACACGATGCATTACCATCCCGGGAAGTCAAACACTATAGTAGATGCACTCAGTAGAAGGGCTAGCACGTCGAGTGCAGAACCTTAGTTGATGGCTATGGAACTAGTGCAGATGCTGGAGAACATGCATATCACACTGTTATCCAGGGATAATACAGAGATCTACAAGGAAACACTAGCCTTGATGAGCTTATTCTATGATATCCAAGATCGGATAAAGGCTGCCCAGGAGCGTGATGCAGAATTAGAACCGGTCTTCAAGGCCTTGGAATCAGGCACCGCTGGGGATTATTCGATGAAAGATGATATTGTGCACTTCCGGGGTAGAATTTATATACTAGTAGGAGATAATATCTGGGAAGATATTCTGATAAGCACATAATAATATGTACTCAGTGCACCCAGGGATCACAAAAATGGTTGCGGATGTACAACCCCGATATTCGTCAGGGAAGGGGCATGGATTAAGAGGTTAACATTGCGAAGAAAGTAATAAGGGAGAGCTCTCGCGAGAGAGATCTCGCAAGAAGTCGGGCGAGCCAGGCACTCACTAGCTGCTCGCCGGCAGGTGGACGAGATGGGCACTCGCTGTCCACTCGCGAGAAGGGCTAGCGAGCCAGCACATCGCGGGCCGCTTACATCGGTCTTCTGGATTCGGCGAAGCGCGTTCGACGAAACCAAGCGCGATCGACGAAATCATCTGCGATCGGTGAAATCCTCTGCGTTCGACGAACTCACTTCTCAGTCCGACGAACTTGCTTCTCAGTTCGACGAATGCCAAGTTTCAACCAGATAAGTTTATCTCAGCGGTTGGGCTGGGATGGCCTATCGTCTCAACGGCTCTGTCCCGTCCCAGCGGATCCGCTAGGATATGCAATTATCTCGACGGGGTCGGGGTGAGCTCGCAGGAAGGCGCGCGAGACCAAGTTTCAGTGGATATCGCCAGAAGGGTTCCAAGCGAGGTCTTCACAACGCGCTCGCCCAGGAGGGGTGTCGCGAGAGAGATTCGCGAGAAGGCCAGCGAGAGCTCTCGCGAGTAATATGAGCTTCTCTCTCCTCAGGCCATCCTTGGTTAGCATTCTCAAAGCTCTCCAGGGTGCCCGGGCTTCAGCTTTGGCTTGGGAGGGGAAACGCTCTAAAGATCTTCCGGGTGTGTGGTGGTTCCTCCTTGCTGAGTCTAAGGGTTCGTTTCTAGCTCCGAGGCTTCATTCTGTTCCTCCAGGAGATTAGTAAATTCTAGTTGCCCCCCAACTTGTTGGGGGCCCCGAACTCCATAGAGACCATTTACTGGTTTCAACATTTTTGGTGCGGTGAGCGTGGAGTGCAGCTGGTTCAAGAAAATCTCAAGGAGAAAGCATGACAGGAGAGGACGAGCAGGATGCGAGCTTCAGAGGCTCACCACCCCCAGGATCGCCAGCCACAGTGGAGATGCTAGAAGATCTTAGGCGGGATCTTCTCGGAGCTTTTCAGAGTGCTCTCGTTACGGTGCTCGGTGGTCTCGCGACCCCAGCACCCCAGATGGCTCCTCCACTTGGAGTTGGCGAGAACGCTCCATCTCAGCGAGCCAGAAAGGAGATAGCGGCCCAGGGGGCAGGGCGAGACTTGGCTGGGCGGGAGCTCTTCCCCAGCCCGGCAGGGGCGAGCGAGAACCCGACGAGGGTTGTCCTAGCAGAGGGGGTCCCGACCAGTGGGGCCCCAGCGAGCGGTCCTTCGGCGAGCCCGAGGTCGGCAGGAGCAGGGTCGCCCGGGGAGCTCGCAGGAAGGGTGGAGCAGGTCCAGAGGGTGAACGGGGGAAGTCCTTTTTGTGAGTTGGTGCTCTCGGCACCACTCCCCGAGGGGTTCAGAGAGCCGGCCATGATGTTATATACCGACAAGGATGACCCCGTTCAGCACCTACAGTGGTTCGAAGACATGGTCTCGATCAGACCTATGTCGGATGCCTTCAAGTGCCGACTCTTCGCTACTACCCTGAAGGAGAAGGCGAGGGACTGGTTCCACCAGCTGCCCTCAGGGTCGATTTATGCCTTCGAGGACTTGCGTCGGGGTTTTCTCTTGCGCATCTCCACTTTGAAGAAAAGGAAGAAGGATCCTGAATCTCTTTTCAATATCAAGAAGAGGTCAGGGGAGTCGTTAGCTCACTATCTGGAGTGGTTCAGGGAGGAAGTTCTCCTCGTCCAAGAGGTGCCAGGATACACCCTCCAGCTTGCCTTCACATTGGGGATGCGAGAGGGTTTCTTCAAGATGGATCTCAAGAGGAGGGTTCCCCTATCCTATGAGGAGTTGATGGAGAGAGCAGCGGAGGAAGTAGACGGGGAGGCAGCAAACCCCGAGTTCACAAAGAGGCTAGAATGGCTGAGCGAGCCGGAAGGCACGCAACCAGAGCCAAAAAGGAGGGAGGAAGCGAGGGCCCCGGAGTTGGGGTGGAGGCAGCAAGGTGGGGGAATGAAGGGCCCAGGAAGGGGGTTCCCCCACGGAGGAGGTAATTTCCAAGGAGGGCAGAGAAGGCCTCACCAGCTGGGGTGGAGGCAAAGCTCGAGACCACCTCCTCCCCCGCCTCTGCAGGCAATAGAGATAGGTAGAGGAAGAGCAGGAAGAGGAAGAGGGGGGGGGGAGTTGGAGGAGCCGGTCCCAGAAGAAGGAACATGGGAGTTGGAGGTGAGGAGAGGGTGCGACACTGTCATACTGTGACTTCCATCAGGAGGAAGGTCACGCAACGGCCACCTGCCCAGAGTTCTTGGAAGTAAGAGGGGCGAGAGTCCCAGCGCCGCAGCCACAACAGCGACCGATGAGGATAGAGGAGGTTCAATCCCAGGAGGATGAGGATGAAAGGTGTGAGGACCGGGTGGACGTAGGAACCCGAGGAGGGATCGGAGTGATCCATGGGGGGTAGGGATCGAGGCAACCCGGAAGGCGAGCCTCCATTCCATGTATCGTCGAAGTGTGGCTTTGATATCCCAAGCCCCTCCCCCAGCGGAGAAGACCCATTCTGCGATGCGCTGGTCATCCAGACAACCATTGAGAATTTCACCGTCTCTTGGATCCTGGTGGACAACGGGAGCTCAGTCAATGTCATCTTCAAGAGAGCGTTCGACGAGATGAAGGTGGAGGCCAGAAGGGTGTTGGCCTCGGATGGCCCTCTGTTTGGATTCTCGGGGGAAAGGAAGGATGTGGAAGGCGGAGTGGGACTCCATGTGACCCTGGGGGGGGGGGGGCAGTCCCGGAACTGCCGCTTAGTGATAGTGGATGCCCCTAGCAGCTACAGCGCCATCTTCGGACGACCTCTTATCAGCGCATTCCGATGCGTCCCATTCAGCTTCCACCAGTGCCTCAAGTTCAGTATAGGTGGAATCCAAATCCGGGTCCGGGGAGACCCCAAGGTGTCGAGGCAATGCTATGTGACTGTCGTCAACACCATCTCTTGGATGGAAGAAGCATAGGAGTGGGATAAGGTGATGGAATAGGTGGCCGAGGCAGAAGAGGAGGAGAGGTTGGAAGGAAGGATGGACGAAGGAGTAGTTCATGCCCAGGAAGGGGTCGTTGAGGGGCCCGGGGCGGAGGAGGGGGAAGAGGGAGAGAAAGAAGAGGAGGCCCCGGGAGGAGGGGCAGAGGAGTTGATGGTTGTGGGAGAATAAGAGATGGGGGAAGGAGCCAAAGCGCTCGCTTGTGGCGGGGAGGAGGAGAGTACCTGAGGGGAGCAATCCAGGTTGGAGGCTATGGAGGAAGTGGTGGAGGTGGAGGTCACCACCAAGTCCGGAACAATCGAGAAGATCAAGATCAGTGGGGAGCTCAGCCCCGAGGACCGGAGGAAGATCTCGGCTTGCGTCCAAGACAATGTGGATGTCTTCGCATAGAGTGCTGCAGAGATGTCGGGGATCGATGCGGATGTGACGTGCCATCGCCTCAACCTCGATCTTGACACTCGCCCCATTCGCCAAAAGAAGAGGTCCATCGCGGACAAGCTAGAGGTTCCTATCCGGGAGGAGGTGAACAAGCTCATCAAGGCCGGCTTTGTATCGGAGATCCAGTACCAGGTTGGGTCTCCAATGTAGTGATGGTAAAGAAAGGGGATGGTAAGTGGAGAATGTGCGTTGATTTTTCCTTACTTAATAAATCATGCCCCAAGGATTGTTACCCCTTGCCTAGAATCGATGCGCTGGTTGACTCAGCTGTCGGTTTCTCTGTGATGTCTTTTTTAGATGCTTTTTCAGGTTATCACCAAATTCGCATGCACCCTCCCGACATCAAGGATGTATCCTTCATCACCGGGGATGGGTGCTATTGTTATAAAATGATGTCGTTCAGCTTGAAGAACGCAGGGGCAACATAACAGTGAATGATGGATAGAGTGTTTTGCGAGCAGAAGGGCAGGAACCTGGAGGTCTACGTAGACGACCTGATGATCAAAAGTCGGGACCTTGAGTCCCACCTCAGGGACCTCGAGGAAATCTTTGGGACTTTGAGAAAATTTAAGATGAGGCTTAACCCCTTAAAGTGTGTCTTCGAGGCCAGCCGAGGGAAATTCTTGGGTCATTTGCTCACCCCCCTCGGGGTGGAGCCTAACCCGGACAAGGTGAGGGCGATCCTCGAGTTGGGATTTCCAAGGAATGCGAAGGAGGTTCCTCTCCAAGGCAGGAGAAAAATGTTCTTCTTTCTTCAAGGTACTCAGGGGTAACCAGAAGTTCGAGTGGACCCCCGAGTGCGAGAAAGCTTTTCAAGCACTAAAGGAACAACTGACCTAGGCCCTGCTGCTACAAGGGCCGAGGAAAGGCGAGGACCTATACCTGTACTTGGGGGTAGGGCCAGAAGCGATCAGTTCGGTGTTGGTTCGAGAAGAAGGGAAGAAACAACTCCCCCATCTACTATGTTAGCAGGGTATTGAGGAAGGCCGAGCTCAGATACCCTATCTTAGAAAAGTTAGCATTCGCCTTGGTGGTTTCGGCTAGGAAGCTCTGGCCCTACTTCCAGGCGCACTCAATCAAAGTAGTGACCGACCACCCCCTTCGTGGCATCATGGAAGGGGTGGAGCACTCCGAAAGATTGGCCAAGTGGTCAGTAGAGCTGAGTGAGTTCAATATTTCCTACGTGCACAGGGTATCCGTAAAGGCGCAAGCGGTGGCAGATTTCATGGCTGATTATGTGGCTGAGTTGGAAGAGTCTGAACTACCCCACCTAGTGGCCTGGAAGATGTTGGTTGATGGCGCGTCAGGAAGGCACTCCTTCGGGGGAGGGGTGGTATTAGTAAGTCCCCAGGGCACCAGGATAGAGCAAGCCATCAACGTTCATTTCCGCCTCACCAACAACTAGGCAGAGTATGAGTTCGTGATAGCAGGCCTCCACCTAGCTCGAGAGTTGGGAGTGCAGGACGTGGAGGTCTCGACGAACTCCATGGTAGTCACTTGCCAGATCAAGGGAGAGTTCGAGGTCAAAGAGCCGACTCTCTAACGGTACATAGAGAAGGTCAAGGGGGTCGTCGGGCAATTTCGTACTTTCTCCATCAAGCACGTCCCAAGAGAGGAGAGCGCCCAGGCAGACCTCCTAGCCAAGTTCGGTCCCCGGGCAGGGGGGACAGTGTCGGAACTCTTCCAGCCTTCTATCGAGGAGGGATAGCTGATGGAGGTGGATCGACGGGAGTCTTGGATGGATCCCTTCATCACTTACTTAACGTCAGGGAAGTTCTCCGAGGAGGGGGTAGACAAGCGGCGGCTTAGGTACAAATCGGCATACTACTCCTTACATGCAGGGTTGCTATACCACAAAACTCTCTCGGGGCTCCTAGCTCATTGTGTCTCAGAGGAGGAAGCCCCGAGGGTCCTGGAGGAGATTCACTCGGGGGAGTGCGGCAGTCACTCGGGGGGGGGGGGGGGGGGGGGGGCAGGACCCTGGAGGGAAGAGTACTAAGGCAGGGCTACTTCTGGCCCACCCTCAGTAAAGATGCGGCGGAGTTTTCTAAGAGGTGCTCAAGTGCCAGCTCTACGCCCCCTCCAGCTCCTTCCAGCTCAGAGGCTCTGGACAATTACAGCCCCCTGGCCCTTTGCGATATGGGGGTTGGATTTGGTGGGACCTTTCCCCCAGGAAAGCGTCCAAAGGAAGTTCCTACTGGTGATGATAGAGTACTTCTCTAAATGGATCGAGGTGAAGGCACTCACTAAGGTAACATCCCAGGTGGTGAAAAACTTTATTTGGGGTGAAATAATTTGCAGGCATGGGCTCCCTCTAGCCATAGTCACGGATAACGAGCCGCAATTTGCCAGCGAGGAGTTTGTAAGCTTCTGCACCCAGCTGGGCATCGACCTTCGATTCGCGTTAGTCCACCACCCTAGGAGTAATGGGCAGGTGGAAGTGGCTAACAAGATCATCGTCAACCTACTCAAGAAGAAAGTGGAGAATCTCAGGGGGAATTGGGTGGAACGGCTACCTTCGGTCCTCTGGGCCATGAGGACTACTCCAAACACGGCCACAGGGGAGACTCCCTTCAAACTGTCTCATGGGTCTGAGGTCGCCCTTCCGATTGAATTCGAGGTAAAGACCCACAGGGTGGTCGCCGCGGGCGAAGGGGATGAAGAATGGCTAATGGCAAACGACGCGGAGCAAAGGTTGACCCTGGACCTGGTAGAAGAGCTCCGAGAACTCGCTACTGTTCGGCAGGAGGAAATCAAACGGTGAATGGCTCGGTACTTTGACAAGCACATCCGAGTAAAGCACTTCCAGAAAGGAGACCTGGTCTTGAAGAAGGTCGATGCGGACGGGAGAGGGGCCGTGGTGGGAAAGCTTAATCCCAATTGGGAGGGGCCATACATTGTATGTGAAGTACTCAAGTCGGGAGGGTACCACCTCCGGGATGTGGAAGGGGTACCCCTCGACCGAGCCAGAAGTAGGGATGACTTGAAGCGATTTTATCCTTAAAAAGTTTTATCATTTCACCTACTATATGTCTCATTTTTCATACGTTGTTCATAGCTATCTAGTAAGGTGACAGGTTATTTATGTTGGATTGCCCCGGACGATCCCGTTGCCGGGCTCTCACTAGCCGGTGGGTCAGGTTGATCTCGCGGAGAGGCTGGTAGGGTGACAAGTTCTTTATGCTGGATTGCCCCGGACGATCCCGCTACCGGGCTCTCACAAGCCAGTGGGTCAGGTTGATCTCACAGAGAGGCTGGCAGGGTGACAAGTTCTTTATGCTGGATTGCCCCGGACGATCCTGCTGCCAGGCTCTCACTAGCCGGTGGGTCAGGTTGATCTCGCGGAGAGGCTGGTAGGGTGGCAAGTTCTTTATGCTGGATTGCCCCGGACGATCCCGCTGTCGGGCTCTTACTATCCGGTGGGTCAGGTTGATCTTGCGGAGAGGCTGGCAGGGTGACAAGTTCTTTATGCTGGGTTGCCCCGGACGATCCCGCTGTCGGGCTCTCACTAGCCGGTGGGTCAGGTTGATCTCGCGGAGAGGCTGGCAGGGTGACAAGTTCTTTATGCTGGATTGCCCCGGACGATCCTGCTGCCAGGCTCTCACTAGCCGGTGGGTCAGGTTGATCTCGCGGAGAGGCTGTCAAGTTTTCAGTGCTGACCACGACCTTCTCGCTTGGTAAGAAGAAAGGATCTCGCATGACAAGAGGGGGCGAGAACTCTCCCTTTACATTCTCGGCAGTTAGTGGAGCAGGGCAAGGGGCCCTGCAAGGGTGGTCACTCACAAAGGCTAAGAGGGGTAGGAAGCGGGATCACCCCTCGCGAGATTGGGATGGAAGTTTGGTCCAAAAAACCTGCATCCCTAAGGTAAATAATGAAAAACGAAGACAGTCGAAAATGTCCTACACCAAAGCTACTCGACTGCAGAGTAGGCGAGAACGATTACCGCGAGAACACTCGGAGTATGCGAGAAGGAGGTGTAAACATAGAAAAAACAATAAGGCAAAAGGGATGAACACATCAAACAAGGCCAAAAAGAAAACTGCATTTACACTTCACAGTTCAATTACAGGGTGCGGCGATCTCGCTAGCCAAAAATATAGTGAAAAACAAAAATAAAAGCAAAACTGCAAATCTTCAGAGGTCGCTCGCACACTCCTCATCGTTGTCTCTACTCGCAACCAGCGGGATCGAGACAAAAAGCTCGGGGACGATGTCCTTGAGGGTCAAGCCGGCCGCATCGGCAGACAGCAGGCCGTCCCCCTTTATGGCCTGGAAAATATAGCACGCCGACTGGGTTGATTCCTCGTGGATCTCCTCATCTCGAGCTCACCGCTCTTCGTTCATGCGGCGAGGAGAGGGGGGATGGCTGCGCGGGCCAGCTCGCGGTTGTGAGCCTTCAGCCCAGCGACCTCGCCCTCCAGGCTAAGGATGCGAGCGTCAACTCTCCCGGCTGCCTCGGCATCCTACACAGAAAAAGAAAAAAAGTTTAGAGAGGAAGAAGTTGGAAAAGAGAGAGGTGGCGAGGTTTAGATAACTCACCACACAACCTTCGGTGGCGAGCAGCTTCTCCTTTAGTTGAGCAATCTCAGCAAGGGACCCCTGGTAGGCTTTGGATAGCTCCACGTTTTGGCGCTCCAGCTGCAAGCATCACCTTCCCGTCATGTGGGCGAGCTCTAGGGAGCGCAGTTGGGACCTCACGCTCTCATAGGAGAGAGTCCTCTCGGTCTCATCCTTATAGGCTCCATCATCCTCGCGACCATAGAGGCCAAAGGAAAAGGAAAAGGCATGACCGCTGACGGTTGTTTTCTCCACCCAAGAGGGGAGGATGGTGGAGATGTCGGCTTTGTTGATCTCTGGTTTCCAGCACAGCAGGAGCTCATCGGAGTCATCCCTGTGCTTCTGGCCAAGGCCAAAGTTCCAGTGGTTGACTGGAATGGGCGGGGGGGGGGGGGGGGGGGGGAGGTCCTGACGGCCTCCTCGCTCTGCTCATCAATCTCCCTCTCCTCAGAGAGGTTGGTAAGGTCGATCTCGCCGAGGGCGATCTCGGCATGCTCCTTTCCCTTCACGGAGAGGAGCGAGCCCTGGCTCTTCTTATGCTTCTTCTTTTGCGGGGACTTTGGGGGTAGGCCCTGGCTGCTGGAGGCCTCCGACATTTTCCGAGAAGACGGCAGAGCCGGAGTGATGGTCTCGCGGCAGGCCTCCGCTCCCATTGTTGTGAGAGCAAAGGTGGATGAGGATTTCCTGTTGCTCGCATAAGGGGGGTTGATGGGGCAGATCTCGCTCCACCGAAATGGTGGAGGTTAGACAGTTAGGGCAAAAAGTTGAAAGGGCGCAAGATATCGAGCAAGATTATTACCTTCCCCGGGGAGTACTGGAAGCAGCGAGTCGAGGTTCCGGCAAAGATGAACCACCTCGAAGTTCTTCTTACAGAAGAACTGGTACAAAATAGCATCGTGGCCGCCGAGAGTCGGCGGCTGGTAAGTGGTCTCGCCATGTTGAACCGGCGAGAAGGGAATGTTGCCGAAGTTCCCCTTTACGAGGAGGAACTTTTGGTCCCAGTATTGGGCCTTATTCACGGTCTCGACAACCTTGATCCCTGACCCCACGAAGTAGGTTGTGCCATCTTTATACGCTCGAAAGGAGAACAACTTCCGGAAGACCGGAAGGCTGAAATCAATGCGCTCTTCTCGCATATAACAAGCGAGCGCGACGATCATGGCTATGGCGTTAGGGGTAAGCTGGATTGGAACGACGCCAAAGTGCTTGAACACCTGGCGAGAAATATAAAGCGAGATCCATACACTGCGAGCGAGATTTAAGTCGGCAAAAGAAAGATGCAAGCGAGATTGATCGGTACCTGACGGATTTCGGGCCACAGGGGCAGGCGCAGGCCGACCGCAAAATGGGCCGTGGGGATGGCTAGCTCGTCGACGAGGAGGGTGTTGGTCACGCCGTCCTCGCGAGGGCGGCGCGCCGTGAACCCGGGGGGACGAAGTCGGCGACTAAGGTACTCCTCCTTGGTCAGATTGCAGTTGAAGAAAGCGTGGTCGGCGAAAGCCCAGGCACACTTTCGCCGACCCTCGACCTCGGCAACATCAGCGACCATCTTGAAAGAACCTGCAAAGAAAGAAAGGAGCGCAAGAAAGAGAGGGGCGGCGAGATCTTTCGAGCAGAGGAAGAAGACGGGTTGGCGATTAATGCGGTAGGTGGCTCTCAGTTATGAGGGCCTATTTATAGCAAAATAACAAAATACGGGAAGAAGTCCAAGCGTCGTGGGGTGCGTTTAGCTGAAACATCACATCGTGATTGCGTGCGAGAAACACAAATTGTTTTCAAAAATAATATGTGGGCGAGATCGTCCTGCGAGGTCAGCATGGATAAATATTTGGCGAGAACAGAATAGCTTACGTCAAGAATAAAATAAGAAAAGGGCGTAGCTATGAGAATCGCGAGCGAGAACCAATGAATAACTGTCAATAACTACTACCAAGCGAGAACTCATAAATATAAGTAGAGAATAGACGCGGGGTTGTCCATTATAAGAATAAACAGTAATAAACAGGAAAAGTTCGCATAAGGGAGGCGGGTTCGCGAGACTAATGGGGCAACCATTTCCATCTACCGCCACCTCGCGATCCTGACCGCGGCGGTACCTTGGAGTTATAATAATCGAGGGCAGCGCGAGCCTCCCGATCAATTAGGCAGGAGTAATCCTTCATCCTCGCGACATGTGCCTCAGGCGAGGTGGCAGTCTCGCCATGGTCACGAGATATTGCGGCATGAAGTCTCGCACATTCATCCATCAGGGCGGCATGCCTCTCCTCGGCAGCCTCTCTATCTCTTCTCGCTTGAAGGTTGAGGTCCAGTAGCATCCGACCTTGCTTCTAAAATAACTCGGCAGTTCATCGCTTCATTGTCTCGGGGTCTCGCATGTCTCCGAAGAAGTCCTCCATCTGCTCTGGGAGGGGGGACATCTCTTCATCCCCGAAATCAGAATCTGTGTGCGGAGTCTCGGAGTTCTCTGCGAAGGATTACAGGTAGATTTAGCAGTTGGGAGAAATCTTCATATGTCATGGGTGTGCAGGAATCCTTACCCAGAGGAGGGCGAGAAGCCCCAGGCCTACCCTCAAAAACATTGCCGAAGAGGGGGAAGTGAGATTTGCCCAAACCCGGAGGGTACGCCGCGCTATTGATTGGAGGAATCTTGGCCGGTCGTGAGCCGCCAAATTCCTCACTCCCCAGAAGGCTGAACCCCGGTGTTTTTATGGTTGTGTCAGGGAGGACCGGTGACAGAGGTCGCGAGCCTTGGCGAGGCGGGGTCTTCTGAGGCGAGACTGTGCCAACCAAGAAACGGGGAATCGTTAGTCAACAAAATGTGTCAGCAGGCGAGAATAGCAGTTTACCTGCAGCCTTTTTGCCAGCGAGATCTGTGTTCGCTGGCGGAATGTTTGGAGACCCATTTGCGGGCTCGCCAACTCTCTTGTTGGTGGTATGATCCTGTGATAAAACAAAACTCAGAGAGTTTAATTGAATGACTTAGCTAGAGGGATGATTCATACCTTCTCGGGGGACCGATTGTCTGGACAAGGCTCCACTAGTACCGATTCATCCCCGGTTCGGCGGACCGTTTTCGCTTTTTTAGTCTTCGGCACCGGAGCGGGAGGCGGCTGATTCATCCATGCAGGAATTTTGGCCATCCCCGCCAGCCTTAGAGGCCTTCAGGCGAGCCTCAAGCTTCTTGGAAAGCGACATCTTTTAGTAACTACAGTAAGAGGAAAAAGAGAAAAGAAGAAGAAAATGATGGTGCGCGTCACTATGGCTTGGGGTGATATTTATAGCCCTCAGGTGGGACCCACCAAAGATTCCTGACAGATCATCAAGAGGATGGCGAATACCAGGGGTTGGATGTTTCTTCGCAAGCCTAGATAGCCTCTCGAAGAGCGGGGATTGTGTACAACCCTGATATTCGCCAGGGAAGGGGCATGGATTAAGAGGTTAACATTGCGAAGAAAGTAATAAGGGAGAGCTCTCGTGAGAGAGATCTAGCAAGAAGCCGGGCGAGCCAGGCACTCGCTGGCTGCTCGCCGGTAGGTGGACGAGATGGGCACTCGATGTCCACTCGCGAGAAGGGCTAGCAAGCCAGCACATCGCAGGCCGCTTACAGCGGTCTTCTGGATTCGGCGAAGCGCGTTCGACGAAACCAAGCGCGATCGATGAAATCATCTGCGATCAGCGAAATCCTCTGCGTTCAACGAACTCACTTCTTAGTCCGACGAACTTGCTTCTCAGTTCGACGAACGCTAAGTTTCAACCAGATAAGTTTATCTCAGCAGTTGGGCTGGGATGGCCTATCGTCTCAACGGCTCAGTCCCGTCCCAGCGGATCCGCTGGGATATGCAGTTATCTCGACGGGGCCGGGGTGAGCTCGCAGGAAGGCGCGCGAGACCAGGTCTTAGTGGATATCACCAGAAGGGTTCCAAGCGAGGTCTTCACAACACGCTCGCCTAGGAGGGGTGTCGCGAGCGAGATTTGCGAGAAGGCCAGCGAGAGCTCTCACGAGTAATATTCTCGCAGACCCCTTGCCCATAGGCTGGTAGAGAAAAATTACCTTTTTACCCTCGGTGGTCTGCCATTAGCCTCTCCAAACAGCGGAGTTTGGCTGTTAGCAGACCAAATTTGGGGTGCGTATAGTAAAATCAAGAGGAGGAATCCTGCTATTTGCAGACCAGATCAGAAAATCTATAAATAAGACCCAAAGGGCACCTTTGGAGAGGACTTCTTTTTTAAAGCTTCTCTCTCCTCGGGCCATCCTTGGTTAGCATTCTCAAAGCTCTCTAGGGTGCCCGGGCTTCAGCTTTGGCTTGGGAGGGGAAGCGCTCTAAAGATCTTTCAGATGTGTTGTGGGTCCTCCTTGCTGAGTCTAAGGGTCCGTGTCTAGCTTCGAGGCTTCGGTCTGTTCCTCTAGGAGATTAGTAAGTGCTAGTTTCCCCCCAACTTGTTGGGACCCCTGAACACCACAGAGACCATTTACTGGTTTCAACAGCGGACCTAAAAAGAATGATGTATTAGCCGAGAAATGAAAAAGGAAATCATCCGATTCATGACCCATTACGAGGCATTATTAAAATTTTTAATAAGCGGAAAATGAGAACAAGGTCGCAGGAACACTCTCAACCATACCAAGCACCAGAAACCAGAGACAATGAAGGAACAAGAAAAATCTTGAATCAACCATCTTTTGTACATTTCGAGACATACGTAGCGAGACATGATTTATCAGTACACACAATGATGAAGAGAGAAGAAAACCAACTACAAGAAGCTGGCGGTTACAACATGAACCCGCCAAACCACCAAGCTAACGAAGGTTGTCTGCGCAAACTGCCAAGCTGACCGCGTGACTAACCGTGAAATCACCAACCCGCAACTCAACACGCGGGCTACACGTTATTCCAATGCTCACTCTATTCGCCCAAGCAAGGCCGCCTGCCCGCAGTCACTTGGCCGCTCCTAACCGCGAACAAGCTGCTGAAGAACTGAACAGAAGTAACAGACCGACAAAGGCAAACCGCCTAACCGCCGCAGTCTGAACTTTATTGAAAGCTGGAAACGAGATGAAGAGAACATGTCTTGTCGCTAACTGTGACCTCCTGCTGCTACCCGCCACAGACTGCTACAGGCTTATCCGTTGCGGTCTCTTCTGATCAAATCAGAACCACAAACAAGCCGCACAACATGCGAACACAGCAAAGGTAAGCCTCAAACCGCGCGAACAGAAAAATCTATCTGCACCACAAACTCGCGAGCTCTCACTTACTATTCAAGTTATTTATGATGAGTCAGGGGGTCCTATTTATAGTAGAGGTGAGAAGTGTGGTCATCGCCTACATGATAGGATAACCTCCCGTAGCAACACCGGCGGGTAGAAGACAACTCGCGCGGCTTGCTGAGAACCCTGTCGAACAGCTCGCCGACTTAGTAACAAGCCGCGCTGACTACTTCGCAACTTCCAGTAATACCAATAGACACCTGCCAGCCCACGAGTAAATAACCAACCAGAACACAAAATCTAAAAGTAACCGCGGGTGTTAACCGCCCGGTTACAACCAGATAGTTGACCCCAGATGGTTGAAGAACCAAAGCCATCTGCCACTGGCTAGCCGCCAGCCCAATGCGGGAAGACAACTTGCGCGGTTTCCTTAACAGACCGCCAGACCTCCGCGGTATGCTAGACCTCCGCGGTATGCCAGACCGCTCGGTCTGATGCCCAGACCGCCCGACCTCCACTTACACTTCAAAATTCAACACTCCCCCTTGAAGTGGGATGTGGAAGTCAGTCCAAGCAATCCTCGTAGCCGAGTAAATGGTCCCTTTGCTAGCGGCTTCGTGAAGATATCATCGACATTGTCCTCACTCCGCACATGCTCAACCATCAAAGATCCCTCCAACACCTTCTCCCGAATGAAATGATGCTCGATCTCGATGTGCTTGGTCCATGCGTGACAGACTGGATTATTAACCAGTTTGAGGGCACTCTCATTGTCACTACGTAGCAGAGTAGGACCTCGAACCTCCTTATGGACATCCTCCACCAATCTCCTAAGCTAGATGGCTTCCTAAGCTGCCAAGGCAGAAGCCTTGTATTCCGCTTTAGTGGTAGAGACGGACACAAAATCCTGCTTCTCTCTGCACCATGAAATAGCCGCCGATCTGCATAAGAAAACATTACCAGACGCCGACTTCCGATCATCTAAGTCTCCCTCATAATCGACATCCATGTAACCATGCAAACAAAAGCCCGTGTCTCTCCCATAAAGAAGACCCATGTTTGAGGTCGACTTCACGTACTTCAGAATACTTTTTGCCGCCACCAGATGAGGTTTTAGTGGTTCCGCCATATAATGACTTACCCTACCAACCGCATAAGCAATATTCGGTCTAGTAATCGTCAAATATATCAGACTCCCAATAAGAGCCCGACACACCAACGGATCAGGAAGAATCCTCCCCTCATCCTGCTGAAGTTTTAGACAAACCTCCAGTGGAGTAGAGCTGCTCTTCTCATCCTACATGCCAAATCACTTAACGATCCGGTCCGCATAACCTTTCTGGGAAACAAGCACATTGCTCTCTTTCCTCTCCACCTCGAGTCCAAGGAAATGGTGAAGCTCTCCCAGATCCTTCATCTCGAACCTGATAGCTAATTCAGCCCGAAGCTTAGCTACCTCAGCCTTCGAGTTCCCCGTGATGATCATATCATCAATGTACAACATCACCAAGACTTGCAGCTCCCCAATCTTCTTTACGAACAGACTCGAGTCTTAATCTGAAGCAAAATATCCGCAGAACTGGAGATATTCTGCGATCTTCCCATACCACGCCCAAGGCGCTTGATTCAAACCGTAAAGAGCCTTCTTGAGCTTGCAGATGTGTCCTAGATGAACTTCTGATACATATCCAGGTGGCTGAACCATGAAGATATCCTTGTCAATCTCGCCGTACAAGAAAGCATTCTTTACGTTGAGTTGCCAAATCTTCCATCCTTGGCTAGCTGCCAATGCAATCACCACTCGTACCAAAGTCATCTTGGCTACCGGACTAAACGTCCCTTCATAGTCTTCTCCATACTATTAAGAGAACCCTCGAGCTACAAGGCAAGCCTTGTATCGCTCGATACTCCCGTCAGCTTTCTTCTTCAGTTTGTAGACCCACTTACATGTCACAGGAGTAATGTCATCAACCTTGGGCACAAGGTTCCAGGCCTCATTCTTCTTGAGGGCAACCATCTCCTCATCCATGGCATCTTCCCACTCCTTGAGTCCAGTGGCATCTTCAAATCATGATGGCTCTCGCTCATCCAAGGGACCAGCAAAGAAACATGAGACGAAGCTCACCCGGTTTCCCCCTGTATACTGAGTTGGTGGAATAATAGTCCCCTTGGACCTCCTCGAAGCTTTACTCTGATCCACCTCTTCCACTGCAACTTCTTGACCTAGAGCTAGAAGCAACTGGAGCACTTGGAGAAACAGGCAACTCCACTAGAACTTCCCTTGCAGCTTCTCCTAGTCCACCATCTACCCTGCTTTCTTGTAGCTCAACAGAAGAACTACCCTAGTATGATGTTAACTCATAAAATACCATATCCCTTGAGACCACAGCTCTCCGTGTCTCAGGATCCATGCATCTCCAACCCTTCTTCCGGTCATCATAACCGACGAAGACTAGCTTCCTTGCTTTCACATCTAGCTTTGTTCTGAGGGCATCAGGAACATGCACATAATAGGTAGATCCGAACACACGAAGGTGTTCCACCGTAGGCTTTATCTTGAATATCAACTCATGTGGGTTCTTCATGTTGATGGGACTTAAGGGCATCCGATTGATGACATAAGTTGCATAAGACATTCCCTTTGCCCAAAAGGACTTTGGGATACTCTTGGCATGAAGCCAACATTTGCAGGTCTCCGTCAGATGACGGATCTTCCGCTCTGCAACACCATTCTGTTGTGGAGTGTGAGCACAAGAGAGCTCTCTCCGGATGCCATGCTTTCTGCAGAAGTTGAAGAACGCATTGGAGGTAAACTCCCCTCCATTGTCGATTCTGAACTTCTTGATCCGCAGATTAAGCCGACCCTCCACGAGCTCCTTGAACTCCACGAACTTCCCGAACGCCTCTAACTTCTCCTTTAGAAAATATACCCAAGTATATCTAGTGAAATCATCAATCATGACCAGCATATACCTGCTACCTCCAAGACTGACTGTTGTTGTAGGTCCAAACAGATCACCATGAATACACTCCAATGGTGCCTTGCATCTGCTTTGTGACTTGTCGAATGGAAGACGTTGAGCCTTACCATATTTATAACCTGCACAAACGTGACCTTCACCGAAAGATGACAGACTAGGCAAGCCTCTCACAAGGCCTCTACCCGCCATAGCCTTCAGCTTATCCATCCCAACATGCCCAAGTCTTTCATGTCAGATAGCAGCGCTATCATTAGTCCTCATCTTATCAACATACGAACTTGTAGATAACACAAACAAGTCCTTCACCCTTTTACCAACATGAGTGACTTCAGCCTTCACCGCTGACATGCTTCGAAGAACATTCACTTCTGTTGGACCGAACAGAACGTGATAGCCAGCATCAACAATGTTGGTCACCGAGAAGAGGTTTTTCTTCATCCCTGGAACATAATAGGCACTCTTCAACGTAAGAGGACCTCTATCTCCCTTTAAAGAAACTACACCCTCCTTCTCAACTGCATGTATAATATCATTAGCAGTAGTGATAGCATCATTACCGGTGTATGTATGCAAAGAAGAGAACTTCGACTCATCTCCGGTGAGGTGATGACCACAACCCGAGTCCATAATCTAATCATCCTGATAGTTGATAGAAGCCATAGCCCGAACACAAGTGCCCATCATAAAGGCTCCATCACCCCAACTAACATTAGCATTGGAACCAACCTCCTCCTTTCCTGCAGCATGACCTAGCCGAAGATTGACTCTGCAATCCTTCTTAAAATGACCAAGCTTATTATACCTGAAGCATCTAGGTCCTTCCTTCTTCTTCCCATCACACTTAGGAGCATAGCTCCTCTCCTACTGATATGAAGTAGATGGACCATCATCTCCAGATTTCTTCTTCTTCTTGTCCCAATGCTTCTTCTTCCCTGAATATAAAACCTCACTTTCTCCTCCAGAGACAGACATCCCAGCCATTTGCATAGCCAAACTCTCTTGCGATGCAAGCAAGTTTTCCAGCTCCATCAATGATGGTTGATTAGCCCAGCCTTGAACAGAAGTAACAAAGGCCACATACTCCCTCCGCAAGCCACGGATTATGTGCCTCTTCAGCTTCGCTTATGAGATAGGCTCATCCGGGTCCAATGCCAAAATCTCTGCGCAAAGGTTATTCATCTTCAGGAAGAACGTTGATATGAACAAGTCTTCTTGAGTTGCCTTAGCCAACTCATTTTCCAAGAACTGTAGCCGAGCTACATTCTTCTTATTGAATAAGCCATCCAAGGCTGTCCAAATCTCAGCAGCTGATCGAGATCCAACGATGTGATCAAACAACTCTGATGAGATAGCTCGCTTGAGAGTAAACTCTGCCTTAGCATTAGTTCTCCTCCAAGCTCTCACCAGATGAGCATTTTCACCAGCAGCAACCACTTCTTGAGTTTCTTCTCCACCAACAACCTCCCAGAGTTCCTCGCCCAAGAGATAGCTCTCCATACAAGACTTTCACTTCTTAAAGTTAGTCTGCGTCAGGAGCTCAATACCAAGACCTCTTGCTATTCCTCCTTCCATTGCAATACCACTGATAACTGTGCTTCCAGAAATTCAAGACAGATAACTGTGGCTGAATCACTGCTCAAACCTCCGTCCCTCTAATACTATGTTAAAATTTTTAATAAGCAAAAAACGAGAACAATGTCGCAGGAACACTCTCAACCATACCAAGCACCAGAAACCAGAGACAATGAAGGAACAAGAGAAATCTTGAATCAACTATCTTTTGTACATTTCGAGACATACATTGCGAGACATGATTTATCAGTAGACACAATGATGAGGAGAGAAGAAAACCAACTACAAGAAGCTGGCAGTTACAGCATGAACCCGCCAAACCACCCGGCTAACGAAGGTTGTCCGCGCAAACCGTCAAGTCGCCAAGCTAACCGTGCGACAAACCACGAAATCACCAACCCGCAACTCAACACGCGGATTACCCATTATTCCAATGCTCACTCTGTTCGCCCAAGAAAGGCCGCCTGACCGCAGTCACTTGCCTGCTCCTAACCGCGAACAAGCTGCTGAAGAACTGAACATAAGTAACAGACCGACAAAGGCAAACCGCCTAACCGCCGCGGTCTGAACTTTATTGAAAGCTGGAAACGAGCTGAAGAGAACTTGCCTTGTCGCTAACCGCGACCTCCTACTGCTACCCGCCACAGACTGCTACCGTCTTATCCGCTGCGGTCTCCTCTGATCAAATCAGAACCACAAGCAAGCAGCACAACCTGTGAACACAGCAAAGGTAAGCCTCAAACTGCGCAAACAGAAAAGTCAATCCGCACCACAAACTCGCGAGCTCTCACTTACTATTCAAGTTATTTATGACGAGCCAGGGGGTCCTTTTTATAGTAGAGGTGATAAGTGTGGTCACCGCCTACGCGATAGGATAACCGCCCATAGCAACACCGGCGGGTAGAAGACAACTCGCGCGGCTTGTTGAGAACCCTGTCGAACAGCTCGCCGACTTAATAACAAGCTGCGCAGACTACTTCACAACTTCCAGCAATACCAACAGACACCTGCCAGCCCGCGAGTAAATAACTGACCAGAACACAAAATCTAGAAGTAACCACGGGTGCTAACCGCTCGGTTATAACCAGATAGCTGACCCTAGATGGTTGAAGAACCAAAGCCATCTGCCACTGGCTAGCCGCCAGTCCAATGTGGGAAGAAAACTTGCGCGGTCTCCTTAACAGACCGTCCGACCTCTGTGGTTTGACAGACCGCCTGATCTGATGTCCAGATCGCCCGACCTCCACTTACACTTCAAAATTCAACAGGCTTGTCAACTGGTGAAGGCCGAATGCAAAAGACCGGGAGGGTTATTGCAGCTATTTCCGGTGCCGGAGTGGAAATTCGAGGACATTTCCGTGGACTTTGTACATGAGTTACATCTCTCTCGCTGTGGGCATGACTCCGTCTGGGTTATTGTGGATAGGTTGACAAAAGTGGATAGGTTTATTACCGTTAAAAAGGGTGCTCCCGTCGGTGTCCTGGTACAGTTATTCGTGGAGCAATTCATCAAATACCATGGAGTACCCAGACCGATCGTGTCAGATCGAGATGACCGATTTACATCGAGGGAATGGAAGGCAGTTCATGCATATCTGGGATCACGGTTGACATTCAACACCGCATTCCACCCATAGACCGACGGACAGATGGAACATACTATCCGTACAATGGAGGACCTGTTAAGTTTATGCATCCAATACAGTGGAGAGCCATGGGAAAGATTGTTGCCACTCATCAAATTCTCCTACAACAATAGTCAGCAATCTTGCATTGGCATGGATCCCTACGAAGCTCTCTACGGTAGGAAATGCAGGATTCCGCTACCTTGGATTCAGGATGAGGACCCAAAGGCGCTGGGGTCAGAATACATAGAAGACACGGATGCCCAAATATGATTAATACGAGATTGAATGTTAGAGGTGCAGAGCAGACAAGTTAAATATTATGACACGCGGCATCGCAAGGTAGAGTTCCAGGTAGGAGATAGAGTATTTTTGAAAATATGTCCGGCACATGGGGTCACACGGGTGCGGAGACTAAAGAAACTCAGTCCAAGATACATGGGGCCCTATAGGATCCTGGAGCGGATCGGCCCCTTGGCTTATAAATTTGAGCTATCGTACGAGTTGGCCGGGTTGCACAATGTCTTTCATGTCTCCTCGCTTATGAGAGCACTCCTTCGACCGGAGCAACAGATCACCACTACAACGGGACCGATAACATCTGACCGTACTGTCCGATTGGAGCCAACACGGATTGATGACACAGTCGTTCGAGTTTTCCGACGGAAGAAAGACCCGCTGGTGAAGGTCCTTTTGTTGGGTTTTCTACATACCATTCATAATGATATGAACACATCAAATGTGCACAACGGAAGAAATAACTAGAACAACCCAAAGAGTAAGGAACTTGCGGATTTCATGAATCAAGAGATTAGGAAAGCATAATGCGATATACCTTTGCGGGATTGAGTCAATACTCAACCAAGATGCTCCACACTGACTTCTGGTAGAACGAATCTTGAGTTCCAAGAACCAAAATGGATCAGCCCCTCTACAGAGATCCACACAAGCATAGGAGAACCTCAATGCCTTGTCGAACAAGGAATGAGTCGGAGAAGGATAGCTCTCAGCGTCCCCACGGACTGCTAGATCCGTTGAAGGGGAGGCGGCGACTGTCGGCGGCAGAACTCTCGATCGGCAGACGGGAAGACGAGATGCCCTATTGCGGAACTCTTCCGTGCGGCTATCTCAAAATCACCAAAGGATTGGTCTCTACTTTGACCTAAAATCGTATCCTATTTTATACTGAAAACAGAAAACCAAGTTATCCGCAGACCCACGAAAAACATAACAGTTCTGTCTGGATTTACACATTCGCTAAATTTAATATATTTTGACTAAACGCTTTAGCCGATTCGACTCAGATTCAGCGAAACCCTTTTGACGAATTCGACTATATAAATTTGGCTATATAAATTCGGTTATATGATTTCAACGAAACAATTTCGTCTATATAAATTCGTCTAAACCCTTTAGCCGAATTTGTCACTTATTCAACTAAACACCTTTAGCCGAATTTGACTTAGCCGAATTTGACTTAGCCGAATTTGCCTAAACCCTTTAGCCGAATTTGTCACTTATTCAACTAAACACCTTTAGCCGAATTTGACTTAGCCCTTTAGCCGAATTTGCCTAAACCCTTTAGCCGAATTCGTCTAAACCCTTTAGCCGAATTATCTAGTATAAATTCATTCGTTTAAACACTTTAAATGATTTCCTATTTAGACATTCTCAACTTATTCCGAACAGTCATAGGATTGGTCCTCCACTCATATCCAATATGAGTGAGGCCAACACTATCCTTTCTCCAACTTCTCCATATGCTTTTATGTGTGACCCTATAGGCTCATATTGCGTTGGCAGTAAGACTAACTATTGATTGCTTTGAGATCACCTCAGAAACTCCAACAGTCTCCCACTTGATCACAAAGTGTCAACAAAAGTCTCACAAACAATGAGTGGCATCTAGCAATACATCATTGCTACCCAAGCAATAAGAGTTCATAACTCAATAAGCCAGTCTTAACCAATGTATCAGTGTTGTCATGTTCCTTTGTCCCTTACATCCGGATAGAACTAGAGGCATGGACCGTGTCACCCTCATAATTGTTCAATCCTAGTTTCCTGATCTAGAATAGACCTTAAGAGAGTGGTAAGCTCAATATCACATATTGGCTCAACCCAACATGGCCATGCATTTCTCGGTCCCATTCCATCAAGGGGCCCATGGATGTAACTCCTGTCATAAAGGAGGACAAATCCCATATTTGTCCACACACAAACACCCAAATGAATCATAACAAACCCAATAACCACCCATATCATCAACCTTTCTCAAGGAAGACTTTAGATGGTATTAAAGTACGCTCTTCCTCACTTGATGAATGTTGTGACTTCAGGTCAAAGAACTACAAACATCATTGTCAGTTGAGTCCTACTTGTGACACGTTCATATAATAATCCACAAAGTAGTCTCAAGGTGGGTCTGTCCAATACAACTTGTTCACTAACAAGTACCCATGTGATGACTTGATATCACAATATCATGACCTGTGAGAACAAGTCATCAGTCAACGCACATGCTAGTCTTAACATATCATCATTGCCCTTCAACTTCTAAGATGATACTCCGACTACGGACCATTTAAGAATGAATCTTTTTGCTATACATAGGCCCTCACATTCAAGTCATGTACTTGAATTCCTATGGAAGCAAACATTCTAAGGGCATTTATTATGTTAATTAATCTATCAAATAGAAACTATTGGCATAACAATAAGAACTTGCCATAAATGTAAAATGAAAAACACAGTATATATTACAATTCATCAAATGAATAAACAACCAACAAACATACAATCCATAAGGCTCCCACTAAAGACGATCATTCATGTATCTAATACCCAATGATCTAACATGACCATCATGTTTTTCTTGCACAAGAAGCTTTGTCAGTGGATCCGCTATGTTCTCTTCAGTCGGTACTCTGCAAATGTTCACATCTCCTCGATCGACAATATCTCGAATAAGATGGAACCGCCGAAGTATGTGCTTGGAGCGCTGATGAGATCTAGGTTCCTTAGCTTGGGCAATTGCACTATTGTTATCTAAGTAGAGAACTACAGGACAAACAATGCTAGGAACTACACCAAGCTCGTTGATGAATTTCCTAATCCACACAGCCTCCTTCGCCGCATTTGCAGTAGCGATATACTCGGCCTCAGTCATAGAATCGGCAACTATCTCCTGCTTGGAACTCTTCCAGCTTACAGCTCCTCCATTAAGGTTAAATACAAAACCTGATTAGGACTTTGAATCATCCATATCAGTCTGGAAGCTTGCATCAGTGTAACCATTTTCAACGAGCTCTTCCTCTCCAACATACACCAAGAACATATCCTTATTCCTTCTCAAGTACTTTAGGATATTCTTGACAGCAATCCAGTGACCATCACCGGGATCAAACTGATACTGCTTGTCATGCTTAAATCATAAGAGACATCGGGTCGCGTACATAACATTGCATACATGATTGATCCAATTGCCAAAGCATATGGAATCAACTTCATGTGGTCCTTATCTTCCAAAGATTTAGGACACTGGTCCTTGGAGAGACTCACACCATGAGACATGGGAACCGCTTCAGCACCTTCTCAATGTATGTACTTTGGGTCAAACCCAGCAACTTCTTCGATCAATCTCTAGAGATCTTAATACCAAGTATGTAAGTCGCTTCGCCCAAGTCTTTAATAGAAAAGCAGTTCCCTAGGTTGTTCTTAACAACTTGCAGGGTCGGAATGTCATTCCCGATCAGCAGTATGTCATCTACATACAATATCAGGAAGACAACAACGCTCCCACTAATCCTCTTATAAACACAAGGCTCATCCTCGTTCTTGATGAAATCAAACTCTTTGATTTTCTCATCAAAATGAAGATTCCAACTTCGAGAAGCTTGTTTCAATCCATAAATGGATCGATTCAACTTGCATATTCTAGTGGCTTCACTTGGAGATACAAAACCCTCGGGTTGTGTCATATACACTTCCTCAAGGAGGTTTCCATTAAGGAAAGCTGTTTTGACATCCATTTGTCAGATCTCGTAGTCATAATACGCAGCAATAGCAAGTAGAATCCTAATGGACTTGACCATGGCCACAGGGGAAAAGATCTCATCATAGTCAACACCATGAATTTGCCTGAAACCTTTAGCCACCAGCCAGTCTTTGAATGTCTGTATATTCCCATCCATGTCGGTCTTCTTCTTGAAGACCCACTTGCACCCTATGGGTTATACCCCTTCAGGTGGTTCCACCAAGGTCCAAACTTGGTTTGCATACATGGAGTCCATTTCAGATTTCATGGCCTCAAGCCACTTCTCAGAGTCAGGTCCATTCATAGCATCTTGGAAGGTTGCAGGCTCATCATTATGATCCATAAGCAACACATTACCTATTTGAGACACGAGAAATCCATATCTCTCAGGCTCAAATCTTGGTCTACCAGATCTACGTAGGACTTGTGTTTCTTGAGCAGGCTCTCCAGCTATAACTTCTTGTAGTCCTTGCTCATGTTCCAATTCCAGTTCGTTTATTGTTTGTGGTTCTTGAACTTCTTCAAGTTCTACCTTTGCAGTCTTTCTAGATAAGAATTCTTTCTCCAAAAAGACACCAGTCCTTGTGACAAACACTTTCCCTCAGACGATGGGTAGAAGTAGCACCCTTTGGTCTCCCTAGGATACCCCACTAGATAACATTTATCTGATTTGGGTTTTTAAACATTTTTTTTGAAAATTTTTTAAACATGTTATGATCGATATGGACGCTTCCTAGTCCATATCTCATATGGTGTCTTTTCAACCATTTTCATTGGAACTCGATTTAGTGTGAAAGCAGCAGTCTCTAGAGCCAAACCCCAAAAGGAAATGGGCAGATCTGCATCACTCATCATCGACCGCACCATGTCTAACAAGGTATGATTTCTCCTCTCAGAAAAACCATTATGTTGAGGTGTTCCGGGCGGAGTGAGCTGTGATATAATACCACACTCTTTCAGATGATCACGAAACTCATGACTCAGATATTCGCCACCTCGATCAGATCTGAGTGCTTTTATCCTTTTCCTAGTTGGTTCTCTACTTCATTCTTAAACACTTTGAACTTTTCAAAGGTTTCAGATTTGTTCTTCATAAGAAACACGTATCTGTATCTACTGAAATCATCAGTAAATATTACGAAGTAATAGAACCCACCTCTAGCCATAGAACTCATGGGTCCGCATACATCACTATGTATTATACCCAAAAGATCATCAGCCCTCTCACTACAACTAATGAAAGGGTCTTTCGTCATCTTGCTTAATAAACATGACTCACATCTCTCAAATGATTCATAATCAAATGAGTCCAGTAGTCCATCTCTATGGAGCTTGGATATGCATTTCTCGTTTATATGGCCTAAACGGCAATGCCAAATGTACGTAGGATTCGAGTCATTTGTTTAGTCTTTTAGTATTTTCTATATTATAGATCAGATGGTCTAAGTTCAAAACATATAAACCATTAAACAATTGGGCTACACCATAACAAACATTATTCATAAAAATCGAACAACAATTGTTCTTAATTATAAATGTAAAACCTTTCAGGTCAAGACATGATATAGATAAAATGTTTCTAGTTATGGATGGAATAAAATAACAGTTATCTAGTTCTATTACAAACCTAGTGGGCAAAGAAAGACAATAAACACCAATGGCAACAACAACAACTCTTGCTCCATTTCCATGTGCAGGTCTACCTCCCCTTTACCCAGCATTCTTCTCCTTCTCAGTTCCTGCACATTTGTACAAATGTGAGAACCACATCCGGTATCCAATACCCAGGATGAAGGAGCAGAAAGGTTTATCTCTATAACGTAAATACCTGAAGTGGAAGTCACACGTCCCTTCTTCTTTTGCATATCCTCAATGTAGAGGGGACAGTTCCGCCTCCAATGCCCTGCCTTACCGGAGTGGTGGCACTTTCCTTCCTTCGCCAGACCTTTCCTTTTCAGTGCAGAAGATTTTGGATCAAGATGTGACTTAGATCCTATCTTCGTCTTCTTGGATCCCTTAGTCTTGCCCTTGCCTTTATGCACCATCAGTATGAGGCTATCAGGCTTGACCTTCCTTATATTATTTTCAGCAGTTCGCAATATGCCTAGGAGCTCGGGCAGTGTCTTGTTATTTCATTCATGTTATAGTTTAAGACGAACTGCTCATAACTGTCCGGTAACAATTGCAGGATCAGATCTGTGGCCAACTCTTGGCCCAAAAGAAAACCCAGTCTTTCAAAGTTCTCTATATACCCAATCATCTTGAGTATGTGAGTCCCTACTGAGTCTCGAGCTCTCATCTTGCACTGAAATAATGCCTTGTATATGTCAAACCTCTCTTGCCGAGCTTGCCCCTCGAACATTTTCTTGAGGTGCTCGATTATCTCATAACCACACATGCTCTCGTATTGCTTCTGAAGCTCAGAGGACATGCTAGCAAGCATGAGGCATTCCACATCCAAGGTATCATCCTGATACTTCTTGTAAGCATCTTTGTCTGCTCGCGGAGCATTCCCGGTCAGCTCTGAAGGGGCTTCACCTTCCAAGACATAGAGCTTGCGCTCTTGCCTGAGAACAATTCTCAGGTTTCTGTATCAGTCAAGGAAGTTCGTCCCGTTGAGCTTGTCCTTCTGAAGGATAGCATTCAGGGACAAGGTGGAGTGAGATCCAGTTGCCATGGAAATTCTACAATAAATTTCCAAAACTTTTTGTACTGTATTTCAAAATACATTTATATTAATAAGGACTTTTATTAAAAGATCCCACTATTATAATCAAATCGACAACCCTTAATTTCGATTAGGAGAGTTTATGCGAGCTACTCTCTTAGTGGACAAGATCCGTATTTCACCAACACAACGAGTCCGCTTTGACGTTGCTCTCATAATGCGGTTATTTAGGTAGACAACACTTGTCTGCATCACTATCAACTCTTGTATGGTTGGTGAATAACTTTTATTCGCATCCATCTTATGGAGCATGCCAACCCTATGCCTCTAGGCACTCAACCTTTGAGGTCACCTAGTTAAGTTGGACCCGATGTCGACAGTGGGATATCACAATTATCCGCTCGCACCCTTACCAAGATAGATTAATGCACCTTGCTTTGGCAAGCCCACACTTCATCGATCGAGGCAGGAAGAGTGTCATCCATCGGAAGGCATCTGTATACTTAATATTGGATAAGGGATTTTTTACATTTCATCATGATTAACGTTTAATCACAGTGCACATTCACAAAATAGAAATACAATATTCGCAAACTAAATGCATCCCCTATGTGCACAAAAACAAATTATCAACACTTTGATAAGAGGGGCAAAATCTGAACATTTAGAACATTTCTAAATCTTTAGATCTACATGCATTGAACACAGGAACACCAACTCCACTTATGCAGTAGACAACCTCGTCTCTCACTGTCAGATTCAAAATCCATGACATTTGGTTTCACAAACCATTTTGAGGTACGGTTACTGCAAAGGAGAAACAATCTCTGAAACAATGAATTCGCAACGCAATCACATGCGTTCCTGGTGGGGTTCCAAGTTAGAAAACTTCATCGGAATCCAAACACCCAGGAAGAAATCTAGACATTTAAAACACTTTTAAATTTCTGATTTACACGCATTAGATCACAACCTCACTTTGATACCACTGTTGGGTTTTCTACATACCATTCATAATGATATGAACACATCAAATGTGCGCAGCAGAAGAAATAACTAGAACAACCCAAAGAGTAAGGAACTTGCGGATTTCATGAATCAAGAGATTAGGAAAGCATAATGTGATATACCTTTGCGGGATTGAGACAATACTCAACCAAGATGCTCCACACGGACTTCTGGTAGAACGAATCTTGAGTTCCAAGAACCGAAATGGATCGGCCCTTCTACAGATATCCACACAAGCGTAGGAGAACCTCAATGCCTTATCTAACAAGGAATGAGTCGGAGAAGGACAGCTCTCAGCGTCCCCATGGACTGCTAGATCCGTTGAAGGGGAGGCGGCGACTATCGGCGGCGGAACTCTCGATCGACGGACGGGAAGATGAGATGCCCTATTGCGGAACTCTTATGTGCGGCTATCTCAAAATCACCAAAGGATTGGTCTCTACTTCGACCTAAAACCGTATCCTATTTTATACTGAAAACAGAAAACCAGGTTATCCGCAGATCCACAAAAAACAGAACAGTTCTGTATGGATTTACACATTCGCTAAATTTAATATATTTCGACTAAACGCTTTAGCCGATTCGACTCGGATTCGGCGAAACCCTTTCGACGAATTCGACTATATAAATTCTGTTATATAAATTTGGTTATATGATTTCAATGAAACAATTTCGTCTATATAAATTCGTCTAAACCCTTTAGCTAAATTTGTCACTTATTCAATTAAACACTTTAGCCGAATTTGACTTAGCCGAATTCATCTAAACCCTTTAGCCGAATTCGTATAAACCCTTTAGCCGAATTATCTAGTATAAATCCATTCGTTTAAACACTTTAAACGATTTCCTATTGAGACATTCTCAACTTAATTCCGAACAGTCATAGGATTGGTCCTCCACTCATATCTAATATGAGTGAGGCCAACACTATCCTTTCTCCAACTTCTCTAAACGCTTTTATGCGCGACCCTATAGGCTCATATTGCGTTGGCAGTAAGACTAACTATTGATTGCTTTGAGATCACCTCAGAAACTCCAACACCTTTGGTCTAATCATCGGCAAGAGGAGCACACTTGGGATTCTTTGGAGCTAATGCAGTCACATTAACCGGGACTCTTCATGTCAGGTAAGGAATGATTATCTTGAATTTTTTTACAATAAATTGTATTTAACACGAACCCCGCTGACCCAATCTTAAGTTCGGGGATGAATTTTTTTTTCTTATGTATTGGGATTTTAACATCCCACGTCCATTAGACCTCTAGGATGAATTTTTGTCATGACTTTGTCATGACAAAAGGGGAGACCCGCCAAAGAGCCCAAGAAACCTAAGGGAACAGGTAAAATATATTGCGCATTGAGGTGCATTTAGCAATTTTGATGACCTAGCCTAGGAGTGGCCAAGAGACTTCATTAGGTTAATGTAACCTCACATTGACTCCTACGACCATTCATGGAGGTAAATAAGTCACTATCGACCCTTTGAGGCCAACCAAATTGGTCAAGTTGACCAATGTCAACTTTAGCCCAATTTAGGCCAAACCTCCCTAATTGAAGTCAATTGGACTCCTAATAACCAAATTGAACTTATCACTATAAGCAAACTCCCAAGGGGACCTAATGTACTCAAAATCCTCATCATGGGGCCACCAATTGACCCAAGACCAAAGTACCCTTTAGGTCAACATAGGTCAGTCCTCCACAAATAGGTCCAATTGACCACCAAAGCATGCAATTGACCGCAACCCTAGTCTTACAACATCATATGGGATCAAATGGACCCAAAAGCCCCATCAAGTGGTCACCATTTGCCCAATTTGACCAAAGTCAACTTTCCCTCAATTTTACCAATTGGCTAAATTGGACCAATTAAGGCATCACCATGACCCAATCAACATTAGGTGGTATCAAGGGGCTCAAGACCAACACATTGGACCAGTCAACCCATCAAATTGACCAAGTTAACCCCAAATTTAACCTTTGTCGAAGTGAGCCCTAATTATGAGATTAAGAGCCTTCTAATTAAATCTAATTGGGCTAAGGCCTAATCCAAAGCCCATCCAGCCAGCCCATGAGACAAATGACCCCCTAAGCCCATATGAATTTGAATGGAGAGAATATATGGAGGGCAAGGTAGGGATTTCACTCTTTTGGGGGATAAAGAGGAGGAAAATGAGGAGTGCATGCCACATGACACCTCCTCCTCATTTCCAATGGGAGCTAAGGCCTTCCCCATGCATTGGGACTATCCTCCCTTCAATGCCAGCCGACTTCCATCAAGAGGAAGGCTCCAAAATGCTTTGGACGACACCATCCATGTGAGGACTACAAATACACCCCTCCTCAGCCCCTTCCAAGCCTTTCATCACCTTCACCACCTCACAAGCAGTCGAGCCAGACCTCTGGAGCAGAGCCTTAGCCAGAGAATCACTGGTTGGAGCAAGCTCGCCGCCGGTAACTTCATCAATGGACCCAAGAGGAATACCCGCACCACCAGTCGCACTCAGGTCGGAGTCCTTGTCCTTTCCATCTGTGCTAGCCTCCCTCATCTTCCATTTTCCAAATCAGCACAACATTTTGGTGTGCCATTTTTAAATCTTATTGTTCTAGCCTAAAAAACGAAAATAGCCGGGGGCCTACTTCGGCCACCTTCGACTGAGTTCTCACCGCCGGTGGATATGACTACCTCGATCGGAGGTGGTGGCTTGGGGGTTTCGCTAGAGATGGACGAAGACGACCGGAAATCGGGGCCAAAGTTGGCCCTGGGGAAGCAAAACGCGACCCTTGATTCGCTGGGAATGATGACAGGGAGGCGTCCTGAAAGTGCACAGTTTACCTCACTAGAATTCTCTAGAGGGGGGGGGGGGGGGTGAATAGAGATTAAAAATTATTTTGTGCAAAGTTAATATATATGTGTATGATCACAGATTATAGCTTCTCACACAGCAACAAGAATTAAACAAGTAAAGAAAGTAAATGCAAGAAAAGAAATCACAGCACAACACAAGAAAATATAGTGGTTCCCCAAACTTTGGGTAGTCCACTCTTCTACCCCCTTGGTAGGAATTCACTATCTTGTACTGAGTCTTTTGATAAGGAGACTCTTAGAACCACCCTGAGTCTTTTGACAAGAAGACTCTTAGAACCAACTGAGTCTTTTGACAAGGAGACTCTTAGAACCAGTACACTGAATTTTTTTTAAGAGAGATTCTAAAAACTCTTTTACAATATTTTAAGTAAGAAGAATAAAGTAGAAAGAAATAAGAACAAGAATGAATCTTCTTCCTAGCAAGAAGATTGGAAGCACAAGAAGTGAATTAAATCTTTCTTCTATAAAGAGAAGAAGATTTGTAGCTTTTCTCTCTTATGTGAGAGCTATCAGAATTTGCAGCAGAGTGGCTTCAGAAGAAGAAGGAGAAGATGAAGGCTTTGTCTCTGCAGCACACTATCACTTTTCTCAGCTTATCTCTCTATTCTTTTGGGAGCTTTTCCTCTATTTCAAATGTATGTGGTAGATCACTCATATTCATTTTTCTTCCGACCTCCTCTTTTTATAGCTCTATTTTAGTCAAATAATACTATAGGAGGAAAATCAATTAGCAATCAGACAAATAGAAAGAAAGAAATATTTCCATAATGACATTTTCTGTAGAAGGAAAGAATGAGTCCTGATTTCAAATAATATCCAAAGTAGAGTTAATCAGATTAGCCAAGAATCAAATAGAAGGAAAGAATGATTCAGAACGGCTATAAAATATTAACATTATTCCATACAAATCAGATCTACTGAAAGAAGGAAAGAGATCTGGCGCATATTTAAATCTGTCACATAAATCGACGTGCGTCGATTACCATTCAACGTAAGCGTCGAATTCATCCTGGCTGGACGTCGAGAGGAGAATAAGGAAGGTGCGTCGACAACGGTGCGTAGACTATATTAGATGCGTCGACTAGAAATCAGAGTAACGTCGACAACACATACGTCGAAATCTTCCTAGAGTTACTTTGACTCAATCTGAAGGAAACGTCGACTACATTTCGACGTTGCGTCGAATACTATTCGACTCATATTTACTTAGCCTTATTTTTCATTCATAGAATTCTTCTTTAACTCATTTCTAGGGGTTAAGAGAAATCATTTTCCCAACAATCTCCCCTTATTTGTCTTAACCCTATTTAGAGGGAAATTGTACTAGCATATAATTAACCCAGCACAGCATTTGTAAGGATAAAAAATATATTAAATAATCAGAAGAGAAAGTGGAATAAGTAAGCATATGACAAGTATTTGTCTTTCACAGAAATTTAAACTAGATACTTCTTTTTGTACATGAAGTTAACAAAAGCAGAATAAAGTTTCCTAGATAAGTTTTCAATAGCATCAAGAATGTAGCCCCTGACTCTTTCAGGTCGTTCCTGGACATTCCTGATGATTGTATGCAGTTTTTCCAATAGTTTATCACCATCAGGGATTGTGTCATTTATGGAGTAGCCTTTGCTGATGATGATTGCTGCTTTTTCATCAATCATCTCAATTGTAATGTTTTGAACTTTCTTTTCAGTAGGCTTGATCTCAGGTGGTCCCTTGTTATCAACCTTGGGCCTATATATTGTTTTCTTTTCTGATTGCTGCTTCTCTGGAATGTCAGCCATTTTTCTTTCCCTTTCCAGGGTGAGGCATGCCACTTGTCTAATTTTATAGGTCTGTTGGGCTTCTTGTAGGGAATGTAAGTATCTTCTGTACACCCTACACCCTTCTTGTGTTTTTGACCTTTATCTAGGATGATCCTTGCCTGAGGGTTTTTCTTTTGATAAGCTTCAATATCAAATAATTTCTTTGGAATTCTGATAGAAGATTCAGCAAGAATTTGATCTTTAGTCATTCCCTTGCTGATCTTTTCCATCCATGCAATCCTTTTATCTTCCACTTCTTTCCTAGCTGCTTCATATTCATACAGTTCTCTTTCTCTTATCTCTTCATGCCTCTTTTCCATGTCAGGGTCATGGTACTCCTTCACAGGGCTGTTAGGAGTGATAATAGACATCTTTTCAAATCTTTTTATTTGCTCACATGCTTTTCTATACTTCCTTTCTTTTGCATACTCTCTCCTTTCTTCTTTGGAGAAGTTTTGCCAGTAGGGAATGGCTTCTCTTTTCCTTTTCATTTGTCCTCCTGAACTTTGCCTAGGTAGGATTTGTTTGGAGAAGCTTGCCACTTGTGGAGGTAGAGGTAGCAGAGGAGGTAGAGAAGAAGGTTGAAGTGGAGGTAGAGGTAGAGGTGGAGATGAAGGAGAGTGAGTTTTCTCTTTGGGTGGAGAGGGAACAATATCAAGAAGAGGAGTCTGTTCTGCAATAGAAGGCAGAATGACTTCAGGTAGAATGATCTCTGCTGAGGGATGATTGTCTCCTCCAAGCTCTTTTGTAGGGATGTCCTCAAGTAGAGGTGTCTTCAGCTTGATGTAACTGGCAGAGAAGCCAGGGGAGTGATGTTGAAGTTCCTCCTCACATAAGGGTTCATCAATCCATATCTGTCCATTCCAATCATCAAAGGTGACTGCTTCTTCCTCCCCCTGGATTTCTGGGTTCTTTACTACAGGAATCTCCCCCTACTTATATGGATTATCAATTCTGAATTCTGAATCCACAGCATGCTCCCCTTCAGTGTTGTAAGAGGAAGATTCACCAAAGTGTTTGATGAAGGTGTAGTCAGAGTGATTTGAGAGGAGTGGAGCCTATAATGGAATTGGAGTAATAGTTAGAGAGAATACTTAGAGTTGGATAGAAGAGAGTTAAATCTGAGCTTTAAGTGAGATCAAAGACCTGGCAAGAGGGGTTTCTGGAGCAACTCTCCCCTGGTTTATATCTTTCAGGAAGGATGTAAACCTTTGTGGCGACAGAGGTTCTTCTCGAAGAAGAGCATGAAGCTCAGGAAGAGAGGCAGATAGGGTGGCCAATTTGGCTTCACAGGTGGTGATCATATTGGCACATTCATTGGAGAAGTTGGTTAGACGTGTCTGGAAGTCGGTGAGAAGATTTTCCAGAGCATCGTTCATCGCTTTGATAAGGGCAGTTTGAACAGGAGTAGGCGCCATTGATGCAGAAGGAGAGAGGTGGAAGACAGAGTTTTGGCGGGTTCAAAAAGGTATATGTTATGAAATAAGAAATATTATTTAAAGAAGATGAAACGTCGAGAAAGGAAACAGAAATCAAGGTAATCCAATCGTCAGAAGAGGAAGTAAGGATTTGATTCTAATTTTAACCTGAAGTCATCATTACGTCGAATGGATGTCGACGTTTGCGTCGATATAGAGTTGGCGCTCCGTGGAGATCGGCCCGCCTGGAGCTCTATCGACGTGATCATAGTAATGTGTCGATATGAATTCGACGGTGCGTCGATAAAAGATTGACGTAACTTTGTCTGATGGAAATTGGGGCCAGCGTCGAGTTTGTCTCGACGGAGCGTCGATATGTATTCGACGCATCTGCAAGAAGTTTTCTTAGATTGTCGGATTCCTTTAGAGTTCCCTAACAATGGTGTTTACAAGCTTCCATCAAGCATTCCTAAGGTGTTTATGAAGTAGTTGTGCTTGGTTTCATCCAAGGGTTTTGTAAAAATGTCTGCTCTTTGATTTTCTGTGGGTATATATTCTAAGGTTATCTTACCTTTTTCAACATTGTCTCAAAGGAAGTGATGTCTGATCTCTATGTGTTTGGTTCTACTATGAAGGACTGGGTTAGATGCTATAGATATAGCACTAGAGCTATCACAATAAATCTTAGAGTTATTGACTTCCAGTTTGTAGTCAAGAAGCTGATTTTACATCCACAAGATTTGTGAACAACAGCTCCCAGCAGCTATATATTCAGCCTCTGCTGTTGAGGTTGAGACTGAGGTTTGTTTCTTACTAAACCAAGAGATTAATCTGTCACCTAGGAATTGGCAAGTGCCAGATGTGCTTTTTCTATCAACCCTACATCTAGCATAGTCTGCTTCTATGAAACCTATTAATTCAAAGTTGGTTTCTGCTGAATACCATAGACCTAGTTCAGGAGTTCCCTTTAGGTATCTAAGAATCCTTTTTACAGAGGTGAGATGGGATTCCTTTGGTTCAACCTGAAATCTAGCACATATGCAAGTTGCAAACATAATGTCAGGTCTGCTAGCAGTGAGATACAGAAGGGATCCTATGATTGCCCTATATGTCTTTTGATCTATTGATTTTCCTTTATCATCTTTTTCTATAATGGCATTGGTTGCCATGGGTGTTTTCATGGTAGATGCTGATTCCATACCAAACTTTTTGATTAGCTCTTTAGTATATTTTGATTGTGAGACAAAGATTCCTTCACTACTTTGTTTTACTTGTAGCCCTACGAAGTATGAGAGTTCTCCCATACTACTCATTTCAAATTTAGATTGCATTAGATTAGCAAATCTTTTACACAGTTTAGGATGAGTTGAGCTAAAGATAATGTCATCTACATATATTTGAACAAGGAGGAGTTAGTTTTTATGGGTTCTAGTAAAGAGTGTCTTGTCTACTTTTCCTCTTTCAAAGGAATTTTCTAGAAGAAAATTTGAGAGAGTTTCATACCAAGCTCTAGGTGCTTGCTTAAGACCATATAGAGCTTTGTTAAGTCTATAAACAAAGTTAGGAGAAGAGGGATTAACAAAACCTGGTGGTTGCTCCACATATACTTCTTCTTGAAGATCACCATTTAGAAAAGCACTCTTGACATCCATTTGGTAGACTTTCATCTTCATGAAGGCTGCATAGGCAAGAAAGAGCCTGATTGCCTCTAATCTGGCTACTGGAGCAAAGGTCTGGTTGTAGTTTATCCCTTCTTCTTGTCTATATCCTTGTGCTACAAGTCTTGACTTGTTCCTGACAATTACTCCAGTGGAATCTAATTTGTTTCTATATACCCATTTTGTGCCAATCACTGGGTAGTTTCTTGGTCTTTCCACTAAATTCCATACTTTGTTTCTTTCAAATTGGCCTAGTTCTTCTTGCATGGCCATAATCCAGTGAGGATCACAATTTGCTTCCTCAAACTTCTTTGGTTCAACTTGTGATAGAAAGCATTGGAGTACCATCCCAGTGGAGACCTGGTGTCTTGTTCTTACTCCTGTATTGGGGTCTCCAATTACTTGAGTTTGTGGATGATCCTTCAAATTGATCCATGTTCTGCTTGAACTTGTCAGTTGTTCTTCTTCTTCATTCTCAATGAGATCATTGTTCAATTGTTCTTCCTGAACCATGTTCTCTTGTGGAAATGGATCTTGAATGCTCTTTTCTGAGGTTTCTTGTTCAGACTCCTCACTTGGTTCCTCTAACTGGTTTTCTTCTCCATTATCTGTATTCTCTAGAGCTAGTTGCTCAAGCTGGGTTTCTATGCTGTTGTTTTCCTGTGGAAAAGACCTGGTGGGAGTCTCCTCCCCCTTAAGTAGCATGTTAGTTTCATCAAATACAATGTCCATGGATTCTTCAATTTTAAGAGTTCTTCTATTGTAGCACCTATAGGCTTTACTAGATGATGAGTATCCCAGAAATAGTCCATCATCAGACTTCTTATCAAATTTGGCAAGATGATCTTTCCCATTGTTTAGAATAAAGCAAGCACATCCAAAAATTTTAAAATATTTAACAGTGGGTGTTTTATTTTTCAGGAGCTCATATGGAGTCTTTGATTTAGTTTTGTGTATGAGGCTTCTATTTAGAACATAGTTTGCAATGTTGACTGCTTCAACCCAAAAGGTTTTTGGTAATCCTGATTCTGCAAGCAGGGTCCTTCCTGATTCTATTAAGGTTCTATTCTTCCTCTCAGCAACTCCATTTTGTTGAGGAGTTCTAGGTGCTGAGAAGCTTTGTTTAATACCTTTTTCCTCACAGAGACTACAAATCATCTGTTTCTCAAATTCAGTCACATGGTCACTTCTTATAATTGAAACATTGGAGTTGAACTCAGATTGAATTTGTTTTATGAATTTTGAGAGAATTTTATGGGTTTCAGATTTAACCCTTAGAAATAATACCCAGCTAAACCTAGAATAATCATCAATAATAACCAAGGTATAGGATTTTCCACCCAAGCTCTGAGTGGATATGGGACCAAAGAGATCCATGTGTAGTAAGTATAGGGCCCTGGGAGAGTCATCCTTACCAATGGGTTTGAAAGATGATTTGGTCTGTTTTCCCAATTGGCAAGGTCTGCATGGAGAATCCTTAGAGTACCTACCCTTTGGTAAACCTCTGACTAGGTTATTCTTTGCTAGTTTACTAATGGTTTTGTAGTTTAGATGACCTAGTCTCCTATGCCATAGTTCATTTTTATCTATGATATTGTTGAATAAGCAAACTTCTGTGGGTGAAGAGCTAAAGTCCATTACATATACTTTTCCTTTTCTAGTTCCATTTAGTACTGTAGCACCAGTCTTGATATCAATAATATGGCAGAATAGTGTGGTGAATTTTACCTCATACCTACCATTTTCACATATCTGACTTATACTTATCAGATTGTGCTTTAGTCCTTTGACTACTGCCACATTCTTGAAGGTGACTTTCCATTCTTTGAAATCTCCAAAGCCCTTGGTTTGGCCACAGCTAGAATCTCCAAAGGTTACTGATGGTCCAAGTCTATCCTCAAAGTTGATTAATAGGTTTTTGCATCCTGTCATGTGCATGGAGCATCCACTGTCCAAGTACCACACCATTCTGGAGATGTGATACATCTGCACATAGAATTTTAAACATTAGTTTGGACCCTGCTGAGCTGGGGTCCCTTCCTCTCATTAGTAAAAGATTTAATAAAAGAATAAGTGGGTTTTTCAGGATATCCTTCCTTCTTATGGGGTACTGGCTTATCATACCAATCTTCTTGGATGATATCACAGAAATAATGTTCATAATAGAAGGACATGGATTGAGAGACCTGTTTGGAAACAGAAAATTTTCTATCTGAATTATTGCCTCGATAGGGATTCGACGTAGACTTATGATTGCGTCGATATGAATTCGACGTAGGTTTCTGGTTCCGTCAATATGGAGTCGACGCTTTCTTCATTCTGAGTCTACTTTCAGTCGAAGCATGAGAGAGGTTGCGTTGAGTATAAGTCGACGCATTTTGGTATAAGCGTCGATTAGTACTCGATGCACGTTGGTAAGAATTCGATGCATGTTCAAATTTTTCCTGAGGATATTTTCCTAAGATTCCTTTATCTGTAATGGGATTAGGTTTATTAAAAACAGTGGTTATTTCAGGACTTTCTTGTGATCTTTCTCCTGCTAGATAATTCTCCCTAGTGAAGTGAATTGGATGTTTCCAGACAGATTCACTGGAAGTTTGAGGTTTAGATGCTTCATTAGTATTCTGATTTAGCTGTCTAAATCTATTAGTGAGATTCTCAGAAATGTTTTTGAGCTTCTGACCTTTCCCATTAAGAGAGTCTTCAAAGACTTTAGCCTTTGCAAGCTCCTTTCTTAGTGTTAGATTTTCTGAATAGATTTTGTCTAATTCCTCTTCTGAGAGTTCTAGATTGAGCTTATAATTTTTATGATGTGTATTTACCTGTTTGAGATTTTTTAATTCAATTCTTAATTCTTTTACTTCTTTTTCATATTTGATTAGATCTAAACAGAATTCTTTGAAACTTTATTTGAAGTCAGTAGAAGAGAAATCTATATTATCAAGTATATTTACCATGGATGTATCATCAAGCTTCTCAGTGGCCATCAGACAGGTTTCCTCTTGCTTGACCTCTTGCTGATCATCATCTGATGAGGTACTTTCTTCAGATTCTGAATCACTCCAAGATTGAGCAATGAATCCTTTTTCTTTCTTCTTCTTCTTCTTTAGATCTGTTCTTTTTAGATCCTTCTTATTGTTGATCTCTTTAGGACAATCAGGTGCAATGTGTCCAGGTTTCCTGCAAGAGTAGCATATAATTTCTTTAGTAGGTGTTTTATTATACCTGGTTTTTGAATCTCTTCCTCTGGATCCTTCTGTTTTGATCCACTTCTTGAACCTTCTGGCCAGTAGACTGATCAGCTCCTCATCACTTGTAGAGGGTACTCCTTCAACAGCTTTCAAAGCGATACTCTTTTCTTTTGGGAGTGGAGAAGCCTTTTCTTTTTCTTCTTTCTCAGCCCTTGTTTTCAACAGTTGTTCATAGGATTTCAATTTACCCAATAGAACATCTGTTGAGATTTCTTTTTGACTTCTGGAGTCTTTGATTGGCCAGATTCTTGAATCCCAAGAGCTAGGGAAGCAAGTCAGCAATTTGTCATTTATCTCAGTAAGATATATGTCCTTCTCAAGTGTTCTCAATTCATTGACTATGAGGTTGAATCTTGAATACATGTCAGCAACACTTTCACTTTCTTTCTTTTGGAAGTTTTCATATTGGGAGATGAGTAGTGCCTTTCTGTCCTTTTTCTCATCAGCACTTCCCTCAACCATTTTGGTGAGAGCTTCCCATACTTCCTTAACTGACTCACACTCAGCAATCTTTTGGAAGATTTCATCTGAGAGAGTTGAAACTAGGATATTCATAGCCTTGGCATCATATGCTTGGGCTTTCTTTTCCTCTTTTGTCCATTCAGCCTTTGGAGCAAGTGTTTTAGTTACTTTTCCACTTGAATCCTTTTTGAATGGCTTGGGGGGACCTGTCATGACAACATTAAATAATTCATCATCAATAGAGTTTAAATAGATTCTGATTCTTGTTTTCCAAAGTGCAAACTTTTCAAGGTTGCAAGTTGGTGGTCTGGTGGAAGCATAATCTTTGATTTGTGCCATGAAAATAATTTTGTAGAAAAATATATATATATATATAAGGTAGGACCTTTTTGATCAAGGAGTTAACCTTTTTAGATCAACCTACCTCTGATACCAATTGAAAGTGCACAGTTTACCTCACTAGAATTCTCTAGAGGGGGGGTGAATAGAGATTAAAAAGTATTTTGTGCAAAGTTAATATATATATGTGTATGATCACAGATTATAGCTTCCCACACACCAACAAGAATTAAACAAGTAAAGAAAGTAAATGCAAGAAAAGAAATCACAGCACAACACAAGAAAATATAGTGGTTCCTCAAACTTTGGGTAGTCCACTCTTCTACCCCCTTGGTAGGAATTCACTATCTTGTACTGAGTCTTTTGATAAGGAGACTCTTAGAACCACCCTGAGTCTTTTGACAAGGAGACTCCTAGAACCAACTGAGTCTTTTGACAAGGAGACTCTTACAACCAGTACACTGAATTTTTTTTAAGAGAGATTCTAAAAAGTCTTTTACAATGTTTTAAGTAAGAAGAATAAAGTAGAAAGAAATAAGAACAAGAATGAATCTTCTTCCTAGCAAGAAGATTGGAAGCACAAGAAGTGAATTAAATCTTTCTTCTATAGAGAGAAGAAGATTTGTAGCTTTTCTCTCTTATGTGAGAGCTATCAGAATTTGCAGCAGAGTGGCTTCAGAAGAAGAAGGAGAAGATGAAGGCTTTGTCTCTGCAGCACACTATCACTTTTCTCAGCTTATCTCTCTATTCTTTTGGGAGCTTTTCCTCTATTTCAAATGTATGTGGTAGATTACTCATATTCATTTTTCTTCCGACCTCCTCTTTTTATAGCTCTGTTTTAGTCAAATAATACTATAGGAGGAAAATCAATTAGCAATCAGACAAATAGAAAGAAAGAAATATTTCCATAATGACATTTTCTATAGAAGGAAAGAATGAGTCCTGATTTCAAATAATATCCAAAGTAGAGTTAATCAGATTAGCCAAGAATCAAATAGAAGGAAAGAATGATTCAGAACGGCTATAAAATATTAACATTATTCCATACAAATCAGATCTACTGAAAGAAGGAAAGAGATCTGGCGCATATTTAAATCTGTCACATAAATCGACGTGCGTCGATTACCATTCGACGTAAGCGTCGAATTCATCCTGGCTGGACGTCGAGAGGAGAATAAGGAAGGTGTGTCGACAACGGTGCGTCGACTATATTAGATGCGTCGACTAGAAATCAGAGTAACGTCGACAACACATACATCGAAATCTTCCTAGAGTTACTTCGACTCAATCTGAAGGAAACGTCGACTACATTTCGACGTTGCGTCGAATACTATTCGACGCATATTTACTTAGCCTTATTTTTCATTCATAGAATTCTTCTTTAACTCATTTCTAGGGGTTAAGAGAAATCATTTTCCCAACACGTCCGATTTCAGGCGATCAGATATTCGCAGCCCAAAATCATTTAATAGGAATCATTTCACTAGCTGTCACACTTTTATAGGACACTTTAACCCTATTTTTGGCTACCTAAAAGGCTGAATCAGAAAATTTTTGTAATATCAAACATGTATCCCAAGGTCTTAACTTCACATGGGCACCAATTTCACCTGATTTGGTGCACCACAGTTCCTTGGGCATCTGTTTTGGTGCAAGGTGTACTATGAGCACTTGAAAGTATATTTTGCGAATTTATTTGAAATTTCTCCATAGATGGGCATGAAAATTAAACCATAGCTGTGATCTGACCAAGTTCATAACCTGTCCAAAAATTGTAATTTTTGGAGGAGAGTTTTCTATGGTTTTTGGAATAATTTAATAAAACATGTATGGTGTATTTTTGTGTAAAATGGACTCAAATACTATCAAATCTTCTCTGGAAGGTTAGTTAAGTGTGTATAAGTGTCTGGTAAAAATCTTGGGTCATTTGGGCCCATGCATGTGGATAGAGCTAAATGCAAATAAAACTTAGTAGAATGAATTTTTCCCAAATCCTTGGGTGAATAAGTCTGAAATTTTTAACATAGGTATAATATATCTAAGTACACTGCTAAAAAATGAGTATTTTTGGAAAAACTTTCCCCATGGTTCTTGTAAATATTTGATAAAGCATGTCTGTGTGTCACACATGCCAAGACAACACCAAGTGAACCCAAGTTTTGGTGGGTGGTGGGGTAGGTCCCTATAAGTTTCTGGTAGAAAATTAAGACCAGTTGGTTTCATGCATAAGTGGGAATCCACCCATATATGCTATGAGGGAGGTGTTGGGGGTGCAAATAACACTATTAAGTAGGTCTAAAAATTTATGATCAAATCTACTTATTTTAAACTAAATATTGGGTGACATGATGATAAGACCATATATATGCACTAGCTAAAGTTTGAGTTCAATTGGACTCTTGCAAGTGAGAGAAATTCACATGCCAAGGTCTAGGTGTTAAAAAGGTGTTCTTGAAGATACTCATGCAACCATGTTTTGGGGAATTGAATGGTATTTCCTCAATCAATTATTATGAAGTTCAAAACATGTACTTAGGGTCATCAGGAAATACAACTTAGAGAAAATTATGAAATTTGGGGTTGATTTTCCTAGGAAATCAGGAATTATATAATTTTATCACAAGGAGCTCTAATGAACACACCATGGTCAAAACTTTCTGAAATACCATAAGACTATGGATTCCACTTAGGAGAGTGAGAATACACTCTGTGGAATTTTGGTAGAATTTTTGTAAGAGTTATAGCCCATTACTTAGTGATTATTCAATTTACCTCAATTTACTTCACCCCACCTTTAGGTAAGATAATGAAGTCACAGATGCATGAGATTGGGTATCTGGGTTTGTGAGACCATCTGAAACCCCTGAAAATTTCTATAGGATTTATTGTTGAATATTAATGGTACTTCCTTCATAAAGTAAAGCTTTGTTGTATTTCATTGAAAAATAGATATGTTGAAATATTAATGCTGGAATATTATAGAAGTTGGTAGATAGACTTGTGATCTCATTATGGACACCTGGAAATTTTATTAGATTTAATCATTGAACAATTATGGTACATCCTTCACAAAGTGAAGCTTTCTTGTTATTCATTGAAAAATAGATATATTGATGTTGGAATATTATAGAAGTTGGTAGATAGACTTGCGATCCCATTATGGACACCTGGAAATTTTATTAGATTTAATCACTGAACAATTATGGTACTTCCTTCACAAAGTGAAGCATTGTTGTTTTTCATTAAAAATAGATATGTTGAAATATTGATGCTAGAATATTATAGAATTTGGTAGATAGACTTGTGACCTCATTAGAGACATCTAGAAATTTTACTAGATTTAATCACTGAACAATTATGGTACTTCGCTTTGTTGTTTTTCATTGAAAAATAGATATGTTGAAATATTAATGCTAGAATGTTCTAGAAGTTGGTAGATAGACTTGTGATCCCATTATGGACACCTGGAAATTTTATTAGATTTAATCACTGAACAATTGTGGTACTTCGCTTTGTTGTTTTTCATTGAAAAATAGATATGTTGAAATATTGATGTTGGAATATTAGAGAATTTGGTAGATAGACTTGTGAACTCACTATGGACATCTGGAAATTTTATCAGATTTTATTATTGATAAATTATCATACCTCCTTCACAAATTGGATTGTGTACACTTGAACGTATAATTAATTTGCTGAAATAATTTTAATGAGAAAAATTATGAAACTCTTCTGAACTACATTTTGGACCTTAACCAATATCGGGAATTTTATTTGGAGTTATTGGCCCATGACAAAGGGCTGGTCATGTTCAAAACTAGTCTCACCCAGATTTAGATGAATTGTTTAAATAGCCTAATTATGCTTTACTATGTGAAAAATTAGAAAATTTGAATGTTGATATCCCTACATATTCTAGAACTAAATTGGACTCAAGCTTAGTTAGGAATTATATAGTCAACCTTTTAAGGTATGTGGTTTCACTTAAAGGCAAGTTGTTCTGTGAATAGTAAAAACTGAAATGTTAGATTTATACCCCTCCCCTCTGGTCACCACTCCTAGAGATATTAACTCCCTGGTATTTACATGTGCATAGTTGATTGATGAGTTAACCATTAGTGGAATTCACTAGAAGTAGAGTTCGGGGTGCGATTAATAAATTATCAAGATGAGATTTTGATACGCTAAGCTAAGAGTCAGGGGAGGAGGTCCACCAGTAACTAGGATCCTGATTAATATCAAATTATGGAACTTATAGATAAAGATTGAGAGATGTCGGGAAGAGGCAGTCCACTACTAAGGCAACGCAAGGACTAGTGTTCAATTGAACACCATCGCTACCTTGTCCGTGTAATTGAAAATATCCTTATTAGACAACATAACATGAGAGGTATTATGGTAAGAGAATGGGTAAACACCAATAAGATTAAATGCCTTGAGAAAGGGAAGATTGGGATGTCACCCCATCATACTTCCTAGTTCCGTTGCGAGCCCTTCATCGGGTATACCTCGGGAAGTCCATGGTTCACCCTAAACCTCTAAGTACAACTAAACGATAGACAAAAATAGGTGAGTTAGGGAAACTATAGTAGGTGACCTTCGTCTCAAATGTGGGATGGAGTAGTACAAGGGCCGGTTGACCCTGCGAGCGGTTGGCTCGGTGTTTTCAAAAGGACTGGACAGTCCGATGAGCTGAGGCTCGGTGAAATATAAATTAAGTGGTGGCTACTTATTACATAGTACACGGATACCATGTGTGTTCTTAGGGCCGTACGTAAGGTCTAGGCTGAGAGGTGTGGATAGATGTCTAGAAGTGGACATGCCCGGTCCACTACCCCTATTTGCTTCAACGGGGTACCTGAGTTGACACACTCGAATAGAAGGATCTTCAAAGGTCTGTACATACAGAGTCGGGTGGGTGAGTTGCATCATTTCATTGCACATCATAGCATAACATCATTGCATATACAAAACCTCATCATATAAATTAGTATGAGCTCTTTTATACGATGAGCTTACCTTAGTGCCAGATCCCCTATATTATAAGATTGTATGGGCATTCTTACAAGATAGGGTTACTTTTGTAGCTGCTCTCCTTATATAGAATTATGCTTTACTTACTTCCTGTTATGATTACTGTGGCTTGATGTTATACTTTACTGCCATCATTAGAACTATTGAACTGTTGTACCATTATATATATCTTGTTAGTAGAAATGCTAGAAATATAACATTTCCTGATTATAATAGGGCTAGATAGGGTCTCCGCCATCTGCATTGAATTTGTCACCCCTTGTTATCTTTCTCTTCATCCTCTCCTCCTGGTGCCTAGGAGTCGTGAGTGGAGGGGATGAGGAATCCGCTTAGTTTTATAGACTAACGACCAGATGTGGCATCATAATAGGAGCACCAGGAGGTGCTGACCGACAACTAGAGGGAGGCACCTGACACGGTGTCCAGGCCTGGACTTGGACTTTCTGCAGCAGTCGGAGCAGCCCCGGTGAGTGAGATCAGATATTACCTTTTGAATGTCGTTCTGCACATCTACCCTGGCCAGAGTAGAGAATTACTTGTTCGTGAGGGCACCGTTGAGCGTCGGTGTTTGAAATGTTTAATATTTGCCAAGAGAGAGGTGGAGAAGTAATGATGTATCGGGGATTAAGCTCCTTTTTGTTTTCAAGCACTCTCATTTAGTACTCTATTTATCATGTATCTCATTTTGCACAAGCACTTTTATTATCATGTGATTGCTGTGGACATATTCTTTAATTATTCTGTGCTGTGCGGTTGGACTGGATGAATGATTAGCCAACAGGATCAGAGACTTGTGGTGGGGCCCTTCCCGAGTGAAGGTGTCATTGCAAGGCGGCGGTTCTGGGCGGTAAGACCCGGAAACGTAAAAAAAAAGGGTAGAAAGTCCAAGTCCGGGCCTGGCCACCGTGTCAGGTGCCTCCCTCTGGTTGTCGGTCAGCTCCTCCTAGTGCTCCTATTGTTATGCCACATCTGGCCGTTAGTCTATAAGACTAAGTGGATTCCTCGTCCCCTCCACCCGCGACTCCTAGGCACCAGGCGGAGAGGATGAAGAGAAAGGTAACAAGGGGTGACAAATTCAATGCAGATGGCAGTGGCCCTATCTAGCCCTATTATAAACAGGAAATGTTCTGTTTCTAGCATTTCTACTAACAAGATATATATAATAGTACAACAGTTCAATAATTCTAATGATGGCAGTAAAGTTTAACATCAAATCACAGTAATTATAGCAGGAAGTAAGTAAAACAGAATTCTATATAAGGAGGGCAGCTACAAAAGTAATCCTATCTTATAGGGTCGAATCATAGATCGTGGTCGACGAAGCAATCGAGGCTCACCGTGACAGTTTGAGGGAGGAGTAAAAAGAAAAAGAGAAGTGCCAGTCTTGAAGTGGCAAGAGGAGTGCCAGGGCAATTTGCGACATCAAGCTCGCAGCAGGAGCCGACCCCCCCAGCCTTACCAAGAATACACGCCACTCAATACCTCTCACATAAATGTACTCTTTGCGATTCAGGACAACCCAACATTGCGAAGGCCGATAGAACTCCCACAGGGCAAGGGAGATCAGACAAATTATTGCGAGTTTCATCGTGGCACAGGACATATAGCCGAGGAATGTATCAAGATCAAATACGAGATTGAGCGTCTCACCCGACAAGGCATCCTTCTAAGGTTCTTGCAAGACCAAACGCGCAACAAGCCTGCACATGGAAGAAAGGAGCAACCGCCCGTTCATCAAGATGCATCAGGGGGCATGCAAGTAGTAGGTATAGTATAAACCATCTTTGGTTCTCCATCCTCCACCGTCAACTCCATCACTCAACAGGCTGAGACGATCAGCTTTGGGGATGAAGATCTAAAGGGATTACTCATACCGTACCAAGATCCACTTGTCATCAGAGCAGAAATGGGTAACCCCCGCTTCCGCGTCAAACAGATACTAGTAGACAACAACAGCTCAGTGAACTTCATATTTATGCCCGCTCTCCTCAACATGAAAATATGGTAGGAAGACCTCCAACCAACCTCCATACCAATATATGGCTTCAACGGCAGTCCTGTTCCGGTCAAAGGAACTATCACTCTTCTAGTAACACGGGAAGAGTTCCCAAAGCAGGCTACTCACGACATACAGTTTGTGACGGTCGAGTCAGAATCACCATAAAACACGATTTTTGGCCGACCGCTCAAGGAAATCTTTGGAGCTATCCCGTCCATCCCGCACCTCACCATGAAAATCATCACCCCGAGCGGAGTTGGAGTCGTCTGTGGAAATCAAGAAGCAGCGCGCACGTGCTATTTGCAGCAGATTAAACCCAGACAAGGAGCATCCCTAGGCACCGACACACCCAGAACCTGAAGTCTCCACCGAAGAAAAGCTAAGAATCGGGCAGAAATGTCCTACTATATTCCAGCTTCGTCAATTTCATTTAAGCACCTTTTATCTTTAAAACGATACTTTAAAAAGTCGTAAGCATGTACTTACGCAAAAACTACCGTGTGTTTAATCCAGAATGCCTTATTTTCCTTCAAAACTTGCTATCATAGGAACATTCAAAAGCTAGTCACCCCTGGCCACATCATGAGTTACGACATTAATGGGCCCTAACATTCTCTTTCTCAATCCTGCCAATGCCAGGAATGACTATTATGCTCAAGAAACATGGTCACACACATATAATTGGCTATCATAAGCGGACGAATGCTCATATTTGCACGCGAACTATTTTATGTTTAAATTTGATTATGCATGTTTATCTGCTCCTAACTCTGTTATCACAGGAATATCTCGGGAAACAATCCCGCTCAGCCAAAAGCAACCTGCGGCATGGGGACCACCTCATTGCCCCACCTCGAAGGTCCGCCCTTCGCTTCAGCAATAAGTCGCCACATCGCCAGGGCCATGCCCCCTCGCGCTTGCAAACGGTTCGAAGCGTATGCTTTTCACCGCCTATCCGCGGTCACGCCCCGGTGACCTTATTTCCCGAGCTCGAAGGTCCGCCCTTCGCTCCCGCAATAGGTTGCCACATCGCCAGGGCCTGCCCCCCTCGCATTCGCAAATAGTTTGAAGTGTATGCCCTTCACCACCTCTCCGGGGCCACGCCCCCGTGACCTCATTGCCCCAGCTCGAAGGTTCACCATTCGCTTCTGCAATAGGTCGACGCGTCACCAGGGCCTTCCCTCCCTCACGCTCGCAAACAGTTTGAAGTGTATTCCCTTCACCGCCTCTCCAGGTCCACGCCCCATGATCTCATTATCCCAGCTCGAAGGTCCATCATTCGCTCCCACAATAGGTCGCCGCGTCGCCATACATAGAAGACACGGACGCCATACAATAGCTCGAAGGTCCACCAGTCGTTCGAGTTTTTTGACCGAAGAAAGTCCCGCTGGTGAAGATCCTTTTGTTGGGTTTTCTACATACCATTCATAATGATATGAACAAATCAAATGTGCACAGCAGAAGAAATACTAGAACAACCAAAAGAGTATGGAACTTGCGGATTTCATGAATCAAGAGATTAGGAAAGCGTAATGCGATATACCTTTGCGGGATTGAGTCAATACTCAACCAAGATGCTCCACACGGACTTCTGGTAGAACGAATCTTGAGTTCCAAGAACCGAATTGGATTGGCCCCTCTACAGAGATCCACACAAGCGTAGAAGAACCTCAATGCCTTGTCGAACAAGGAATGAGTCGGAGAAGGATAGCTCTCAGCGTCCCCACGGACTGCTAGATCCGTTGAAGGGGAGGCGGCGACTGTCGGCGGCGGAACTCTCGATCGGCAGACGGGAAGACGAGATGCCCTATTGCGGAACTCTTCCGTGCGGCTATCTCAAAATCACCAAAGGATTGGTCTCTACTTTGACCTAAAATCGTATCCTATTTCATACTGAAAACAGAAAACCAGGTTATCCGCAGACCCACGAAAAACAGAACAGTTCTGTCTGGATTTACACATTCGCTAAATTTAATATATTTCGACTAAACGCTTTAGCCGATTCGACTCAGATTCAGCGAAACCCTTTTGACGAATTTGACTATATAAATTCGGCTATATAAATTCGGTTATATGATTTCAACGAAACAATTTCGTCTATATAAATTCGTCTAAACCCTTTAGCCGAATTTGTCACTTATTCAACTAAACACCTTTAGTCGAATTTGACTTAGCCGAATTCGTCTAAACCCTTTAGTCGAATTCGTCTAAACCCTTTAGCCGAATTATCTAGTATAAATCCATTCGTTTAAACACTTTAAACGATTTCCTATTGAGACATTCTCAACTTAATTCCGAACAGTCATAGGATTGGTCCTCCACTCATATCCAATATGAGTGAGGCCAACACTATCCTTTCTCCAACTTCTCCAAACGCTTTTATGTGTGACCCTATAGGCTCATATTGCGTTGGAAGTAAGACTAATTGTTGATTGCTTTGAGATCACCTCAGAAACTCCAATAGTCTCCCACTTGATCACAAAGTGTCAACAAAAGTCTCACAAACAATGAGTGGCATCTAACAATACATCATTGCTACCCAAGAAATAAGAGTTCATAACTCAATAAGCCAGTCTTAACCAATGTATCAGTGTTGTCATGTTCCTTTGTCCCTTACATACGGATAGAACTAGAGGCATGGACCGTGTCATCCTCATATTGTTCAATCCAAGTTTCCTGATCTAGAATAGACCTTAGGAGAGTGGTAAGCTCAATATCACATATTGGCTCAACCCAGCATGGCCATGCATTTCTCGGTCTCATTCCATCAAGGGGCCCATGGATGTAACTCCTGTCATAAAGGAGGACAAATCCCATATCTGTCCACACACAAACACCCAAAAGAATCGTAACATACCCAATAACCACCCTTATCATCAACCTTTCTCAAGGAAGACTTTAGATGGTATTAAAGTACGCTCTTCCTCACTTGATGAATGATGTGACTTCAGGTCAAAGAACTGCAAACACCATTGTCAGTTGAGACCTACTTGTGACACGTTCATATAACAATCCACAAATTAGTCTCAAGGTGGGTCTGTCCAATACAACTTGTTCACTAACAAGTACCCATGTGATGACTTGATATAACAATATCATGACCTGTGAGAACAAGTCATCAGTCAACGCACATGCTAGTCTTAACATATCATCATTGCCCTTCAACTTCTAAGATGAAACTCCGACTAGGGACCATTTAAGAATGAAGCTTCTTGCTATACATAGGCCCTCACATTCAAGTCATGTACTTGAATTCCTATGGAAGCAAACATTCTAAGGGCATTTATTATGTTAATTAATCTATCAAATAGAAACTATTGACATAACAAGAAGAACTTGCCATAAATGTAAAATGAAAAACACAGTATATATTATAATTCATCAAATGAATAAACAACCAACAAACATACAATCCACAAGGCTCCCACTAAAGACGATCATTCATGTATCTAATACCCAATGATCTAACATGACCATCATGTAATTTTTCTTGCACAAGAGGCTTTGTCAGTGGATCCGCTATGTTCTCTTCAGTCGGTACTCTGCAAATGTTCACATCTCCTCGATCGATAATCTCTCGAATAAGATGGAACCGCTGAAGTATGTGCTTGGAGCGCTGATGAGATCTAGGTTCCTTAGCTTGTGCTATTGCACCATTATTGTCACAGTAGAGAACTACAGGACAAACAATGCTAGGAACTACACCAAGCTCGCTGATGAATTTCCTAATCCACACAGCCTCCTTCGCCGCATTTGCAGCAGCGATATACTCGGCCTCAGTCATAGAATCGGCAACTGTCTCCTGCTTGGAACTCTTCCAGCTTACAGCTCCTCCATTAAAGTTAAATACAAAACCTGATTAGGACTTTGAATCATCCCTATCAGTTTGGAAGCTTGCATCAGTGTACGTAGGATTCAAGTCATTTGTTTTTAGTCTTTTAGTATTTTCTATATTATAGATCGCATGGTCTAAGTTCAAAACATATAAACCATTAAACAATTGGGTTACACCATAACAAACATCATTCATAAAAATCGAACAACAATTGTTCTTAATTATAAATGAAAAACCTTTCATGTCAAGACATGATATAGATATAATATTTCTAGTTATGGCTGGAACAAAATAACAGTTATCTAGTTCTATTACAAGCCCAGTGGGCAAAGAAAGACAATAGACACCAACGGCAACAACAACAACTCTTGCTCCATTTCTGATGCGCAGGTCTACCTCCCCTTTACCCAGCATTCTTCTCCTTCTCAGTTCCTGCACATTTGTACAAATGTGAGAACCACATCCGGTATCCAATACCCAGGATGAAGGAGCAGAAAGGTTTATCTCTATAACGTAAATACCTGAAGTGGAAGTCACACGTCCCTTCTTCTTTTGCATATCCTCAATGTAGAGGGGACAGTTCCGCCTCCAATGCCCTGCCTTACCGGAGTGGTGGCACTTTCCTTCCTTCGCCAGACCTTTCCTTTTCAGTGCAGAAGATTTTGGATCAAGATGTGACTTAGATCCTATCTTCGTCTTCTTGGATCCCTTAGTCTTGCTCTTGCATTTATGCACCATCAGTATGGGGCTATCAGGCTTGACCTTCTTCATATTATTTTCAGCAGTTCGCAATATGCCTAGGAGCTCGGGCAGTGTCTTGTCTATTTCATTCATGTTATAGTTCAAGACGAACTGCTCATAACTGTCCGGCAACAATTGCAGGATCAGATCTGTGGCCAACTCTTGGCCCAAGGGAAAACCCAGTCTTTCAAGGTTCTCTATATACCCAATCATCTTGAGTATGTGAGTCCCTACTGAGTCTCGAGCTCTCATCTTGCACTGAAATAATGTCTTGGATATGTCAAACCTCTCTTGTCGAGCTTGCCCCTCGAACATTTTCTTGAGGTGCTCGATTATCTCATAACCACACATGCTCTCGTATTGCTTCTGAAGCTCAGAGGACATGGTAGCAAGCATGAGGCATTCCACATCCAATGTATCATCCTGATACTTCTTGTAAGCATATTTGTCTGCTCGCGGAGCATTCCCGGTCAGCTCTGAAGGGGCTTCACCTTCCAAGACATAGAGCTTGCGCTCTTGCCTGAGAACAATTCTCAGGTTTCTGTATTAGTCAAGGAAGTTCATCCCGTTGAGCTTGTCCTTCTCAAGGATAGCCCTCACGGACAAGGTGGAGTGAATCCACTTGCCATGGAAATTCTACAATAAATTTGCAAAACTTTTAGCACTGTATTTCAAAATACATTTATATTAATAAGGACTTTTATTAAAAGCTCCCACTATTTTAATCAAATCGACAACCCTTAATTTCGATTCGGAGAGTTTATGCGAGCTACTCTATTAGTGGACAAGATCCGTATTTCACCAACACAATGAGTCTGCTTTGACGTTGCTCTCATAATGCAGTTATTTAGGTAGACAACACTTGTCAATTGCATCACTATGCAACTCTTGTATGGTTGGTGAATAACTTTTATTCGTATCCATTATATGGAGCATGCCAACCCTATGCCTCTAGGCACTCAACCTTTGAGGTCACCTAGTTAAGTTGGACCCGATGTCGACAGTGGGATATCACAATTATCTGCTCGCACCCTTACCAAGATAGATTAATGCACCTTGCTTTGGCAAGCCCACACTTCATCGATCGAGGCAGGAAGAGTGTCATCCATCGGAAGGCATCTGTATACTTAATATTGGATAAGGGATTTTATAATTTAATCGATGAACATTTCATCGTGATTAACGTTTAATCACAGTGCACATTCACAAAATGGAAATACAATATTCGCAAACTAAATGCATCCCCTATGTGCACAAAAACAAATTATCAACACTTTGATAAGAGGGGCAAAATCTGAACATTTAGAACATTTCAAAATCTTTAGATTTACATGCATTGAACACAGGAACACCAACTCCACTTATGCAGTAGACAACCTAGTCTCTCACTGTCAGATTCAAAATCCAAGACATTTGGTTTCACAACCCATTTTGAGGGACAGTTACTGCAAATGAGAAACAATCTCTGAAATAATGAATTCGCAACGCAATCACATGTGTTCCTGGTGGGGTTCCAAGTTAGAAAACTTCATCGGAATCCAAACACCCAGGAAGAAATCCAGACATTTAGAACACTTCTAAATTTCTGATTTACACGCATTAGATCACAACCTCACTTTGATACCACTGTTGGGTTTTCTACATACCATTCATAATGATATTAACACATCAAATGTGCGCAACAGAAGAAATAACTAGAACAACCCAAAGAGTAAGGAACTTGCGGATTTCATGAATCAAGAGATTAGGAAAGCATAATGCGATATACCTTTGCGGGATTGAGTCAATACTCAACCAAGATACTCCACACGGACTTCTGGTAGAACGAATCTTGAGTTCCAAGAACCGAAATGGATCGGCCCTTCTACAGATATCCACACAAGCGTAGGAGAACCTCAATGCCTTATCTAACAAGGAATGAGTCGGAGAAGGACAGCTCTCAGCGTCCCCACGGACTGCTAGATCCGTTGAAGGGGAGGCGGCGACTATCGACGGTGGAACTCTCGATCGACGGACGGGAAGACGAGATGCCCTATTGCGGAACTCTTCTGTGCGGCTATCTCAAAATCACCAAAGGATTGGTCTCTACTTTGACCTAAAACCGTATCCTATTTTATACTGAAAACAGAAAACCAGGTTATCCGCAGATCCACGAAAAACAGAACAGTTCAGTCTGGATTTACACATTCGCTAAATTTAATATATTTCGACTAAACGCTTTAGCCGATTCGACTCAGATTCGGCGAAACCCTTTCGATGAATTCGACTATATAAATTCTGATATATAAATTTGGTTATATGATTTCAACGAAACAATTTCGTCTATATAAATTCGTCTAAACCCTTTAGCTGAATTTGTCACTTATTCAACTAAACACTTTAGCCGAATTTGACTTAGCCGAATTCATCTAAACCCTTTAGCCGAATTCATCTAAACCCTTTAACTGAATTATCTAGTATAAATCCATTCGTGTAAATACTTTAAATGATTTCCTATTGTGATATTCTCAACTTAATTCCGAACAGTCATAGGATTGGTCCTCCACTCATATCCAATATGAGTGAGGCCAACACTATCCTTTCTCCAACATCTCCAAATGCTTTTATGCGCGACCCTATAGGCTCATATTGCGTTGGCAGTAAGACTAACTGTTGATTGCTTTGAGATCACCTCAAAAACTCCAACATCTTTGGTCTAATCATGGGCAAGAGGAGCACACTTGGGAGTCTTTGGATCTAATGCAGCCACATTACCCGGGACTCTTCATGTCAGGTAAGGAATGATTATCTTGAAATTTTTTACAATAAATTGTATTTAACATGAACCCCGCTGACCCAATCTTAATTTCGGGGATGAATTCTTTTTCTTATGTATTGGGATTTGCCCTCATCCATTAGACCTCTAGGATGAATTTTTGTCATGAATTTGTCATGACAAAAGGGGAGACCCGCCAAAGAGCCCAAGAAACCTAAGGGAACAGGTAAAATTATAGTGCACATTGAGGTGCATTTAGCAATTTTGATGACCTAGCCTAGGAGTGGCCAAGAGACTTCATTAGGTTAAAGTAACCTCACATTGACCCCTACGACCATTCATGGAGGTAAATAAGTCACTATCGACCCTTTGAGGTCAACCAAATTGGTAAAGTTGACCAATGTCAACTTTAGCCCAATTTGGTCAAACCTCCCTAATTGAAGTCAATTGGACTCCATATAACCAAATTGAACTTATCACTATAAGCAAACTCCCAAGGGGACCTAATGTACTCAAAATCCTCATCATGGGGCCACCAATTGACCCAAGACCAAAGTACCCTTTAGGTCAACATAGGTCAGTCCTCCACAAATAGGTCCAATTGACCACCAAAGCATGCAATTGACCGCAACCCTAGTCTTATAACATCATAGGGGATCAAATGGACCCAAAAGCCCCATCAAGTGGTCGCCATTTGGCCCAATTTGACCAAAGTCAACTTTCCCTCAATTTTACCAATTGGCTAAATTGGACCAATTAAGGCATCACCATGACCCAATCAACATTAGGTGGTATCAAGGGGCTCAAGACCAACACATTGGACTAGTCAACCCATCAAATTGACCAAGTTAACCCCAAATTTAACCTTGGTCAAAGTGAGCCCTAATTATGAGATTAAGAGCCTTCTAATTAAATCTAATTGGGCTAAGGCCTAATCCAAAGCCCATCCAGCCAGCCCATGAGACAAATGACCCCCTAAGCCCATATGAATTTGAATGGAGAGAATATATGGAGGGCAAGGTAGGGATTTCACTCATTTGGGGGATAAAGAGGAGGAAAATGAGGAGTGCATGCCACATGACACCTCCTCCTCATTTCCAATGGGAGCCAAGGCCTTCCCCATGCATTGGGACTAGCCTCCCTTCAATGCCAGCCGACTTCCATCAAGAGGAAGGCTCCAAAATGCTTTGGATGAGACCATCCATGTGAGGACTACAAATACACCACTCCTCAGCCCCTTCCAAGCCTTTCATCACCTTCACCACCTCACAAGCAGTCGAGCCAGACCTCTGGAGCAGAGCCTTAGCCAGAGAATCACTGGTTGGAGCAAGCTCGCCGCCGGTAACTTCATCAATTGACCCAAGAGGAATACCCGCACCACCAGTCGCACTCAGGTCGGAGTCCTTGTCCTCTCCATCTGTGCTAGCCTCCCTCATCTTCCATTTTCCAAATCAGCACAACATTTTGGTGTGCCATTTTTAAATCTTATTGTTCTAGCCTAAAAAACGAAAATAGCTGGGGGCCTACTTCGGCCACCTTCGACTGAGTTCTCACCGCCGGTGGATATGCCTACCTCGATCGGAGGTGGTGGCTTGTGGGTTTTGCTAGAGATGGACGAAGACGACCGGAAATCGGGGCCAAAGTTGGCCCTGGGGAAGCAAATCGCGGCCCTTGATTCGCTGGGAATGATGACAGGGAGGCGTCCGATTTCAGGCGATCAGATATTCACAGCCCAAAATCATTTAATAGGGATCATTTCACTAGCTGTCACACTTTTATAGGACACTTTAACCCTATTTTTGGCTACCTAAAAGGCTGAATCAGAAAATTTTTGTAATATCAAACATCTATCCCAAGGTCTTAACTTCACATGGGCACCAATTTCACCTGATTTGGTGCACCACAGTTCCTTGGGCATCTGTTTTGGTGCAAGGTGTACTATGAGCACTTGAAAGTATATTTTGCGAATTTATTTGAAATTTCTCCATAGATGGGCATGAAAATTAAACAATAGTTGTGATCTGACCAAGTTCATAACCTGTCCAAAAATTGTAATTTTTGGAGGAGAGTTTTCTATGGTTTTTGGAATAATTTAATAAAACATGTATGGTGTATTTTTGTGTAAAATGGACTCAAATACTATCAAATCTTCTCTGGAAGGTTAGTTAAGTGTGTATAAGTGTCTGGTAAAAATCTTGGGTCATTTGGGCCCATGCATGTGGATAGAGCTAAATGCAAATAAAACTTAGTAGAATGAATTTTTTCCAAATCCTTGGGTGAATAAGTCTGAAATTTTTAACATAGGTATAATATATCTAAGTACACCCTCTGCTAAAAAATGAGTATTTTTGGAAAAACTTTCCCCATGGTTCTTGTAAATATTTGATAAAGCATGTATGTGTGTCACACATGCCTAGACAACACCAAGTGAACCCATGTTTTGGTGGGTGGTGGGGTAGGTCCCTATAAGTTTCTGGTAGAAAATTAAGACCAGTTGGTTTCATGCATAAGTGGGAATCCACCCATATATGCTATGAAGGAGGTGTTGGGGTGCAAATAGCACTATTATGTAGGTCTAAAAATTTATGATCAAATCTACTTATTTTAAACTAAATATTAGGTGACATGATGATAAGACCATATATATGCACTATCTAAAGTTTGAGTTCAATTGGACTCTTGCAAGTGAGAAATTCACATGCCAAGGTCTAGGTGTTAAAAAGGTGTTCTTGAAGATACTCATGCAACCATGTTTTGGGGAATTGAATGGTATTCCCTCAATCAATTATTATGAAGTTCAAAACATGTACTTAGGGTCATGAGGAAATACAACTTAGAGAAAAGTATGAAATTTGGGGTTGATTTTCCTAGGAAATCAGGAATTATATAATTTTATCACAAAGAGCTCTAATGAACACACCCTGGTCAAAACTTTCTGAAATACCATAAGACTATGGATTCCACTTAGGAGAGTGAGAATACACTCTGTGGAATTTTGCTAGAATTTTTGTAAGAGTTATAGCCCATTACTTAGTGATTATTCAATTTACCTCAATTTACTTCACCCCACCTTTAGGTAAGATAATGAAGTCACAGATGCATGAGATTGGGTATCTGGGTTTGTGAGACCATTTGAAACCCCTGAAAATTTCTATAGGATTTATTGTTGAATATTAATGGTACTTCCTTCACAAAGTAAAGCTTTGTTGTATTTCATTGAAAAATAGATATGTTGAAATATTAATGCTGGAATATTATAGAAGTTGGTAGATAGACTTGTGATCTTATTATGGACACCTGGAAATTTTATTAGATTTAATCACTGAACAATTATGGTACATCCTTCACAAAGTGAAGCTTTCTTGTTATTCATTGAAAAATAGATATATTGATGCTGGAATATTATAGAAGTTGGTAGATAGACTTGCGATCCCATTATGGACACCTGGAAATTTTATTAGATTTAATCACTGAACAATTATGGTACTTCCTTCACAAAGTGAAGCATTGTTGTTTTTCATTAAAAATAGATATGTTGAAATATTGATGCTAGAATATTATAGAATTGGGTAGATAGACTTGTGACCTCATTAGAGACATCTAGAAATTTTACTAGATTTAATCACTGAACAATTATGGTACTTCGCTTTGTTGTTTTTCATTGAAAAATAGATATGTTGAAATATTAATGCTAGAATGTTCTAGAAGTTGGTAGATAGACTTGTGATCCCATTATGGACACCTGGAAATTTTATTAGATTTAATCACTAAAAATTATGGTACTTCGCTTTGTTGTTTTTCATTGAAAATAGATATGTTGAAATATTGATGTTGGAATATTATAGAATTTGGTAGATAGACTTGTGAACTCACTATGGACGTCTAGAAATTTTATCAGATTTTATTATTGATAAATTATCATACCTCCTTCACAAATTGAATTGTGTACACTTGAACGTATAATTAATTTGCTGAAATTATTTTAATGAGAAAAATTATGAAACTCTTGAACTACATTTTGGACCTTAACCAATATCAGGAATTTTATTTGGAGTTATTGGCCCATGACAAAGGGCTGGTCATGTTCAAAACTAGTCTCACCCAGATTTAGAAGAATTGTTTAAATAGCCCAATTATGCTTTAATATGTGAAAAATTAGAAAATCTGAATGTTGATATCCCTACATATTCTAGAACTAAATTGGACTCATGCTTAGTTAGGAATTATATAGTCAACCTTTTACGGTATGTGGTTTCACTTAAAGGCAAGCTGGTCTGTGAATAGTAAAAACTGAAATGTTAGATTTATACCCCTCCCCTCTGGTCACCACTCCTAGAGATATTAACTCCCTGGTATTTACATGTGCATAGTTGATTGATGAGTTAACCATTAGTGGAATACACTAGAAGTAGAGTTCGGGTGCGATTAATAAATTATCAAGATGAGATTTTGATACGCTAAGCTAAGAGTCAGGGGAGGAGGTCCACCAGTAACTAGGATCCTGATTAAATCAAATTATGGAACTTATAGATAAAGATTGAGAGATGTCGGGAAGAGGCAGTCCACTACTAAGGCAACGCAATGACTAGTGTTCAATTGAACACCATCGCTACCCTGTCCGTGTAATTGAAAATATCCTTATTAGACAACATAACATGAGAGGTATTATGGTAAGAGAATGGGTAAACACCAATAAGATTAAATGCCTTGAGAAAGGGAAGATTGGGATGTCACCCCATCATACTTCCTAGTTCCGTTGCGAGCCCTTCATCGGGAATACCTTGGGAAGTCCATGGTTCACCCTAAACCTCTAAGTACAACTAAACGATAGACAAAAATAGGTAAGTAAGGGAAACTATAGTAGGTGACCTTCTTCTCAAACGTGGGATGGAGTAGTACAAGGGTCGGTTGACCCTGCGAGCGGTTGGCTCGGTGTTTTCAAAAGGACTGGACAGTCCGATGAGCAGAGGCTCGATGAAATATAAATTAAGAGGTGGCTACTTATTACATAGTACACGGATACCATGTGTGTTCTTAGGGGCGTACGTAAGGTCTAGGCTGAGAGGTGCGGATAGATGCCTAGAAGTGGACATGCCCAATCCACTGCCCCTATTTGCCTCAACGGGGTACCTGAGTTGACACACTCGAATAGAGGGATCTTCAAAGGTCTGTACGTACAGAGTCGGGTGGGTGAATTGCATCATTTCATTGCACATCATAGCTGTAACAACCCGGCCCGACCACCACACCAGAGGCCTACGGCCATGCCCCATCCCTGGTGGGCTGGCTGCCGCGGTTGACGGGCCGGCTCCATCTCCCACACCACGCTCGATGTGGGTCGCACTTCCGGTCCGCTTTTTTACAAGGGCTGCAGCCCATACACCCCAACGCATCTCTGGCACTGTTTCTCAGGCGCAGCGCATTGTTGATGGCTGGTCTCGATCCCCCGCCACCCTGGATGAGAAACCTTCAACAGTTCTCATCACCAAATGATCAGTTGGTGATGAGAACTGTTGAAGGTTTCTCATCCAGGGTGGCGGGGGATCGAGACCAGCCATCAACAACGCGCTGCGCCTGAGAAATAGGGCCATAGATGCGTTGGGGTGTATGGGCTGCAACCCTTGTAAAAAAGCGGACCGGAAGTGCGGCCCACATCGAGCGTGGTGTGGGAGATGGCGCTGGCCCGTCAACCGCGGCAGCCGGCCCACCAAGGATGGGCATGGTCGTAGGCCTCTGGTGTGGTGGTCAGGCTGGGTTGTTACAAAAAAGTGCACTTTTTTGTAACAACCCGGCCCGTCAACCGCGGCAGCCGGCCCACCAAGGATGGGCATGGCCGTATGCCTCTGGTTTGGTGGTCGGGCCGGGTTGTTACAAAAAAGTGCACTTTTTTGTAACAACCCGGCCCGACCACCACACCAGAGGCCTACGGCCATGCCCATCCATGGTGGGCCGGCTGCCGCGGTTGACGGGTCGGCGCCATCTCCCACACCACGCTCGATGTGGGCCGCACTACCGGTCCGCTTTTTTACAAGGGCTGCAGCCCATACACCCCAACGCATCTCTGGCCCTGTTTCTCATGCGCAGCGCGTTGTTGATGGCGGGTCTCGATCCCCCGCCACCCTTGATGAGAAACCTTCAACAGTTCTCATCACCAACTGAGCTAATGCGTTGGGGTGTATGGGCTGCAGCCCTTGTAAAAAACAGCAGACCAGAAGTGCGGCCCACATCGAGCGTGGTGTGGAAGATGGCGCCGGCCCGTCAACTGCCGCAGCCGGCCCACCAGGGATGGGCATGGTCGTAGGACTCTGGTATGGTGGTCGGGTCGGGTTGTTACAATAGCATAACATCATTGCAAATACAAAATCTCATCATATAAATTAGTATGAGCTCTTTTATACAATGAGCTTACCTTAGTGCCAGATCCCCTATCTTATAAGTTTGTATGGGCATTCTTACAAGATAGGGATACTTTTGTAGCTGCTCTCCTTATATAGAATTCTGCTTTACTTACTTCCTGTTATGATTACTGTGACTTGATGTTATACTTTACTGCCTTCATTAGAACTATTAAACTATTGTACCATTATATATATCTTGTTAGTAGAAATGCTGGAAATATAACATTTCATGTTTATAATGGGGCTAGATAGGGTCTCCGCCATCTGCATTAAATTTGTCACCCCTTGTTATCTTTCTCTTCATCCTCTCCTCCCGGTGCGTAGGAGTCGCGAGTGGAGGGGATGAGGAATCCGCTTAGTCTTATAGACTAACGACTAGATGTGGCATAACAATAGGAGCACCAGGAGGTGCTGACCGACAACTAGAGGGAGGCAACTGACACGGTGTCCAGGCCCGGACTTGGACTTTCTGCAGCAGCCGGAGCAGCCCTGGTGAGTGAGATCAGATATTACCTTTTGAATGTCGTTCTGCACATCTACCCTGGCCAGAGTAGAGAATTACTTGTTCGTGAGGGCACCGTTGAGCGTTGGTGTTTGAAATGTTTAATATTTGCCAAGAGAGAGGTGGAGAAGTAATGATGTATCGGGGATTAAGCTCCTTTTTGTTTTCAAGCACTCTCTTTTAGTACTCTATTTATCATGTATCTCATTTTGCACAAGCACTTTTATTATCATGTGATTGCTGTGGACATATTCTTTAATTATTCTGTGATGTGCGGTTGGCCTGGATGAATGATTAGCCAACAGGATCGGCGACTTGTGGTGGGGCCCTTCCCGAGTGAAGGTGTCATTGCAAGGCGGCGGTTCTGGGCGGTAAGACCTGGAAACGTAAAAAAAAGAGGGTAGAAAGTCCAAGTCCGGGCCTGGCCACCGTGTCAGGTGCCTCCCTCAGGTTGTCGGTCAGCTCCTCCTAGTGCTCTTGTTGTTATGCCACATCTGGCCGTTAGTCTATAAGACTAAGTGGATTCCTCGTCGCCTCCATCCGCGACTCCTAGGAACCAGGCGGAGAGGATGAAGAGAAAGGTAACAAGGGGTGACAAATTCAATGCAGATGGCAGTCGCCCTATTATAAACTGGAAATGTTCTATTTCTAGCATTTCTACTAACAAGATATATATAATAGTACAACAGTTCAATAATTCTAATGATGGCAATAAAGTTTAACATCAAGTCACAGTAATTATAGCAGGAAGTAAGTAAAACAGAATTCTATATTAGGAGAGCAGCTACCAAAGTAATCCTATCTTATAGGGTCGAGTCATAGATCATGGTCGACGAAGCAATCGAGGCTCACCACGATAGTTTGAGGGAGGAGTAAAAAGAAAAAGAGAAGTGCCAGTCTTGAAGCTGCAAGAGGAGTGCCAGTGCAATTTGCGACATCAAGCTCACAGCAGGAGCCGACCCCCCCCCCCCCCCCCCCCCAACCTTACCAAGAATACACGCCGCTCAATACCTCTCACGTAAATATACTCTTTGCGATTCAGGACAACCCAATATTGCGAAGGCCGAGAGAACTCCCACAGGGCAAGGGAGATCAGACAAAGTATTGCGAGTTTCATCGAGGCACAGGACATATAGCCGAGGAATGTATCAAGATCAAATACGACATTGAGCGTCTCACCCGACAAGGCATCCTTCTAAGGTTCTTGCAAGACCAAACGCGCAACAAGCCTGCACATGGAAGAAAGGAGCAACCGCATGTTCATCAAGATGCACCAGGGGGCATGCAAGTAGTAGGTATAGTAGAGACCATCTTTGGTTCTCCATCCTCCACTGTCAACTCCATCACTCAACAGGCTGAGACGATCAGCTTTGGGGATGAAGATCTAAAGGGATTACTCATACCGTACGAAGATCCACTTGTCATCAGAGCAGAAATGGGTAACCCCCGCTTCCGCGTCAAACAGATACTAGTAGCAACAACAGCTCGGTGAACTTCATATTTATGCCCGCTCTCCTCAACATGAAAATATGGTAGGAAGACCTCCAACCAGCCTCCAGACCAATATATGGCTTCAACGACAGTCCTGTTCCGGTAAAAGGAACTATCACTCTTCTAGTAACACGGGAAGAGTTCCCAAAGCAGGCTACTCACGACATACAGTTTGTGACGGTCGAGTCAGAATCACCATACAACATGATTTTTGGCCGACTGCTCAAGGCAATCTTTGGAGCTATCCCGTCCATCCCGCACCTCACCATGAAAATCATCACCCCGAGCGGAGTTGGAGTCGTCCGTGGAAATCAAGAAGCAGCGCACACGTGCTATTTGCAGTAGATTAAACCCAGACAAGGAGCATCCCTAGGCACCGACACACCCAGAACCTGAAGTCTCCACCGAAGAAAAGCTAAGAATCGGGCAGAAATGTCCTACTATATTCCAGCTTCGTCAATTTCATTTAAAGAACCTTTTATCTTTAAAATGATACTTTAAAAAGTCGCAAGCATGTACTTGCGCAAGAACTACCATGTGTTTAATCCAGAATTCCTTATTTTCCTTCAAAACTTGCTATCATAGGAACATTCAAAAGCTAGTCACCCCTGGCCACATCATGAGTTACGACATTAATGGGCCCTAACTTTCTCTTCCTCAATCTGCCAATGCCAGGAATGACTATTATGCTCAAGAAACATGGTCACACGCATATAATTGGCTATCATAAGCGGACGCATGCTCATATTTGCACGCGAACTATTTTATGTTTAAATTTGATTATGCATGTTTATCTGCTCCTAACTCTGTTATCACAGGAATATCTCGGGAAACAATCCCCCTCAGCCAAAAGCAACCTACGGCATGGGGGCCACCTCATTGCCCCACCTCGAAGGTCCGCCCTTCGCTCCAGCAATAAGTCGCCACATCGCCAGGGCCATGCCCCCTCGTGCTTGCAAACGGTTCGAAGCGTATGCTTTTCATCGTCTATCCGGGGTCACGCCCCCGTGACCTCATTTCCCTAGCTCGAAGGTCCGCCCTTCGCTCCCGCAATAGGTCGCCGCATCGCCAGGGCCTGCCCCCCTCGCATTCGCAAATAGTTTGAAGTGTATGCCCTTCACCACCTCTCCGGGGCCATGCCCCCGTGACCTCATTGCCCCAGCTCGAAGGTTCACCATTCGCTTCTGCAATAGGTCACCGCGTCACCAGGGCCTGCCCTCCCTCACGCTCGCAAACAGTTTGAAGTGTATTCCCTTCACCGCCTCTGCAGGTCCACGCCCTATGATCTCATTACCCCAGCTCGAAGGTCCACCATTCTCTCCCACAATAGGTCGCCGCGTCGCCAGGGCCTGCCCCCCTCGCGCTCGTAAATGATTCGAAGTGTATGCACTTCACCACCTCTCCTGGGACATGCCCCCTTGACCTCATTGCCCCAGCTCGAAGGTTCGCCCTTTGCTCCCACAATAGGTTACCGCGTCGCCAGGGCCTGCCCACCTCATGCTCGCAAATGGCTCATAGCGTACACCCTTCACCACTTCTCTGGGGCCACGTCCCCGTGATTTATTTTTAACAGTTCAGAGATCCACCCCTCATCATTTCAATCGAAGTTAACCAACAATATCGGGATACCTATCCCCACAACCGCGGTGACCAGAGGTGAAAAGCAATAATGCCAAGATGAATAAAAAGATAGCACAATCAGCTTACTAACATAAAATCACTGCACAATCAACATCGTCTACATGCAGATGAGCAATCAGTGGAAAGCGCTCTAACATTCCACGAATACAAATAGGAAAGTATCAACTCGAATGACACAACCAAAGAATAAAATATAGGAGAAAAAACTACTCCTCGGCGCCGAAAGCAGAACACTCGTCCTTAGAAAGGTCTCCAACTCCCAATCCTGACACATCACAGTCTCGCACCCTGGCAACTAAACGGAGGGTCTTCGCCATCCCACACATGAAGGCTACCTCACGCTTGTCTTCAAGCTGAGGCTCCACCTCCTTACTCCAAACCTCCTCATGAACCTCCTCCGAGATCAGGGAACGATCTCGCATGTAATCAATGGAGCCTTTATACTCGGCGACTCTAGTAGCCTTCAACTCAGAATCTCGCTCCAGTGAAGAAAGATGCTCCACCTCAACTTTTAAAGATACCAGCTCCCCATCTTGGCGAACAACATGGCGTGTGAATCCTCCAAAAAATGGGTCATCCTCTCTCGAGAGCTCTCTCCGTCCGGACCTCAGCACGAGACTGCTCTAGATCAGCCTACAACCTGGCTTCTATCTACCGAAAATGAGATACATCATGATATCGCTGTCCCTTCAAGTCTGAAAAGGAGCTCCTGACTCCGCGAAGCTCCTCCTAGAGTGCGATCTGGGCAATGCTGGCCTGGACTCCGATATGCAAAAAGAAAGAAAAAATCAGGGGCCCCCATGGAAAATAAATTACGGACAAAGAAATAGGTCCTTACCGCAACATTCATAGCCTCCAGTGAAGAAGAAACCTGAGTCGCCTTAACTAGCGGTGGAGAAGAAGAATCCACGAAAGTCTGGGGGGAAGCAGGATCCTGGGGGGTAGCAGATCCAAGGACCTCCACATTAAGATCGATTGGGATATCATCAAACCTCGAGCCACACGAAGCCACCTCATCAGCATGCCCCTCCGGTCGACAAGGAGGACGTGGCGCCGAATAAGAGCTAAATACCAGCCTCCTTTTCCTATGTTGGTCCAACGGAGCTACTGCATGACACTCGATGTCAGTAGAAAGACCACATAACAGGAGACGCTTCTCCTCGACGAACACCAAAATAGAAAACAAAGGATTTGCCAACTCATGAGGCTAAACAAACCCCAACATTGGGGTAAACTCCCGCTCATGTCCCTTCAAGCGATGACAACAGTCGGGGAGTGAATTCCAGAGCTCTAGCAAACCCTAAGAATTCCTGACATAACCAAATAATGTATTCCCATGGCGACGGTCTACCCGGTTCTCAAACTCGAGCTAATTCTTATTACTGGGAGCTTCAATCCACTCGCCTCTGTCAGAACACACATCACACAATTGTCGGAAACATTCCAAGGTAAACCTTGATCCATGCTCCTTGAAGAAGGCAATCAGGCCCATCATTCGCATCATCCTAGCAGGAGTAAATTGGGATATCGGTACGCCATAGTACTTCAGGATCTCAATAACCTCCTCATGGGGCACTCAAAACACGAATCCCAGCGACGATTCGCACAACATCATCCGGCCCCGCGGAGGATTCTGTATGCGCTCCTCAATCTATAGGATCTTCGCCTCTAAATCAATAGGTATCCCATACCGCTTCCTCCATACACCAACATGCTCTGCGGTATGGGAAGAGCCCAGTTGCATTGGCCGACCATGTGAGCAATGTCTCATAACCTGGAAGATTAAAATGGTTAAACATTTGCAAAATTAAATGATCAAAATATAAGCACAACCAAGCAAGCCTCCGCACATGAGAATACATCTGCATGCATCGTCTCAACACATGCGCACTTACGCACACTGCAGGGAACACATGGGGTGCCGCGCGCACAAGAGTCTTGCCCGCGCAGGAGATGCACGCACTCCTACGTGTGCATGCCATATGCGTGCATGCCGCATGCCACGTGTGCATGTCATGTGTCCAGGCACACGGGTGCTGCGCACGCACATGCCCATGGTCACGTGCACAACGCGTGCGTACACGTCCATACGTGCACGCATGCCTATGCTCACGCCAAAGGGCCCTTTCGCACACGCACGCGCGCCCATTCATGTGCGTGCCCTTCAAAGCGTGCCCATACACGCATGCATCCTTGTGCACGCGCCCTTGCGGGCGTGCGCCCTTGTGCACATGTGCACCCCTGTGTGCGCATGTGCACCCATTCGCGCATGCGCAAGGTCCCTATGCACGCAAACTCTGCACATCTTGCACACACGCAGGGTTGGCGCGCACATATCGCGCACACGCTCGTCCCCTCTCATGGAACATATACGTCTCTCACTCACCTCGCCGCACATACCACTTTCCGAATTTCTCTGCATACCTCCTTATGCACCGCATTGCCCGGCTCTGCCATGATCGTCGCTACTTCTTCACACAAAAAAGCCTCCGCACTTCTCTCACACCGGCTCAAGATTCTGAAGGCTTTGGAGGGCAAATGATGGGGTCACCCTAATTATATAGGGATTCCGGGTTGCGATTAGGCAGAATTCCGTAACCACCCACTTAGTGGGAAGTGAGGAGGAAAACAACCGTGTACACGATCCCTACACGTGATCTCAATGCGCGATCTACACTCTAACCACCGGACCAACCGTCGTTGCATCGCCCATGACTCGCCACCGCAAGCCCCATGGTCGGCCACCCGGCCGCCCTCCCTTGGCCTCCCTCACCCGATGCGTGGCCGGGAAGTCCCGCGGCCGACCACCCGGCCGACCGCCCTTGGTCGCGCGCCCACAGCGTGGGGAACCTTGGCCGTGCGACTGGCCAACCTTGGCCATGCGCCAGTAGCACGCGGCCGCTAGGCTTTGCGGCTGGCCAATCGGGCGACGACTCTTATCCATGCGCCCACGGCACGTGGCCCCGCGACCGTCCGATTGATCGGCCTTGGCCGTGCGCTGGTGCACGACCGCTAGGCCTCGCGGCCAGCCCCTGGCCGCACGTCTGCTATGTGCAGCTCCGCGAACGGCCGACCAGCTGGCCTTTGTCGTACACCAGCGATGCACGACAACTAGGCTTCACGGTCGGCCACCCTTGGCCATGTGCCTGTGGCGCGCGGCCCCTACGGTGCGCTGCCCCCGCAGCTGGCTGACCGGCCTTCGTTGGCCGTGCGCCGATGGCACATGACCGCTAGGCCTCCCGACCGACCACCTTTGGCCGCGCGCCCACGGTACGCGGCGCCACGGCTAGCCGATTTACCGGCCTTGGCTGGGCGCCAGTAGCAGAAGGCCTTACGGCCGGCCAAGAGGCCGATCTCCCTCGGCCGACCTCCACTCCTCGCCGAGTAGTTCTCTTGCAGTCAGCTGGGCCCTCCATCATCGCCGTCCGATCGTCCATATGATCTCTCCACCGTCCAGTGCGCAGGTAACTGCCCGCGTAACAGCTTGTATAACCACCCGTCATTGGTGGGTGCAAATATCCAAAAAGATATTGGTTTGCGTATAGGGAAATACCAAAATAATATGCGTTATAAATCTTATAAAATTGGACTGCGTTTAATAATTTTGGTGGTTACGATTTGCGGATAACCACAAAACTACTGTAACCACCTCTGGGGCTTATAAATAGAGCCCCAAGGCTTCTCTTTTTTCCCACGTTTTATCTTCCCCTCTCCTTCTTCCTAGGTACAAGGAAGAGAGCTCTCCTTGAAGATCTTCATCACCTTCGAAGGAGATCCTGAAGATTCTTCAAAGACTTCGAAGACGATCTAGAGAGTCTCGCCCACCCCCTCCATGCCAGGGACGAGCCCTTCACTCCGATCATCCGTGTCAACCTCCAGAGTGCTCTCATAGTTACACGAACATCAATCATCTTCCAAGTTCCAGCAGAATCCACGCAAACCTCTAACATGGTGCTCCCCACCGCAACGAAGAAGTAGAAGACTTAGCCTCAGATATGGTGGCCTGTCACCCTCCGAGTGCCTTTCTCTATTCCTCTCCTCCAAACTGTAATAAGGAGCGGCCTGTCTGCTTTGAGTTCACCTGACAGCCTTGTAACGAAATAACTGATAGTGAAGTTTAGCTAGCACTTAATCAACCACGTGGTTTTTCACCTCTTTCTGAGGTTTTCCACGTTAAAAAAGGTCTCTTGCCATCTGTCTCGCATTCCTGTGACTGATTGTGTGCTCGTCCGCTCCCGGGCTAAGGCGGTCATTGTAGACCGGTTTTAGGAGCCTCGAGTAGACCGCAATAACTTATATCATTTTTAACTAGCTTCATGCCTAAAATGACGTTAGTTACTCATAAATATTTCATATCAAGTTTAGATAATAAGTAATTTTTAATATCAATAATAATTTTTAATGAAGTTCCAAATATTAAAATATCATCTACATAAAGAAAAAAACAAAATGGTAGCATTACCATTTTGTTTTGCGTAAATACTATTATCATATTCGTTAGCTAAGAAACCAAAAAAATAGTACAACAGAACCAAAATTTTGATGTCTTTGCTTCGGGGATTATTTTAGTCCATACAAGGACTTAACAAGTTTGCAAACCTTATGTCTTGTTTCTTAACGATGAATCCTTCAGGTTGAGTCATATAGACTTCTTCATCACAGTCTCCATATAAGGATGTAGTTTTGATATCTATTTGATGAATGATTATCTTATGGATCGAAGAAAGTCTACTAGCACACAGAGTGATATGATCCTATCTATGGAGGCATGTGTCTAATTAATATATCCCTTATTTTGAGCATAATCTTTAGTAAGAAGACGAGTCTTATACTTCTCTATAGAGCTATTAGAGTTGAGTTTTTTCTTACAGATCCATCCACATCATATGTATTTGGTACCAGGAGGTAGATCAGTTTTAATCCAAGTTTTGATTTATATAAAAGCGTTAATTTCTATGTTTATTGCTTGTTTCCAAAAAGGAGAGTCAGATGAGTTCATGGCTAGTGGCAGATGCAAAATATTTTTTCAGTGTGGGCTTAATATTGATTCATTTGAAAATTTTAATTTATACACACACGCACACACACACATATATATATATATATGCCCATAGTGTATTAATGTCAGCTTTCTTTTACATTATTTTCATATTTCTAATGATTTTTTGAACAATTTGTCTAAATATAGATAAAGTTTATTTATCCCTTTTAATGATTTTTTGGACAATATGTTTGAATATAGAAAAAATTATCTATATTTTTAATAAATTGTATATACAATATCTAATTATAGAAAATATATACACATTTTAGTGAATTTTTCTATCCAAATTGCAAATAAAGGCAAAAATATGTCCATAGTATATTAATATCAACTTTCTTTTACATTATTTTAATATTTTTAATGATTTTTATACAATTTGTCTAAATATAGATAAAATATATATATCCTTTGAATATAGAAAAAAGTACCAATAATTTTAATAAATTGTATATACAATATCTAATTATAGAAAATATATTTACATTTTAATGGAATTTTCTATCCAAATTACAAATTAAGGTATATATATATCTTTATTATATAAAACAATAGTGATATTTGGAAGCACACCAAAAATTTCTTTTGGACCGTTGGATGAGGCTGATTCAATGAATAGCCATCAGATTCAAGATAATGCGCCTGCAAATATCCATTCCTCTTAAAAATACCAATCTCCCAACTTAAAAAATCCCGATGCAATTTTTTGGAAAAAAAATTCCACACCAGGGCTGCCCCGTCCTCCCTCTACCGCCTGCAGCCTGCCCGGCGCCCACCGACGGGTTCGCCGGCCTCCGGCGAACCCACCGGGGGTTGTCTGTCCGCGAGCGGGCAGGGCCACCGGCGGCGGTGGCCCTGCCCGTGAGACCCAAAATAAATTCCACAGCAGGCTGCCCCATCCTCCCTCTTCCCACGGCGGCCTGCCCGTCGCCCACCAGCGGGTTCATCGGCCTTCAACAAACCCATCGGGGGTTGTCCGGCCGCGAGCGGGCAGGGCCACCGCCGTCGGTGGCCCTGCCCGCTCACGACCGGACAACCGCCGGCGGGTTCGCCGGTGGCCGGCGAACCTGCCGGTGGTCGGCGAACCTGCCGGTGGGTGCCAGGCAGGCCGCCAACGGAAGAGGGAGGACGGGGCATCCGTCCTGGGCGGAAGCGGAAATGGGGGGGGGGGGGGGGAGGGATTTGGATTTATTTTTTTATTCTTATTTATTTATTTTCTCTTTTAATAATTATTTAAATAAATTAAATTTCTTAATAATACTTAAATTTAGAAATCAACAGAATTTTAGGATATATTGACAGGGCGGGCGAAGCCTGCCGAGGTGGCGGGCAAAGCCCGCCTTGAATGTCAAGTTGGCGAAGCCCGCAGCGACGCATCGAGAACGGGCGAAGCCCGTTCGAAGATGCTGGTATATATATATATATATTTATGCCATGAGGATTTGAACTCAGGACCTTTCACTCAATTAAAATGATCTTAACATGAAGCCAAGAACCACTATGACAAATTCAATTTATTGAACTTTTTTGAATATATATTATATATAATATCTATAAGTCCGAAAAATAAAATTAATGTAATTTCCTTAGTGAAAATACTTTTTTTTTTAAATTGAGTATGGGCGGCCTCCCACACTCAGCTTCATGTAGGTCCTCCCATGTTCATGGCTTCCTCATATGAGTTAGGATCTCCTTCAATTAGATAAGTGAAGTAATCCTCCCTAAAGGATATTTCAGTTCTAACAATTTTGCTTCTTCTAAGTTCATCAGTTTCTGGTGTGTCTATATAAAAAGAAGGTTTGGTAGAGCTACTAGATGATTGACATGAGTTATTTAATTTGTATAGAAATTTATCTTCAAAATAAATTGCATCTCTAGCTTCAAGAATTGTGCTATAAGAGATATCGTTCATAGTTAATACATAGTTAAGGATATCATTCATAGTTAATACAACTTTATTTGACTCTAGAATAATTTTGTAGCCTTTTTGCACTAATAAGGATACGCTCACTAGATTCCTTATAATGCTTAACACAAATAACATGTCATGTATGTCTAGTGTCTTCTCGGATGTCAGTCTAAGATCCACTCGTCTGTTTCCAAGGATTTGTGTTAAAGATGCATCTCCTACAATAACATTTCATCCGCTAATGTCCTAAAAGGTGGCAAAGCAAGAATGATCAAAATAAGTAAGAATATTTGCTTCGGAATCAAGCCACTAATATGATGAACATGTGAGAAGAAGGCTATGAGTGTAATTTAACCTGAAGATAGGTTGATATGGTTCTTGGATCATGTTGGCATGAGGCATGACTACACGAGTTTGTTGGTCATAAGTTCTATCTTCTTGTAGAAGGAATTGGTAGACATATATATGATTTGTATGACCGCAGATGAAGCACCATTTCCCTTTGCCTGAGTTTTGATTGGAATGACTAGGTTTGGTGTGATGTGGTTTTTGATGGCAAAAACTTGGATGGAAGTGTTTCTTATGGTTCTTACCCTTGGCATTGAGATGATTGTGGGAGAAATGATTGCTATGAGATTTGGTGAGGTCTTTGAGGGCTTTGGAGTTGTTATGCTTATGTTCTTCCTCTATGCATATACCATTTTGAATTTAAATATAAGTAAGGTTGGATTGGTCATGTCTAAGCATAATGGAAAGCCAGTCTATGAATCGGGAAGGGAAACTACGAGATATGCTACTAAATAATTTTCAGATAGGAATGAGCCATCAACTCGAATCTTAGATATCTTCTTATCTAGTTGGTGGAGTTGAGGATTGATAGGCTTGGAGGTATCAATCTTGAACTTGTGGAGGGTAAAGACAATGTAGCATTCTATACCCGTATTGTCAAGGTTATAATGCTCCTCAAGTGCATCTCATAAATCTTTAGTCATACGATATTGGAGTAAGACATTGTAAAGGTTGTCAGATAAAGCACAAAAATTCAATGACGACAATGGTACTATATATCTACCGAATCACTATAAGGAGTATGTCTAACGTATGTTCTAGTGGTGTTTGCACTAGAATAAGAAAATGATGGAAGAGAGGAGGCGACTGCAGTTGTATTACTAGTGGGGTTTTCAGTATACAGTAGGAGAATAAAAATGGCGAATAAAAAACCTTAGGTATTCAACCAATATTCTACATGTGCTTGCCAATGAAGAAAACCATTTCCATTAAATTGTCTGGGTTTGATCCCGACGGAGTCATCAGAACGTGATGACATTATAGAATGCTAAAATTTAAAATATATAAAATAAATTGCACCACATATAAAAATAATAGCGTATAAAATCATTTTGATTATTTGATTTTATTATCTTGTTATTCTTGGGCTTCCCAAAGAATACCCAATGATGGGTTCTCACTAGTACTAGGCGGTATGTGGGATGATGACCCAATATGGCTCTTTCACAAGAGATTAAGTGATGTGAAATACCAACTTTTTAAATTGTTGGAATATTTATACTATATTCTCAAAAACAATATTTTTTTATTTTGAAAAACATTAATATTATAATATCAGGATCTTGAAAACAAGACAATGAAGAAAATGGGTAAATAGAGAGATTGAGAAAACAAAGAAAGCAAAATAATATTTAGTTTAAAAATCAATGTTGGATCTTACGGCGCCCTTAGAAGGGGGTGAATAAGGGTTTTAGAAATCTTGATATTTTATAAGAATGGGATTAGATCAAAAGTAAATTGTTACAAATGAAAACCAAATCAAGTTTATAGAACAAATAGAGACATGATTTTTATTGATAAAAATGATTACAAAAGAGGTTTGTATAACGCTAGAAATCGAGGCGATGAATATAAAGACTTGGGTTTTATATACCGCCTCTTCTCCCTAAGAATCGATTGGCTTTAGCCGAACTATCCCCAGATACAGCCTTAAGGCGCTCTAGCCTTTCTATCCCCAGAACGGCCTCGAGCTCCCCCTAAATCTAAACCCTAGACCTAGTCGCCAAAACACGCGGTGAATTCCCCCTAAGCCATACAAGGACCTAGTGGCCAACAACCGCAACAAATTCTCCACTAAATGATCACAAAGATAAAATTGAAAGGAAATTACACAATATGAAATTCAAAATGAAAACTCACTATGAAGAAATTTGAAGGAGACGGTGAAGAACTGCTGAAGATCGTCAAAGTCAAAGCGTGCATTGTTCACGTTGAGTTTGTATTGATCCGATCCTCCTTTGATTCTTTCTCTTAAATTTGAATGAAAAAAATTTGGTGATCTGGAATTATGGCCCTCACAGGGATTTTAGAGAGGTGGACTAGGGCTCCAGATGTTGTCAATGAAGAGAACAAAAGCCTTTTATAGGAGAGGAAGTTAACACTAGCGTTAGAGCTAACGCCGGCGGACATTTTCTCTTTTTGGTAATGCTTGATGGCGCATATCCTTATTCTGGGAAGGAGATAGTGCATGATTGGAAGGTTCTTATTTTAGGCAACCCTAACGCTGACGTTAGGGCTAACGTAGGCACATGCACAAATCATTCCCAAAATGCTTCCACAATCACGACAGCTTCCCTTCATAGCATTTTCACATTGGCAGGATCGAGGGTCAACATCGGTGTTAGCTCTAACGCCTAGCGTTAGACCAATTTTATTCTCTTTTAGCAAATTGAGTTATACCAGACCAATTACAGCATCCTAGTGTCATAATTATTCATTCCTGCATACAAAAAATACAATGACAAACTTGATCAAATACAAGTAGGATTTGTTATTCTCAAACTAAAGAGATGCGAAAAACCATGTTCCATTAATCTCCCCCCTTTTGATAATAATAAATCCAATTAAGATAAATCAGATTACAAAGGTAAAGGATGTGTTTTTATAAGGAGATATGCCACTATGCAATTTAGAGACTTTCTAGAATAATGACTTTTCTAATATATGTGCTCCCCCTATTTAGGTGCTCCCCCTTAGTGTATGCTCCCCTTAATCTAGTGAATACTACTCATTCATCATTAAGATTTATCATTTTATTCTCTCTCTTTTGTTATTAGCAAAAGTGGGTGGAGTGAAACAAAAACTAGGCTAGAATAAGGTAACTAGGTGAAAGTTAGGACTACTAAGAGAAGGTTAAGAGTTTGGTTGTAAATAAAGGAAGTCATGATCGAGCTTAGAGTGATTAGCACATCAGGAAAAAAATATGGTAAGCGTGTAAGAAAATCCATTGTATTTTACCAAGCAAGTCTACCACTTGTTGAAAAAAAAGAAAGTGTAAAAGAGTTTTGAAACACAACTGAAGAAAAACTTCAAAATAAGACTTGAGATATGCATGATAAAGCATGGTAAAAGTACATGGTAATAGAGTGAAAAACAATGTAGCCAAGATAATCATTTTAATGTTTAGAGAATTTTTTTTATTTTTAGTTTTGATTTTGAAAAACAATGCAAACAATTTTTAAGAATTTTCACATGTAAGTAACAATGATCTTGAATTTTTCAAACACTAAGGGCAAGCATGATTTGTCATTTCCAAAAAGTTAATATCTACAATGAAAGTAATTCACATTTCAAGTAAATAAATCATTGTAGAGATCATGCATTGTAATCTAGCGCTTTTACTTAAGCTTTTCAGAGAATTATGTATATATGCATCAGAATCCAATTCTCATGAGTAGAAGCATTATGAAAGATAATGGAGTGTACAAATAGTATTTTGATAAGAGTATACAAGTGATATAATCAAAGCACATGACATGTGAAATGAAGTAATAAATCAATATTAAGAGGTAATCTTATAATTACTTCCACACACCAATGCTAGATTTTTATTTCAAAGCACATAAAATAGTACAACTACCAAGGTGCTTCGCTCACACAATGCTCATTAAGACTTATCAGGGAGCGAAGTATTGCTTGGGGATCTCAAAAGCATTTTATATGCATTTTTTTATTTTGAGTGATCCGGTGTACAAATAGAAGTGATAAAAAGATGTGTTTACACAAGACACTTTACAATTCTTTCCGAGGTGGTCAACCTCACAATGCTTATTAAGACTATGAGGAGGCTGAGTAGTGCTTGGTGGAGTTATCTTTGTCCTTTTATTCATATTTTTTTTTATTTAGGACAAAGGTCTACGAATTCACTTGTTTTTCTTGCAAACATCTAAATTTTTGAAATCACACTTCTATATGTGCAAGAAATTTAGTTTTGAAAAAGGTGAAAATAATTTAGACATACAACTTAACATGTTAAACTATTACACTATACAATCATGCAAGGCTATGATTAAGATCACATGTAGATTACCAAAAAAGTGAGTGAATGAATCATTAACTAACATAAAACATTACTCATATTTAGAGGCATGCTAAGCAATCTTAGACAATTTTCTATAGTCTATTTCATCGCACAAAACAAGATTAAAGTCGAGGCACGAGAAGTCAAAACAATGTTTGGGAAACTTAAAATTGAAAATAAACATTGAAGAGAATCTTTAAGAGTATGCTTAGTCAATTTTGACCATTGGAGAAGAAAATTACACAATATTTGCTAATGTGAAATCCTATAGTTAAATTGTACAACAAAAGCATGACAAATGTTTACTCAGAAGACCGCTACCTAAACAATACCTCTCTTAAACCGGGCGGTTTGATGTGTCAAGTTGCCCAGCTCCAGAACTAACGGGTCTCACGGCCCAGCATGAACCAAGCTGGGCGGTCTGACAGTGTCCAGACTGCCCCAAGGATTGAAGACTGTCAAGGCTCAAGTCTAGAAGACAAGTCGCGGTCTCAGGTCAGAGGCCGCCCGAGTTGCTTCATCGCCTTGATCACAGCGCCTTTCGACCCCAGCCAATACAGATCGGATGCTCAAGCCTCCAAGCCGCGCGGCTTCTTTCTTTTTCACTTCTGTATCCCGTCACCCCCTGCCCGATTCTCCTGTATCCGGGCAGGCGGTTATTTTAACCCTGCCCGTTTGGGCAGGCCCCTGAGCCTATAAATAGGGGGCGGCGACATTCCCAAGACACGCACACTCGAATCCTGGAGCTCACCTGTTAGAGCTGCGGTCTCGAGTTCAATGTCTTGCGGTTAGTCTGACCAGCCGACTTCTCTTTTCCCTGCACTGTAACCCGTTGTAACCACTTTACATAAATCAAGGGAAAGCCCGTCACAAGAGTGGCATTCGCCGTGACTGGTGAAGTCCGGTCTCGACCGCTGATAGTGGTCTAATTTTTCTCTGTCAATAGTAACTGATAACTCGCAGCCTCCTCTTTTTTTGTACTCGCTGCCCTAACATCGATCGTGGAGGTGCAAATTTGGATTCAATAGAAACACACGACCTTCAGATTGCGAGTTATCAGTGAATTCCTTGACAAGATGTCAGGCTGCCAGTTCCCTCAAAGAGACCGCTCCGACCACAGTGATGATTCTCTATGGGAGGCCTTGGAGTAGGCAAAGCGGGAAGCCGAGCGGGCTCAGAAGGCAACTGATCAATGGCTAGAAGCGATCAGTCAGGCCTTGTCAATGTTAACCGAGTGGCTAGTTCCTCAGCAAGCCGCGGTTAACCAGGCAGTGACTCCGGTCCCTCCTCCTCCTCCTTCATACCTGCTACCGCAAGTCGCCAATTTCCAACCACTTCAGGAAGGTTTTGCAGCTCGGCAAACCTTCTATCTAGAGGCCACCCAGAGTATGCCGACGCGAGTTCTTGACTTTCAGGCCGCGACTTCTCATGCAGCCCGCCTCTCCTACCTGGCGGCCTGTCCGCCAGAGGCCGCGGTCCGTTCCTCCTACCAAGCGGCTTGTCCACGAGTAGCCGCAGTCCCGACAGCTTGTTATTCTGTTCCTCTTCTCTATGAAGATGCTGAAGAGACTTCTCCATTCGTGGATGAAGTTAGAGGAGAACTAGCTCCAATAACTTCAGGGAGCCGCATCTGCCGGAGTACAACGGGGAAGCTGATCCAGTTATCCATCTTCAGTCCTTTGAGCCAGCCATCGCCCTGAGAACTCTCACGGATGCAACCATGTGCAATCTCCTTGTAACATCCTTCGATGGACAAGCAAGGGAGTGGTTCTACGGGTTGCACCGTAGATCAATCAACTACTTCGCAGAGTTGCGCAGGGAATTTCTGCTCAGATTTTCCACCTCCAAGAAAAGGAAAAGTGGCCCAGCGACCCTTTTCGAGATAAGGCAACGAGAAGACGAGACTTGGGCTCGTTTCATTGACCGATTCTAGAAAGAGATTATGGAGATCCAGAATGTGGATCCTGAATTATACCGGGTTGTCCTGGTTCATGGCATGAGGGAAGGCCCATTGAAGTTCAAAGCACACATCAGGGAATCGAAAACTTATCAGGAGATGATAAGTTTGGCAAACATGTTCATAAGGGGTGAAAATAGTAACCCTGGATATGTCGCAAAGCTGATCAGCGACAAGGATCAACACAACTCATCTTCCACTCATCAACCACCATGTCACCATCCACCTCGGCCCGATTTTGAACCCCATACTCAGAGGGGGAGAAACTTCAGGCACATGCAACCATCCTTTGGCCATCAACGGTTTCAAGATCAGAAACCGCTGATGGCCGCCGCACCCGCTCCATCCATTGTAACATCCCCCAAACTGCTAGACCCCTAAGTTGGTTTTGTCATGACTAAGCCATGACAAAACCATAGGAAGAGCCTTTTAACCTTGAGAACTTAGGAAAGGAGGAAGGAGCCACCTTGGTCTGCAAATAGCAATTCCCATCTTCCAAGCTTGGGATTGGAATCTAGTGCTTCAACTTAACCCTTGGACCCCACCTTAGTGTCCCTAACCCTTTAGGGGTCCCCTTAGGGCACCAAGGGCCCATTGAAGTCAACCTAAGAGACCAATTTGACCAAAGTCAACATACACCCTCAAATTGGTCAAAGTAGCCCATTTAGAGCCAATCAACCCTCACCATGTCAAATTGATCACACACCTAGGTTTATAATACCATTATAGACCTAATGGACCCAAAAGCCCCATCATGGGACCCCCAGGGGTGCAAATTGACCAAAATGCCCTTTTAGGTCAAAATGACCTTTCTTCTCAAAGTACCCCAATTAACCTTCACCACATTAAATTGACCTCACCCATAGGGCTATCATGTCATAGGGAAGCTAGTGGACCAAAAAGCCCCATGACCAAGTCAGCCCTAGGGCTCAATTTGACCAAAGTCAAAATTAGCCTATTTTGGTCAAATCACCCTAGATTGGGTCAACCAAGAACCATATGACCAAATTGACTCCACCATTAGTTCCTAAACTTAATTTAGAACCTATTGAACCCAAAAGCCCCATCCTAGGGTTCCCCAATTGACCAATTTGACCAAAAGTCAAAATTGCCCAATTTAGGTCAAAATGCTCAAACCTAACCCAATCTCTTTGGGCTAACTCAATTGGGTGGTCAACCAGCCCATGTGGGCCCTCACTAAGCTCAGGGGAGAGTATAGAAACCGACCATGGCAATTAGGAGAGAGAAAATGGGGGTTTCACCATTTTTGGAGGAGAGAGAAGAGGCCATTCATGGCCATTAAGAGGATTTACCTCTTAGCCTCCCCAATTGATGCCTCCATTCAACTCCTCAGCCGATTAGGAGGAGTTTCCATCAGTTACAGAGGGGGATTAAGGCAGGGAGAGGAAGAGGGGGTCGGTCCTTGATGTAACCGAAGAAGCCATTAATGGCCATGGAGCTTAAAGCCATCACCACCCCCAATTGAACCCCCCTTCACCTTCAGAGACCTGAGAGGAGAGAAACCCCTATCTTACCTGGAGATTTCGTGCACTATAGGAGGGAATCGGCATGGCTTCTCAACCGACGGCGGCTCCCATGGTGTACTCAAGATTGACCCGGCGGCAAGCCCTCCAACAGGTCCCGTTCTCCTCCCTGAACTCTAAGGGTTAGATCTAAATCGACGGCGGCTCGATCCGTGGCCAATTGGCCGGGAATCAAGCCGACCTTGCCCCCCGTTGATCGGGTTGGGCATCCTCCTACAGAACACGATTCCGGCCACCTCCGGCCGATCAAACACCGCTCATCGCCGGCCCCCACCTCAACGGAGGTGGTGGTGGCGTTGGTCGGCCGGGGCGGCGCTCAGGTGGCCGGGAAATCCAAGATCAAGTCGGCCCAGGCGCAGCAAATCCTGGCCGTTGGCTCATCGGGGACGAAGGCTGTGAGCCGTCCGATTGGCCGCCTTTTGCTATTCGCAGGCATGAAATGATTATTTCATTTAATTTGATTATCTGTCACACATTTTGACAGATTTTGTGACCCGATTTTAAGGCCCTTAGGGGCCATAACTCGAAAAATGCTCAGAGATAACTTTTGTAGGCCTTGGTGTCTACTTTCTAATGGGAGTGGAATCAGGCTATTTGGTTAAGTATTGGACCCACAGCACTCATTCTAGTGAGGCTGGTCAGAACTCAAACCAGACCTTAAAATTAGTATATCTCTTAAATGGCTAATCTGATGTAGTTGATATTTTGGCTAAGCATCCATATGTCCTATACCTAGGTTAGGTTTGAGTATCAGATTTTTAGAAGTTACTTTTCCTAAAGTTTTTGTGGAAATTTAATAATCCTTACACAAATTAATTGGAGGGCCAAATGACCTCCAATCTCCACCAAATTTTGGTGGGGTACCATTAGGGTCATGATAAACCCCTGGTTAAAATTTCATCTCATTTGGAGATCTTTTGACTAGGTAATCTTTGAGCCCAAGTTTTGCCCTTTAAGGGGAAAATTGTACTAAGGGGACACTTAGGGCTTCTCAAAGCCAAACCACCTCCTAGTGGAGTGGTATTATGTCCACTGGCCTAACCCCACCCAAATCACCTCCAAGAGTGTTATGGAGTCTTGGGGAGTGGGTTTGCCCTAGGACTTAGGGTTGGAGCACTTTGGGGTGCATTTAGCCAAGTTATGGTCCATTGACCAATTAGGTTCTTTGACTCTTGTAACTCTTTAGGGAGGTCAGTGGGATGAAGTTGAGACCCCATGAGGAGTTTGGGGAGCATTGGAGTTGTTTTGCTCAAGGTCATAGGGTTGATCCCTATGGGAAGGAATTTGGGGTTGTGAAGGACATAGGGGAGTTTGTCCTTGGATAGGGGTGTGTTGGACTCCTCTGACTTTTATAAGTGATATGATACCCTCACAAGAGGTTTGGGAGGATTTGGATAGGTTTAGACCCTAACCCTAGGGTAAACCCTAATGGGGTGCAAGTAGAGGTCAATGAAGGGAGTAGGGTCAAACCCTAGTGGTTTGACCTAAAGTTTTGGTGGGTAGGTCATAGTGACCAGAGAAGACTCCCTTGTGAATTTGAAGAGGTTTGGAGTTGTCTAACCTAGGTAATAAATCCTTGGGTAGATTTGTAAATAATTGGAATTTGGAGATCTAGGAAGAAATAGCACTTAGGGAATCACCATCTTCTGTCACCCACTTGTTTTTGAGGTTATGAATCTCTGGAGTTCCTACTAGAGCTGTTGGAGAAGGTTAGACCCTAACCCTAGGCTAAACCCTAATGGGGTGCAATTAGAGGTTAATAAAGGAAGAGGGGTCAAACCTCAGTGTCTTGACTTGAAATTTTGGGTAGATGGCCTTAGTGACCAGAGAATGCTACTGTAGGAGTTTGGAGGGATTTGGAGTTGCCAATCATAAGTAATAAACCCTAGGGTAGATTTGTAATTATTTAGGGTTTGAGGTTTTAGGGAGAAATAGTATTTATCAATTTACCATCTTCTGTCATAATCATGGTTTTTATGTCATATATCTCTGGAAGAATTGGTTAGATCATGAGTTAACCCTTGGAGGTCCAAATTGTAATATTCCTCATTGTTGGCAATTTTTGGGTTGGTTAAATTTGTGATGATAAATTACTGTAATTGCATGTAACTTTGCTGGATGTCTTTTCATAACAATATATAACCTCTGTAATTTTCTCATAATTTATAGATCAATATTTTTGGTACCTCTAGTTCATTTTGAAAGAAATTGCAAATATATCCTTGGATGGAATTACAAACATAACCTCTGAATAGCATGGTCAAATTTTGTAGGATTAAATATTTTATTAATAAGCACCACTGTGTTAATTTGCACAAGGATTGGAGTTCATATGAGGGTACCTCCTTTGGAAATTATTGGAAATAATTGTGTTTTGGAATTTCTAAAAATAATAAATCTTGCTGGTTTTCCCTAAAACTTTATATCTACTGTTTATTAGGTACCCTTGATTTATGAATAAATTGGAGTGGGCATTGGAGGTCAGAAAAATATACTTGTAGTTCAAACCTTAGTAATATGGCCATTTGGGAAATTATTTAAAATACAATTATTAATGGGAAGTTATGAAACCCTAGATTTGATCTGAGGTAGGTAGTATGGGTCCCCAGTAAATCCCTTGGGTCAAGAAGTTGGATATATAGTGTACCTCTCTTCATGAGCATCAAAACGTTAAGGGTGGTCTGCGTTTAGCAATTTGACAACTTTTGGGGTTAGAGGTCAATCTGGTTGTCTAGGGTCTGAAGTGATGAAGGATGGGTGGTAGCCTTGTGTTATGTATGGGTCTCTAGAGAAGTTGGGGTTTGGTAAGTCTTAGGGTGGTGGGGTGCCACCCTCGGCTAGGTCGTCCGGGAATTGACGAAAGATCGTCTTTTCTTGTTAGCATCTTTTAGCACCTGAGTTTCTAAGGCAGGAAAGTCACTCTGAGAGTGTGCTTATGGAAGTCTAGCCAGTTTAGTCCGGTGATCTTTTGTTTCTGAGATATTTATTGGTGGCGGGCGGGTTAGCCCGGGGAGCTTGTAGCTCGGTATTGTTGGAAGATAATTTGCATGTGCATAAGGTGGTGGGTCCTTCGTGTTGGCAGTCGTTGCACCGACGTTAACACTTGGGCTCGGCAAGTGTGGTATTTACACTTAGCCATAAAAGTCTGGCGGTCCAGTCAGTAAGAGTACGCAGACGCTCTGCGGGTTTTGTGGAGGCGTACGATAGGTCTAGGTCGGGTAGTGCATATACCAACCTAGAGGTGGGCGAGGCCCAACCCACCGCTTCCGTTTGCCACTACGGGAGTATCCTGAGGAGCCTAGCTCGCTCCAAAAAGAGGGAACTAAAGGTCTATGCGCATAGAGTCGTAGTGGGTGAGTTGCACTTGTTTGATCACCGCATAATCACATACTTGCATGACATAGCATAATCATTGCATTCAACCCCTGACACCTATCGTATAAATTGGTATGGGACTTTTTATACGATAGGCCTTGCTAAACGACCCCTTGGTCTATAGGTTTGTATGGGCATTCCTATAAATCAATGGTTTATTTTATAACACTTACTTGCCTCTACTTTTGCACTTTACTGTTTTCCCTTTACTTTACCCTGCTGTTTCTATTTTGTTTCATTTATATATATATATCACCTGTGTAGAGTAGATATCACCTTGTCACCTGCATTTGTTTCTACCCCTTGTTTGTCCTCCGCTTCCTCCTTTCCATCCGGTGCCTAGGAGCCCTGGGGGGAGGGGTGGGGAATTGGCTGAGTCTTTATGACTGACGGTCGGTGGACCTTATCATTTTAGGAGACCGCGGCGACGGAGCAGCACCAGAGGCCGGTGCAACTGGAGGCGGGGCAGTCTAGCTCAGGAGCTCAGATGACAGGATCCGTGAGTGTTGATTTAGTTATTTTGCTTCCGCGAGTGATCCATGTAGTGAGGCTTTGATGTATTGGGCAAGGCCCTAGTTATCTTGTTTTCCTTTCTTTCAGTTGTGGTTGTGGACATCTTTTGATGATTTATTTATATGTGATGTGGACATGTTTTGCTTGCTTTATTCATGTTAGCTTACTTTTCTTGTGATCGATTTGGCCGGCAGGATCGGCGTTTTGTAGTGACGACCTTCCCGAGCGAAGGTGTCACCACAAAACGGCGGTTCTGGGCCTAAGACCCGGTGGTTTTTGCAAAAAAAAAATAGGGTCTTACAAGTGGTATCAGAGGAAACATCGATCCAAGGAAAAGAAGTCCACAAACCCTGGGCCACCCCGCGCGAGCTTAGTTTGCGGACAAACTAGCAGCGGAAGCAATGGTGTGCCCATAAGGGAAATCACATGTAAAATTCCACTTATAACTGAAATTTTCCTTCCCTTTAGCTAAGTCCCTTATAAGTGCAATCTTTCTTGTGTAGCCGGCAACGGAACCTTCACCGCAGCATGGAGTCCCGCCAACTCCGAACGTCGTTCCACCACCACCGGCTCCTACCCCGTTCCAGCAGACGGAGTTGGGGCAGACTCTGACTGCCATTTTGGAGACATTCAGAGCACAGCAGGCACCGGCTCCTCAGCAAAACCCTGGAGCCAACTGGCTGAGCATCTTTCGGGGTCTCTCCCCACCAGCATTCATCGGGACGGAGACTGTTGTGAGGACCGAAGAATGGGTAGACATCATGGAGGAGATGTTGTCAGGAATCCAGTGCCCGGCAGACATGGAGGTGCCACTGGTGGTTTCATGCCTGGAATCCCATGCTAAGAGGTGGTGGAAGAGGTTCCTGGCTACATCGTACCCGGGATTAGAGGCAGCAGATGTTGCTTGGGATGATTTCAAAGCGGCGTTGTTGGAGCATTTTGTGCCGCAGTCGGCAAGAGATGACTTGGAAGATAGATTTCTGCAGTTGCGGCAGGGGAGTAGATCAGTGCTGGAGTACCATCAGGAGTTCACCCACCTGTCCCGGTTTGCGGTATCCTACCAACTGGACGATGCGGGATATGCTAAGAGATTCTATAAGGGCCTCCGTGACGAGTTGAGGCAGGCCCTCCTTTTTGTCTCCGACGGTTGTATGTCCAGGATTCTTGAGATGGCGAAGAAGCTGGAAGGAGACCAGCAAGTTGTTCGTGGGAGGAAGAGACCCATGGAGGACCAGGGAAGAAATGGCAGGAGAGATCAGCCGAGAAACAGAGACGCTGGAGAAGGAAGGACGGAGGTCCGACCCCGTCAGGGGGAGAGGCAGGAACAAAGGGAGCCGGTAGTTTTGACTCCTCAGCCTCTGCAGATGAGGGAAATGCCAAGGATTGGAGGAGGTGGGCAACCTCCGGAATGCTACCACTGCCACCAGGTCGGCCACATCAAGAGGAACTGCCCCCAGAGGAATGCTCTTCCAGCACCTCAGGCAGCACCTCGGGGTCAGCATCCCGGAGGCCGAGGACGTGGTCGAGGCCGTGGATTTCAGGGTGACGATCGGAGGCACTACAGAGAGCAGGCTTATGCCTTAGATTTGGCCAGGCCCAGGGACCCGGCAAGGGTCATCGCAGGTATTTGTCGCTTTTAAATTTTTTTTTTAAATAGTTAATGTTTTGAAAGTTTCAGCTTTACCTTAGCGTTGAACCAATCGTCAAACCCTTCAGGTTTAGTTTCCATTTTCGGCAAACCTGCTTTTGCCTTGTTCGATACGGGTGCCTCGCACTCGTTCGTCTCGGCCAAGTTTATCGAAGACCTAGACCAAGTCAAGCACCTCAAAAGCGACTATAGGAGAGTGAGATTTCCGGACGGATCAGAGGTCTTAACAAATTTAGCATGCCTAATAAGCCTGGAGATTGGGGGAAGACTGTTCGAAGTCCCGGCAACTGTTCTGAAGATGAGGGATTACGACCTGATCCTGGGCATGAGTTGGTTGTATGAAAACCGGGCAAGGATTGACTGCCCGGCAAGGCGGATCGTGCTAGAGCATAAAGACGGGGTTGTGGCATTCGAAGGTACTCAACTTACCTCTCGTCTCTTTTTATCGTCCATTCAGGCCGTCAAGGCCCACCTGCAGGGAGACGAGGTTTACCAGGTGCTCTTCGAGGCAACTGAAGTCAAGGACTCAATGCCTAGCATCCCGGTAGTTCGAGATTTTGCGGATGTCTTTCCGGAGAAGCTTCCTGGGCTACCACCGCACCGCGAGAAGGATTTTCAGATTCAGCTGGTGCCAGGGGCCAAGCCGGTGTCCAAAGCTCCTTATCGGATGGCCCCGAAGGAGTTGGTAGAGTTTCGGAGCCAGCTGCAGGAGCTGGTGGAAGCCGGGTTCGTTAGGCCGAGTTCCTCACCTTGGGGAGCTCCGGTATTATTTGTGAAGAAGAAGGATGGGACGCTCCGACTGTGCATCGATTACAGAGCTCTGAATAGGCTGACGGTGCGGAACACGTACCCCCTGCCAAGGATAGACGAGCTCTTTGACCAGCTAGAGGGAGCCCACTGCTTCTCGAAGCTGGATTTGAGATCGGGATACTATCAGCTAAGGATCCAAGAGGAGGACATCCCGAAGACGGCTTTCAGCAGCCGGTATGGTTTGTACGAGTTCACGGTGATGCCGTTCGGGCTCACAAATGCACCTTCAGCATTTATGAGCTTGATGAATCGGGTGTTTGAGCCTTACCTCGACATCTTTGTCATAGTGTTCATCGACGACATCCTCATCTACTCGAGGACGGAGGAGGAGCATGCGCAGCATTTGGCACTAACCTTGGGGAAGCTGCGGGAGCATCGGTTATATGCTAAGTTCAGTAAATGCCAGTTCTGGTTGAAGGAGGTGGCCTTCCTGGGCCACATCATCAGTGGAGCAGGCTTGGCAGTAGATCCAGCAAAGGTTCAGGCAGTACGGGACTGGCCGCCGCTGAAGACGGCCACCGACGTAAGAAGTTTCTTGGGACTTGCCGGCTACTACCGGAAGTTCGTTCAGGGATTCTCTCAGATAGCCCTCCCGCTTACCTCTCTGACAAGAAAGGATGCTGTTTTTACTTGGACGCCGCAGTGCGAGACAGCTTTCCAGGAGCTGAAGGGTCGGCTCACTTCAGCTCCCATCCTTGCCCTTCCGTCGGGGAAGGAAGGATTTCAAGTGTATACGGATGCATCTTATCAGGGGATGGGTGCCGTTCTGATGCAGAACGGGCACGTGATAGCTTATGCCTCCCGCCAGTTGAAGGACCACGAGCGGAACTACCCAGTGCATGATTTGGAGATGGGAGCAGTCGTATTCGCTCTCAAGATCTGGCGACACTACCTCTATGGGGTCCACTGCGACATATTCTCAGATCACAAAAATCTGAAGTATGTAGATACGCAGAAGGAGTTGAATATCCGACAAAGGCGATGGGTGGAGTTCCTATCAGATTACCAATATACGATGCATTACCACCCAGGGAAGGCAAACGTAGTAGCAGACGCTCTGAGTAGGAGAGCTACCACATCAGGAGCAGAGCCTAAGCTGATGGCCATGGAGTTGGTGCGAATGTTCGAAGATATGCAGATCTCCCTGGTATCGGAAGATGATCCGGAGCTGTACAAGGAGTACCTAGCGGCGATTGGTGCCACATATGACATTCAAGACCGCATCAGGGAAGGACAGAGGCAGGATGCCAAGCTGGAGCCGATATTCAGAGCCTTGGAGGAAGGCTCAGCTGGAGATTATTCGATGAAGGACGGCCTGTTGAGTTTTAGAGGTCGGGTGTATATACCAGCAGGAGGTCAGATTCGGGAGGATATTATGACAGAGGCTCACCGCAGTAGGTATTCAGTGCACCCGGGTATTACCAAGATGACGGCAGATCTGAAGAGGACCATGTACTGGCCGGGTATGAAGAGAGATATCATTTATTTTGTGACCCACTGCGAGACCTGCCAGCTGGTGAAGGCGGAGTGTCGGAACCCCGCAGGATTATTGCAGCCACTCCCAGTGCCGGAGTGGAAGTTCGACGATATAGCGATGGATTTTATTCATGGTCTTCCCCGATCTCGTACGGGGAATGACTCGATTTGGGTGATCGTCGACAGGCTGACGAAGGTGGCTAGATTCATTCCGATCAGGAAGGATGATTCAGTCAGAGTTTTGGTTCGAAAGTTTGTGGAGCAGTTTATCCGTTATCATGGTGTGCCAAGGACGATAGTTTCCGACCGAGATGGACGTTTTACGTCAAGGGAGTGGAGAGCGGTGCAGGCCTATCTAGGCACCCGGTTGACCTTTAGTACAGCTTTTCACCCCCAGACAGACGGGCAAACGGAACGCACCAATCGGACCCTGGAAGATCTTTTGCGTCTTTGTGGGGAGCCTTGGGAGAGACTGTTGCCGTTGGTCGAGTTCTCTTATAACAACAGTCACCAGGCTAGCATAGGCAGAGCACCTTACGAGGCATTATATGGACGGAGGTGCAGGACACCGTTATCTTGGATTCAGGATGAGGACCCCAAGGCTCTTGGCTCAGAGTTCGTGGAGGACACGGAGGTCCAGGTGAGGTTGATTCGAGATAGGATGCTGGAGGCCCAGAGCAGGCAGGCCAAGTATTACGATGCGCGTCATCGTATGGTGGAGTTCCAGGTGGGAGACCGGGTTTTCTTGAAGATACGTCCGATGCATGGAGTCTCGAGGGTTCGTGGCCGGAAGAAGCTCAGTCCTAGGTTTATGGGACCCTATAGGATCCTGGAGCGGATCGGCCCCTTGGCTTACAGACTGGAGCTACCGCCGGATTTGGAGGGACTGCATGACGTATTCCACGTCTCTTCACTTAGGAAGGCTTTACTTCGGCCTGAGCAGCAGGTGTCTACTTCTGAGGGGCCAGTAGCTACAGATCGATCGATCCACTTGGAGCCGGTTCGGATAGACGACACAGAGCTACGAGTCTTGCGGCGCAAGAAGGTTCCACTGGTCAAGGTCCTGTGGAGGAATCATGGACAGGAAGAACATACTTGGGAGCCACTGGACTTGATGAAGCAAAAATATCCGCAGCTTTTTACAACAGGTACAACTTACTTTTCTGGGATGTTACAGTTTTTCCTCTAGTAGAAACCCCCATAGGCTTGTCTGAATTTCGGGGACGAAATTTTTTTTTTTATGTATTGGGATTTGTAACATCCCCCAAACTGCTAGACCCCTAAGTTGGTTTTGTCATGACTAAGCCATGACAAAACCATAGGAAGAGCCTTTTAACCTTGAGAACTTAGGAAAGGAGGAAGGAGCCACCTTGGTCTGCAAATAGCAATTCCCATCTTCCAAGCTTGGGATTGGAATCTAGTGCTTCAACTTAACCCTTGGACCCCACCTTAGTGTCCCTAACCCTTTAGGGGTCCCCTTAGGGCACCAAGGGCCCATTGAAGTCAACCTAAGAGACCAATTTGACCAAAGTCAACATACACCCTCAAATTGGTCAAAGTAGCCCATTTAGAGCCAATCAACCCTCACCATGTCAAATTGATCACACACCTAGGTTTATAATACCATTATAGACCTAATGGACCCAAAAGCCCCATCATGGGACCCCCAGGGGTGCAAATTGACCAAAATGCCCTTTTAGGTCAAAATGACCTTTCTTCTCAAAGTACCCCAATTAACCTTCACCACATTAAATTGACCTCACCCATAGGGCTATCATGTCATAGGGAAGCTAGTGGACCAAAAAGCCCCATGACCAAGTCAGCCCTAGGGCTCAATTTGACCAAAGTCAAAATTAGCCTATTTTGGTCAAATCACCCTAGATTGGGTCAACCAAGAACCATATGACCAAATTGACTCCACCATTAGTTCCTAAACTTAATTTAGAACCTATTGAACCCAAAAGCCCCATCCTAGGGTTCCCCAATTGACCAATTTGACCAAAAGTCAAAATTGCCCAATTTAGGTCAAACTGCTCAAACCTAACCCAATCTCTTTGGGCTAACTCAATTGGGTGGTCAACCAGCCCATGTGGGCCCTCACTAAGCTCAGGGGAGAGTATAGAAACCGACCATGGCAATTAGGAGAGAGAAAATGGGGGTTTCACCATTTTTGGAGGAGAGAGAAGAGGCCATTCATGGCCATTAAGAGGATTTACCTCTTAGCCTCCCCAATTGATGCCTCCATTCAACTCCTCAGCCGATTAGGAGGAGTTTCCATCAGTTACAGAGGGGGATTAAGGCAGGGAGAGGAAGAGGGGGTCGGTCCTTGATGTAACCGAAGAAGCCATTAATGGCCATGGAGCTTAAAGCCATCACCACCCCCAATTGAACCCCCCTTCACCTTCAGAGACCTGAGAGGAGAGAAACCCCTATCTTACCTGGAGATTTCGTGCACTATAGGAGGGAATCGGCATGGCTTCTCAACCGACGGCGGCTCCCATGGTGTACTCAAGATTGACCCGGCGGCAAGCCCTCCAACAGGTCCCGTTCTCCTCCCTGAACTCTAAGGGTTAGATCTAAATCGACGGCGGCTCGATCCGTGGCCAATTGGCCGGGAATCAAGCCGACCTTGCCCCCCGTTGATCGGGTTGGGCATCCTCCTACAGAACACGATTCCGGCCACCTCCGGCCGATCAAACACCGCTCATCGCCGGCCCCCACCTCAACGGAGGTGGTGGTGGCGTTGGTCGGCCGGGGCGGCGCTCAGGTGGCCGGGAAATCCAAGATCAAGTCGGCCCAGGCGCAGCAAATCCTGGCCGTTGGCTCATCGGGGACGAAGGCTGTGAGCCGTCCGATTGGCCGCCTTTTGCTATTCGCAGGCATGAAATGATTATTTCATTTAATTTGATTATCTGTCACACATTTTGACAGATTTTGTGACCCGATTTTAAGGCCCTTAGGGGCCATAACTCGAAAAATGCTCAGAGATAACTTTTGTAGGCCTTGGTGTCTACTTTCTAATGGGAGTGGAATCAGGCTATTTGGTTAAGTATTGGACCCACAGCACTCATTCTAGTGAGGCTGGTCAGAACTCAAACCAGACCTTAAAATTAGTATATCTCTTAAATGGCTAATCTGATGTAGTTGATATTTTGGCTAAGCATCCATATGTCCTATACCTAGGTTAGGTTTGAGTATCAGATTTTTAGAAGTTACTTTTCCTAAAGTTTTTGTGGAAATTTAATAATCCTTACACAAATTAATTGGAGGGCCAAATGACCTCCAATCTCCACCAAATTTTGGTGGGGTACCATTAGGGTCATGATAAACCCCTGGTTAAAATTTCATCTCATTTGGAGATCTTTTGACTAGGTAATCTTTGAGCCCAAGTTTTGCCCTTTAAGGGGAAAATTGTACTAAGGGGACACTTAGGGCTTCTCAAAGCCAAACCACCTCCTAGTGGAGTGGTATTATGTCCACTGGCCTAACCCCACCCAAATCACCTCCAAGAGTGTTATGGAGTCTTGGGGAGTGGGTTTGCCCTAGGACTTAGGGTTGGAGCACTTTGGGGTGCATTTAGCCAAGTTATGGTCCATTGACCAATTAGGTTCTTTGACTCTTGTAACTCTTTAGGGAGGTCAGTGGGATGAAGTTGAGACCCCATGAGGAGTTTGGGGAGCATTGGAGTTGTTTTGCTCAAGGTCATAGGGTTGATCCCTATGGGAAGGAATTTGGGGTTGTGAAGGACATAGGGGAGTTTGTCCTTGGATAGGGGTGTGTTGGACTCCTCTGACTTTTATAAGTGATATGATACCCTCACAAGAGGTTTGGGAGGATTTGGATAGGTTTAGACCCTAACCCTAGGGTAAACCCTAATGGGGTGCAAGTAGAGGTCAATGAAGGGAGTAGGGTCAAACCCTAGTGGTTTGACCTAAAGTTTTGGTGGGTAGGTCATAGTGACCAGAGAAGACTCCCTTGTGAATTTGAAGAGGTTTGGAGTTGTCTAACCTAGGTAATAAATCCTTGGGTAGATTTGTAAATAATTGGAATTTGGAGATCTAGGAAGAAATAGCACTTAGGGAATCACCATCTTCTGTCACCCACTTGTTTTTGAGGTTATGAATCTCTGGAGTTCCTACTAGAGCTGTTGGAGAAGGTTAGACCCTAACCCTAGGCTAAACCCTAATGGGGTGCAATTAGAGGTTAATAAAGGAAGAGGGGTCAAACCTCAGTGTCTTGACTTGAAATTTTGGGTAGATGGCCTTAGTGACCAGAGAATGCTACTGTAGGAGTTTGGAGGGATTTGGAGTTGCCAATCATAAGTAATAAACCCTAGGGTAGATTTGTAATTATTTAGGGTTTGAGGTTTTAGGGAGAAATAGTATTTATCAATTTACCATCTTCTGTCATAATCATGGTTTTTATGTCATATATCTCTGGAAGAATTGGTTAGATCATGAGTTAACCCTTGGAGGTCCAAATTGTAATATTCCTCATTGTTGGCAATTTTTGGGTTGGTTAAATTTGTGATGATAAATTACTGTAATTGCATGTAACTTTGCTGGATGTCTTTTCATAACAATATATAACCTCTGTAATTTTCTCATAATTTATAGATCAATATTTTTGGTACCTCTAGTTCATTTTGAAAGAAATTGCAAATATATCCTTGGATGGAATTACAAACATAACCTCTGAATAGCATGGTCAAATTTTGTAGGATTAAATATTTTATTAATAAGCACCACTGTGTTAATTTGCACAAGGATTGGAGTTCATATGAGGGTACCTCCTTTGGAAATTATTGGAAATAATTGTGTTTTGGAATTTCTAAAAATAATAAATCTTGCTGGTTTTCCCTAAAACTTTATATCTACTGTTTATTAGGTACCCTTGATTTATGAATAAATTGGAGTGGGCATTGGAGGTCAGAAAAATATACTTGTAGTTCAAACCTTAGTAATATGGCCATTTGGGAAATTATTTAAAATACAATTATTAATGGGAAGTTATGAAACCCTAGATTTGATCTGAGGTAGGTAGTATGGGTCCCCAGTAAATCCCTTGGGTCAAGAAGTTGGATATATAGTGTACCTCTCTTCATGAGCATCAAAACGTTAAGGGTGGTCTGCGTTTAGCAATTTGACAACTTTTGGGGTTAGAGGTCAATCTGGTTGTCTAGGGTCTGAAGTGATGAAGGATGGGTGGTAGCCTTGTGTTATGTATGGGTCTCTAGAGAAGTTGGGGTTTGGTAAGTCTTAGGGTGGTGGGGTGCCACCCTCGGCTAGGTCGTCCGGGAATTGACGAAAGATCGTCTTTTCTTGTTAGCATCTTTTAGCACCTGAGTTTCTAAGGCAGGAAAGTCACTCTGAGAGTGTGCTTATGGAAGTCTAGCCAGTTTAGTCCGGTGATCTTTTGTTTCTGAGATATTTATTGGTGGCGGGCGGGTTAGCCCGGGGAGCTTGTAGCTCGGTATTGTTGGAAGATAATTTGCATGTGCATAAGGTGGTGGGTCCTTCGTGTTGGCAGTCGTTGCACCGACGTTAACACTTGGGCTCGGCAAGTGTGGTATTTACACTTAGCCATAAAAGTCTGGCGGTCCAGTCAGTAAGAGTACGCAGACGCTCTGCGGGTTTTGTGGAGGCGTACGATAGGTCTAGGTCGGGTAGTGCATATACCAACCTAGAGGTGGGCGAGGCCCAACCCACCGCTTCCGTTTGCCACTACGGGAGTATCCTGAGGAGCCTAGCTCGCTCCAAAAAGAGGGAACTAAAGGTCTATGCGCATAGAGTCGTAGTGGGTGAGTTGCACTTGTTTGATCACCGCATAATCACATACTTGCATGACATAGCATAATCATTGCATTCAACCCCTGACACCTATCGTATAAATTGGTATGGGACTTTTTATACGATAGGCCTTGCTAAACGACCCCTTGGTCTATAGGTTTGTATGGGCATTCCTATAAATCAATGGTTTATTTTATAACACTTACTTGCCTCTACTTTTGCACTTTACTGTTTTCCCTTTACTTTACCCTGCTGTTTCTATTTTGTTTCATTTATATATATATATCACCTGTGTAGAGTAGATATCACCTTGTCACCTGCATTTGTTTCTACCCCTTGTTTGTCCTCCGCTTCCTCCTTTCCATCCGGTGCCTAGGAGCCCTGGGGGGAGGGGTGGGGAATTGGCTGAGTCTTTATGACTGACGGTCGGTGGACCTTATCATTTTAGGAGACCGCGGCGACGGAGCAGCACCAGAGGCCGGTGCAACTGGAGGCGGGGCAGTCTAGCTCAGGAGCTCAGATGACAGGATCCGTGAGTGTTGATTTAGTTATTTTGCTTCCGCGAGTGATCCATGTAGTGAGGCTTTGATGTATTGGGCAAGGCCCTAGTTATCTTGTTTTCCTTTCTTTCAGTTGTGGTTGTGGACATCTTTTGATGATTTATTTATATGTGATGTGGACATGTTTTGCTTGCTTTATTCATGTTAGCTTACTTTTCTTGTGATCGATTTGGCCGGCAGGATCGGCGTTTTGTAGTGACGACCTTCCCGAGCGAAGGTGTCACCACAAAACGGCGGTTCTGGGCCTAAGACCCGGTGGTTTTTGCAAAAAAAAAAATAGGGTCTTACATCCATGACCATTCCGCAAATAATGCCAGTATATCTGCCACAATATGATGCGCAACCACCTCCAGCTGCTTCATCCATCAAATATGATGATTCGCAAGAATCGTTTACCCCTCTTAATGTTACTATGGATGAAGTCGTCCAGATTCTTCAGAAGAGGCCAGATTTCAAGAGGCACACTCCCTTAAAATCAGATGTTCGAAATCAAAATCCGAATTTATTCTGCAAATACCATAAAGAGGGAGGGCATCTGACTGAGAATTGTCGGGCCCTCCGCTTGCTGATAGAAAGGCTCTTGGGAGAAGTAAAGCTCTGAGGCCTGATTCGGAAGGAGGTGCCTGTTGAACCATCGACTGAGAAAGGAAACGAAGCTGCTGCGATTACTTGGGAATGTGTCGATGTGGAAGATGTCGGCCGTTATGGGGATATTCATCTTGTAGCTGAATGCATCGAGGTGAACGATGTGGGACCCCTTGGTGATATCTACTGTATTCATGGGGGAGCTGGACCCGAGTCCTCCCGTAAATCAAGTGTTGCGAAAGTCTTTAAGCAAGAAGTGGCTGCCACCTCAACTTCTGCTCCTGAAAGCTCGATCGTCACTTTTGGCCAAGAGGACCTTCCTCCAATGCAAATCCTTTTGATGACACCGTGGTGATCAAAGCCATCATTGAAAATTATACAGTACACAAGATTTTGATTGACATGGGCAGTTCAGTCAACCTTCTCTTCCGCCCAACTTTTGAAGCCCTGAAGACTGGAAAGCCTCTGCTTCCCACCGAAGGGCCCCTCTACGGTTCTCGGGAGAGAAGAAGGAAGTAGAGGGATGTGTAAAGCTGCTTGTATCTCTAGGAGGGATAATAAAGTTGATCAACTTTGTGGTGGTGGATGCCCCGAGCAGTTATTGTGCCATCTTTGGAATGCCTATTTTGAATGCTTATAGAGCGGTGATGTCTACCTTCCATCTGGCCCTCAAGTTTGCAGCTGAAGGAAGACAATATCGGATTCAGAGTAATCTAAAAGTAGCTCGGGAATGCTACGTGCAAACCGTCAATATGATCACTGACATTCCACTCCCTGAGCTTCCAATTGAAATCCTTGAGGTTGCCAAGCCTCCATAAGCTGCGGAAGAGTATAGAGATCGAGAAGGGGCTCACCTGGAACCTGCCCAGGAAACCCAAGAAGTCCCCATTGCTGAGGGGGAAGAAAAAAAGGCTTGTCATCAATGCGGAGCTGTCCAAAGTAGAGAAGGTCCAATTAATCTCCTGTCTTTTGGAGAATCTAGATGTCTTCACTTGGTCAGCATAGGATATGCCTGGAGTGGATCCGGATGTCGCCTGCCACCATCTCAATATCTCCCCTGATTACAAGCCAATCCAATAGAAGAAGAGGGAGGTGGCGACCAAGTTGGCGGTTCCTATCAAAGAAGAAGTTACAAAACTTCTTAAAGCAAACTTCATTTCTGAAATTCAATATCCTACCTGGACATCAAATGTTGTAATGGTGAAAAAGCAAGGAGGAAAATGGAGAATGTGTGTAGATTTCATCAAACTTAATAAAGCGTGTCCTAAAGATTGCTACGCTTTTCCTCAGATAGATCTTTTAGTTGATTCCGCGGTTGGGTATGACTTTATGAGCTTTCTAGATGCATTCTCTGGCTAACATCAAATCAAAATGCACAAACCCGATATCCCTCACACGTCTTTTATCATAAACGATGGCTGTTATTGTTATCTTGTGATGCCCTTCGACCTCAAGAACGCGTGTGCAACATACCAAAGAATGATGGATACAGTTTTTAAACACCAAAAGGGGAGAAATCTCGAAGTTTATGTTGATGATCTCCTCTTAAAAAGTAAAACCTTCTCGATACACTTGAAAGACCTTATAGAGATGTTTGCTACTCTACGAAGGTTCAAGTTAAAATTGAATCCATTGAAATGTGTATTCGAAGCGAATAAGGGAAAATTCCTTGGGCATCTTCTTACTCCCGATGGCCTTGCACCAAATCCTGATAAGGTGAAAGATATTCTGGATATGATCCCTCCTCGCAATCCGAAGGAAGTCCAATAGTTAGGAGGAAGGCTAGCAGGATTAAGCTGATTCATTTCAAAGTCAGGATACAAGAGTGCTACATTCTTCAAAATGCTCCTGGGAGGAGCTAAATTCGAATGGAATGAGGAGTGCAATAGTGCCTTCGAACAATTGAAGCAGCAATTGACATCAACCCCTCTACTCCAAAGCCCTCGTGAAGGGGAAATATTATTCTTGTACTTGGGGGTTGGTCCGGACGCGGTGAGCTCCGTTCTCGTCCGAGAGGAGAAAAAGAAGCAATTTCTGATCTACTATGTAAGACATATCCTCAAGGATGCGGAAACTAGATATTCGATTCTGGAGAAGCTAGCTCTAGCTTTAGTAATGTCAACTCGCAGGCTGCGCCCTTATTTTCAAGCCCATCCTATTCAGGTGGTTTCAGATCATCCACTGAGAAATATCCTAGAAAATCCGTACCACTCGGGAAGATTGGCCAAATGGGCTATAAAGCTGAGTGAATTTGAAATCTCTTATATTCCCAGAACAGCCATCAAGGCACATGTGTTGGCAGATTTCCTCATAGATACGAAGGAATCTGGTCCTGAACAGACGGAGAAATCTCCTTTGGCCTGAATTGTCTTTGTGGATGGAGCTTCGTGTAAAAACTTAGTGGGAGCCGGAGTAGTTTTAATCAGTCCAAACGACATCAAGCTTGAATGGGCTATCAAGTTCTTCTTTTCGGTCACAAATAATCAGGCAGAATATGAATCACTCCTAACCGGTTTGAGACTTGCAAAGGAGCTGGGAATAGAGCACGTACATATCAAAACTGACTCTCTTGTAATGGCTTCGCAAGTGTTGGGGAACTTCGAAACAAGGGAGCCCATGCTGAAAAAGTATCTGCTTCTGGTAAAAGGAGAGATTGGGAAGTTTAGATCGTTCATCATTGAACATATTCCGAGAACACAGAACGAAGAAGCAGATGAATTGTCAAAGTTCGGTCTTCCATCAGTGGGAGTGACCTCTGAACTTTTTCATCCAACAATGGAAGAAGGGGAACTAATGCAGGTTGATCAGCATCCATCTTGGAAGGATCCCTACGAGCTGTATTTATCAAAAGGGGAATGTCATCCATCTATCAAGGATAGAAGAAGATTCAGAAGAAAAGCAGCGTACTATTGCTTGGTAGAGGGAGTCTTGTATGGGAAGACTCTCATTTCTCCTCTGGCACGATGCATTTCTGAAGAAGAAATTCCAATCATACTCCAGGAAGTACATTCAGGAGAATGCAGTAGCCATTCTGGGGCAAAAACTTTGGAGAAGAGGATCTTGAGACAAGGGTATTTTTGGCCAACCATGAGAAAAGATGCCGAGGCGTTCGCCAAACGATGTGTTCAGTGTCAGAAGTTTGCTTCGCTTCAACATCTACCACCTCAGACACTTAGGTCAATCACAGTACCTTGGCCGTTTGCAGTACGGGGAATGGATCTCATCGGATTTTTTCCGATGGCTAGCGGCCAGCGTCGCTTCATAATCGTCATGATCGACTATTTCAGCAAGTGGATTGAGGCGAAAGCATTGGCTAAAACTACAACACAGATTATTAGAAATTTTAATTGGGGAGAAATCGTCTGTCGACATGGTGTTCCGTTGGCAATCGTCATCGATAATGGTCCTCAATTCAACAACTCAGAAATGATCAATTTCTGCGACTAGGTCGGAATTGAACTTCGGTTCTCTTCTGTACATCATCCCAGGAGCAATGGTCAGGTGGAAGCCGTGAATAAGCAAATTCAGTATCTTCTGATGAAGTGGGTGTTTGATCATAAAGGGAACTAGGCAAATCAGCTTCCTTCAATCCTTTGGACTCTCCGAACTACACCATCTTCAGCCACAGGGGAAACGCCATTCAAATTGTCTCATGGTTCGAAGGCAGTCATTCCGATAAAGTTTGAAGCAGTCACCACCAGGGTTGTGTATGCAAAGCAAGGGGCGAGGCATGAATAAACTATAATGATGAAGGAATCAAGTACATCCTGGATTTAATTGAAGAGCTTCAAGATGAAGCTACTATCAGGCAGGGGGAAGTTAAAAGAAGAATGACAAAATACTTCGACAGGAATGTCATGGATAAGCAGTTCGTAGTTGGAGATGTTGTGTTAAAAAAAGTAGATGTCGCAGCCAGGACAGGCAATGTCGGAAAACTAAATCCCAACTGGGCAGGGCCATTCATCATCAAAGAAGTATTGAAGAACTGGGCTTACCGTCTTCAGACAAGCGATGGAGAAAACATCTCACGCACCTGGAGCGGTGTGATCTCAAACGCTTTTATCCTTAAATGTTCTTTCATTTCTTGCATTTTCCGATATTCAATGAGAAGCCCCATACTGACACGTTTCCTTGTCTGGTGACTTTTTATATTTTTATATCCCTCACTGGACCTTGGAGACATCGCCAAGTTCTACTTGAACCCCCGCGGATTGTAGTCATTAGCGTAAAACCACGAAGATCACGTGTAGCGGGGAGTTTTCACACACGTGTAGTGGAAGCTAGCCAATTCCCGTGCGGTGGTCTTCATAACCATGGATCCCGCCTGATATCTAACACACCTCTGCATCAAGGGAGTTCTAGGTGACTGTTAGCTCTATCATGCCCCGAAAGGGATATAGTTACAGCTTTGATGATCTTTCTGAGGAAAGCAATGTTCGCCGCCTTGGCCCACCTGCCCAACTGACCATCTTAGTATGTGACCATCGAATACTCCTAAAGGAACTCTCGAGCGGAGCCTAAAGGGGACCCACAACTGAGTTGATCTCTCTGAGGAAAGCAATGTTCGACGCCTAGGCCCACCTGCCCAATTGATCAACTGGCTTGTAACCCTAGGCTAGAGAGCAGTTGATTTATCGAAATCCTTATAGCTCTTATGACCACTTGAGGAAAGCAATGTTCGCCGCCTAGGCCCACCTGCCCACTTGGTCATCTGAGTCAATACTTACTTCTTCCCTTTTTACAGAAAATTATTGTTGGATCTTACGACGCCCTTAGAGGGGGGTGAATAAGGGTTTTATGGAATTTAAATCTTAATTAAATTTATCAGAGATTGGGACTGAAGTTTCAGAATATTTTAAAGAAAAATATATTTTAATATCTCAGATAAGGGAAACAGAACTTTTTCCTTACTGTTGTGAACGCTTGGCGTTAGGTGTTAACGCTGGGCGTTAGCGCTTCAGAAAATTAATCTGCTCAGAATTATGTCAATGAGATTTTACTAAAGAAAACATTAATGAAATACAATTCCAAAAAATCAGAGATAATAAAAATGATTATTGTATTTCAAATATAATTACACAAATGTTAATTTTAATACTTTGATAAAAATATAAATTAAAACATTCTTGAAGAGGAAATAAAATCAACTGAATAGAACATTAAAAGACATGATTTTATTTCATAATAAATTGAATACAGAAATGTTTGATTTCAATATCGCTAGAAATCGGAGGCGTACAAAGTAAAACATTTTTTCCTTTTCTATACTGACTTGTATCCCCACAAACCGGTTGGCTTTAGCCAATCCTTCCCCGGATATGGCCTCAAGCCGCTCTAGCCAATCCTTCCCCGATATGACCTCAAGCACCCCCTAGATCTAATCACCTAGACCTAGTCGCCAACACAAGGCGAATTCCCCCTAAGTCCTACCCAGACCTAGTCGCCAACACAAGGTGAATTTACACACGGAATCCTTTCCGGAATCCAACGTTCTCCTTGAATGATTTCTCCACACAAATTACAAAGAGAATAAAATAAAAAGATTACAAGTCATTTCTGGGGCATCTCCCTTTGGCACAGACTCTTCAAGTTTGGCTGCGTCCTCACCAGGACGGTCGGCTCGACTCGAAGTCGCAGGGTTGTCAAGATGCTTGTCTTGCTTCTCAAAGTCGTCCATACCATTGAGGATGTCACTGAACGTCATGTTATTCGCAGAGTCTGGAAGCAAACCGTTCGGCTTGGCGGAAGAGGTGGCTGGCTCTTCAACTTCTTCCTTCACGTGCGAGTTGCTTTGGAGGCAGGCAGCTGCTGGTTTCCTGAAGGCTTCTTTATTTTCTGCCATCAATTTCCTTACCTTCCTGGCTATTCTCTCTGCCGCCGTCTCGACTCTTTTCCTTTTCTTCTTACCTAACTCCGGGTTCGCCTATTGAGAGGGGCTGGAGTTATCATCAACCACCACCAAAGGAGTGGTCAATCCATCCAGTTTCGGGGAGTTGACCACCCCTTCTTCCCCTTCATTTATCATTAGAAATGGATTCCCATAAGGGGTGATTTCGATGTTGAAGGAAGCAGCTTCGCCAGTCTTCAGTGCGGCGTTACTTAAGCCCGCCTTATCAGAAGGGGCGGGCTCCCAGGTCTTTGGCAGGGCGGTGCTTGTGTTCACCTTATCGGAGGGCGCCGACGGATTAGTCGGGAGGGGTTTTGAACTACCCGCTTCGGGCTTCTCAGGCTCCTTTGCGGTGGTTGGTTTGTCAGTTCGTTTGGAGCTACCCGCTTCGGGCTTCTCAGGCTCCTTTGCGGTGATCGACTTCTCAGTAGGTTTGGAGCTACCCGATGCGGGCTTCCCGGATCGGCTACTTTTCTTTCGATCCTCCTCTTTTTTTTGGTCACCACCCTTGTCCACGCGGACTTGGAGTGTATCCAGGAAATCCATTTTTATCAAGAAGTTATCGGTTTACAAAGTGTTAACCGCAAGCGGCGAGTAGTGCCCCGTGATTTTGAAGGAGTTATGAAGAGTGGAGAGCCCTCAAGGCTTTCTTATAGAATTCAGAACAAACCGGGTGCGGTCTCCGGCTAGAACTAATATTTTTGAAATTTCCTCGAGATTTGAAAATATGCGAGGATTATGTTTACCCAAAAGACCGCTACCTAAACAATACCTCTCTCAAACCGGGCGGTTTGATGTGTCAAGTCGCCTAGCTCCAGAACCAACGGGTCTCACGGCCCAGCATGAACCAAGCTTGGGCGGTTTGATGTGTCAAGTCGCCCAGCTCCAAAACCAACGGGTCTCACGGCCCAGCATGAACCAAGCTTGGCGATCTGATAGTGTCCATGTCGCCCCTAAGATTGAAGACTGCCAATGCTCAAGCCCAAAAGACAAGTCGCGGTCTCAGGTCGGAGGCCGCCCGAGTTGCTTCATCATCTTGATCGCAGCGCCTTTTGACCCCGGCCAATACAGATCAGATGCTCAAGCCGCCAAGCCGCGCGACTTCTTTCTTTGTCCCTTCTATATCCCGTCACCCCCTGCCCGATTCTCCTGTATCCGGGCAGGCGGTTATTTATTCCCTGCCCGTTTGGACAGGCCCCCGATCCTATAAATAGGCGGCGGCGACGTTCCCAAGACACGCACACTCGAATCCTGGAGCTCGCTTGTTAGAGTTGCGGTCTCGAGTTCACTGCCTTGCGGTTTGTCTGACCGGCCCGGCCGGCTTCTCTTTTCCCTGCACTGTAACCCGTTGTAACCACTTTATACATAAATCAAGGGAAAGCCCGTCACAAGAGTGGCATTTGCCGTGACGGGCAAAGTCCGGTCTCGACCGCTGTCAGCGGTCTAATCTTTCTCTGTCAATAGTAACCGATAACTCGTAGCCTCCTCTTTTTTTACTCGCTGCCCTAGCGTCGATCGTGGAGGTGCAAATTCGGTTTCAACAACAAAACATATTTTTGAAAATTTTTAATTATTAGATTTTATGTGGATTTTTGAATAAAGGAAAACAAAAATTAATAGAAAAATAGAAAACTTTCAAAAATAGAGAAACAAACTGAAAAATATGCATGAGAAAATACTAGAATTTTTCAAAAATGAAAAAAATGCAATTTGGAGCAAAAGGGCTAACACCGGGCGTTAACTCCTAATGTCAAAATAGTAATCGATTTCTTTATTTTTTGAAAAATCTTTTCCTTAATTTAGAGTTATTATATAGAGACCTTCTCAGTATAAAAAAGTCAGACTTTATAGAGATGATTTGAAGGCTCTTTAGGCATGTTTTTAGTTTTAATTTTTCCTGATTAATGTTTTCTAAGATAGGAGACACCAACTACCGCAAAGTGTTTTGTTAAATGTTGAAAAAGTTACGGATTTAAGATTTTTTCCTAAGGGTGTCAACATGTTTATTTTTCAAGTTCTTGTGTTTTAAATCACTAAAAGCTCAAAAAGATGTATTATGCAAAGCACAATGTAAGCATGTTCGAACAAATCACATATGCATGAAAGGTATAATCATAATGAGTGCATGCAATATATATGATATAAGTATGTCCTATGATTTAAAACAACCCTGACTATATGTCTACACCCTAGCCCCGTACTTAGTGATAAATGGGCACGAGGAGCTGCACACATGCCATAGGTTGGGGTGTTAATCCCTTATGCACACACACGAGATCACTAAACCTAACACTCTTTCCCCCCAGTGCCTCGCAAGGCCCCACGGGAACCCTCCCCAGTTAAGGACAATACATGACTTATTGTTTAGGACCTCTAATGCATACATTCTTATGCCCCCGCAATTGTGAGATACATATCATTGGTGAATGACCATGGACATACTAAGCATTTTAAGTCTAAGGACCGATTCATAAACTATGGGTTTGATTGCATTTTTAGAATTGTAGTAGATTTTAAGGCCACATAGTTATCATGAATTTCAAATTTTCTATTTTTACATTATGGCATTTTGAGATAACTAGTATGGATAGTACTATTTATTAGGTGATAATTCTAGAGTGATGAATTTGAATTCAATGTTATGCCATAGGATTTAATAAATGATAATGTTGCATGTAACCCAAATTAGAATTTCAATCTATCGACCTAGAATGAAGTGATGATTCAGTTTGATTTGTTCTCATTAGTACAAAGTTGATTATAAGGTCTACATATAAGTGAGATACATGCAAGCAAAATTCCTAAGACATTCACATAATAATCATGAACTAGATACATAAAGCAAATTGTGAAATCAATTGTATTCATTTCAATTTTATTTATTTATTTATGATTCTTTGATTATAAGATAATTTTCTATGGTGATTTGGAAATTTAAATATGAGATAAATAGATTATCTTTTACTTCATCATATGATAAATTATTCATATTCATTTTAATTATTTATAGTGAAGGATTAATTATGAATATGCTTTTGGTCCTTTTTTGCAACTTTTCTTTATTTTGTATTTTTTGCAAAGATAACCAAAACATATACAAGATTTCTTGAAACTAGAAGATAATGATAATTAGAGCAGTAAAATAATTTTCAAAAAGAGGTAATTTTGAGAAAATCTAGAATTTTTCAGAAAATATTGATACCGTCAGCGGTAGAGTTAGCGCCCGGCGGTAGCAAACAGAGATTCAATTTTTCATCCAAAGAGCATGGTTTTTTTATTTTTCAATTTTTATTTCTCTTAATTATGATTATTCATGTTAAGGCTTATCCAATGCAGCAAAGAATTTTGGAAAATAATCAAAAAGCTACACATTTTAAACTTTTAGCCTAATGCTCCTAATAGTCATTTAAATCCAATTTTTTTAAATAACCAATTTTGCACATATCATATAATCCACATTAAAGTTTGAAAAATAACTTTAGAATAGTCAATTTAGAAACTTGTGGATTTTAGCTTTTAGTTTAAGAAGATTACTTATAAGCATAAGTTTGTAAAGCAATGTGAATGTGCAATAAATGTAGTCTTTTAAATATTCAATATATAAGATTTTTGGCTCAGTAGAAATAAAGACAAAAACACAAAAAGTGCATAAAGCAAACATAAAAGAAAAAAAGGTTTTTATTTTAATTTTTAGCATTGTGAAGTAGATTTTGAGTAATTCATTTTAGATTATTCCTGCTTCACACATTTTATTGTATACCAATCAGTAAGGGTTTTAGGTATCCAAAGAGGACCAAGTGTAAGGGTTCGTTTGGGTACCCAAATATAACGTGATGATTTATGGGGAGACAAGGATGAATGTGCCCTTTCAAGTGATGTTAATGATTCATGTTTATGTATGGGTCTCCATTCATACCTTGGATAAATATTATTTTTAAAGTTATTATGTTGATTTTCCATGTGGTGATGGTTGTTTGGAAAACAATGTGTTGGGAATTTTTGTTTGTTGAGATTGTTTTCCAAAATAGATTGATTTTGATAACCACAATGGATTTTAGAAAAGTGATTCTTTGGAACAATATAATAATGGAAATTTTTCTTATGAATAGATTCATTATAGACTTTGGATGAATCATTTTTATTTATTTGTTGTACTTCATTTCCACTCTCTTTTAGGCATACTCTCATATTTGGGAGTATAATTTTTTATTTTTAATTATCATGAGAGATTTTTTATTATTTAACATTTTTTGCACAAAAGATTTTAATGAATTTATTTTAATAGTTAGAGAATCATTTTCATTTATCAAATTTTTACTATTCTCTTGTGCATTAAGAAACTCTTTTTTAGGAACCTTGAATTTTTCATTTAATTTATCACAATCAATATAAGGCGTGACAATCTTAAGTAAAGAGAAAGAAGAACTAGACACATTAGAATTTGATTATACATTAACATTTGTTTTTAAACTCTTATTTTCTAAAGGTAATTTTGAATTAGCATTTTTCAATTTCTTAATTTTACGTTTAGCAATTACTAGCACATGTATTGTAGAAATGGAATTAGAAACAAGAAGGGATTTAAATTTACTTACAAAGCTCTTGGATGTGGCAAGATTTGAAAATAAAGTTCCTTGGACATCTTCTCGGCATTCCTTTTCCATACATGAGTTTCCATCATCCCTTCCCCGTGATGAGTTGTCTTCCTCCATTCCATTTGATGTGCACTCTATACATGTAGTAGGGGAATCATAAGTATTTTCAAGAAAATTCCAAATTTTAAAAGCAGCAGGAAAATGTATAAATGAGTTTGAAAATATTTTGATCAAGCCCACAAAATAAACTATTCATTGCTTTAGCATTTAACGAACATTCATTCTTATTTAAGACACTATGAGGCTTTTAATTGTAATATTTCAAACTTCTATATCTAAGGATATAAGAAATTTCCATTAATATTTTCCACCCTTTATAGTTTATACCTTGAAATAAAGGTGGTGTTAATGGTTTTTCATTTATATAAAATTTAACCCCACCAGTAGAAGCAAGATGATGATCATGAAGCACCATTATTTCCGATGGTGAAATCATTTTGGAATAACCTTGCTCTGATACCACTTGTTGGATCTTAAGGCACCCTTAGAGGGGGGTGAATAAGGGTTTTAGAAATCGTTATATTTTAAAAGAAAACTTTTGATATTTTATAAGAATGAGATTAGATCAAAAGTAAATTGCTAGAAATGAAAACCAAATCAAGTTTATAGAAAAATAGAGACATGATTATTAGTGATAAAAATGATTACAAAAGAGGATTTCTATAATGCTAGAATCGAGATGATGAATATAAATACTTGGGTTTTATATACTAACTCTTCTCCCTAAAAATCGGTTGGCTTTAGCCGATCTATCCACAAATACGGCCTCTAGTCGCTCTAGTCTTTATACCCACAGAATGTAACGCCCAGGGCCGACCTGTTGGGTTTTTCTAGAACCATACATCACATGTAGGCGCAGCGGAATAAAAGAGAAACAACCCAAAAAAGACTTGGATCGGCCATGAATATTGAATCAAGATGTAAATCAAAACTAGGTATGAAATTACCTTTGCTGGATTGGATCAAATCCAACCTAGATGCTCCAAGAAGAAGAGTCCTTGCGCCGGCTATGCGAGAGTTCTCACGTAGAATAATGTCTACGTCTCTTCAGTGATCCACACGAGCCGGGAGAAGAACGACTGCACCTTGCACTTCCACGAACTGCTAGGTTCGCTCCAGGAAGAACAATCACGACGACGATCGCCGGAGAGGAGGTCGGCGGAGGCGAACTGGGCGGCGGAATGCTTTCCGTCTAGGGTTCGAGCGAGAGCGGAACACTTCCATCGACTAAACCTTTTGTTAAGTACTGAGAACCCTAAAAGAAGATCTATTTATAACCAAAGTATAAACAGGCTTTTAGAAGAATTACTATCCGCAGACCACACAGCAGAATTGAGGTTTCTGTTACAATTCGTCGGGATTTCACGAATCAGCATTTGTCGAGTTTACACGGGACAATCCGACGAATTCCGACGAATCCAATCAGACGGCAACATTTGCCGAGTGAAGGATCTCTGTGACAATTCGTCGAGATTCCACGGAATGATCCGACGAATCCGACGAATCCGACAAGTCATATCCGACGAATTCAGACAGCAACAATTGCTGGACTTCCCCATTCTTTATGATGATTGGTAACCTTTACCAACACAGTCAATCTTTCAACTTCTCCACATGCTCTTATGTGCGACCCTGCATGCTCATATCGCGTTGGCAGTGACATTACATGTTTGACCACTTCTAGATCACAATGGTAACTCCAACACGACCATGCCCTGATTCTTCACCAGAGGACACCCGACTGGCACGTCCCCGGGCTGCAGCCCAAGCACCCCAATGCCTCTCTGACCTGTTTCTCAGCACAGCGCGTTGTTGAGGCGGGGTCTCGAACCCGCAACCCCCTTGATAAGGAGCCTTCAAACCACTCATCATCACCAATTGAGCTGCAGCCCGGTGACGTGCCAGTCGGGTGTCCTCTGGTGAAGAATCAGGGCATGGTCGGCCCTGGGCATTACACCCAACTATCTGGATCGACCTAGTGACAAGTAATGCAAATATAAGAAAGTTCATCAATTATATCGCTAGTCCAAAAACGCTCGTTAAGGTAACGCGACCGTCGAATGTTTCAAAAAAGTTTTTTAAATATTCTTTAGATTGCAAGTAAGCCGCTAAAACATCGTGTCTAGTTGTAATATGACTTACCTGGTGATATTTAGGTTGGAGTACGTCGTGAATGTAAGACGTCATTTCTTCAACGTCGTAGTAGTTGAATGAGAGTCCTTTTTTTATGACGTTCTCCATTTGTCGCTCTCGTTGTCGAGCTTGGTCGTACGTCCAAATGTGCCCGATCGCCGAAATTTGAGTTTGGGTAGAATTCGGGACTTGTTTAGAAATACAAGATTTCACATGTCAGGCCAGTATTGTGTTGCTGCCAACCGCCATTAGCTTCCCATGAAGTTTGCACTTCGCCTTTATTTCATCATCGATCCGCACTTTATCAAAGTTCTCCCATACTACCACTTTATGGTGGCGCTCTATTATCTCATGAGCGACAGGCGCGGAGGAGGACGCCGACGTGAATGAGAAGGAAGCCATTTGGAGAGAGTGTGAGAGAGTGAGTGAGAGAGAGTAAGTGAGAGAGAGTGAGTGTGAGAGAGTGATAGAGAGAGGGGGAGGGGTCAGATGATAGGAGGGGGGCTTATAAAAAAACATTTTTTTAAAGTGAGAGAGAGGGGGGCTGATAGGATAGGTGAGAGAGAGTGATTGAGTGAGAGAGTGATTGAGAGAGAAAGGGGCGGATTTTATTTTAAAAAAAATAATTAGCCTAGGCCCTAGGTTGGCTGCAGCAGCAGCGCTGCATACTGCAGACTACAGCAGGCTGACAACATTAATTCTGTCGGCGGGTAACGACTCTTTAAAAGAGACGTTACCCAACAACTCTAAAATTAGAGGACCGGCCTTTGACCGATCCCGGTAAAGGACCGATTTGTTATCGGTCCCGGTCTGGGACCAGTTTTTGCCGAAAAAAGGGGGACCGGTCGAGCCTCTTTGCTTTTCTTTGCTTTTCCACCTCTTTGCTCCGCGCCCTTTGGGCCGACAAACCTTCTCCAAGAAAAAATTCATATGAGCATCTCATCTCTGATTCCACAACCAAGAAGTGTGAGGGGGAGACGAGAGAGAGAGAGAGAGAGAATATATGCTCTTCGGTTAGAAAATGTAATATTTTCGACCTATTCTACAGAAGTTGCAGAAAGTATAGTAATCCAATTGCTTGTAGGCAGAAATTTACAGGACAAAAGGGTAACCACTCTTATTATGCCACCATTTCTTGTTTGTAAAGATCAACAAAAAAATGTTGCCTTTCGTAAGCTTGTAGGTAGGGAAGTTCTTACTATGGTTGAAAGAGCTCAGATATATTACTTCGGGTTCATATATTATTTAAATTTTTGATTACATGATATCTGAGAGACTGAATAATTTTTGAGTGGTGTTACGAGCACATTAATTATGGCTATGGGCAGCCAACGACTATGACAGTTCAATATTGCTATGTACAGTCCAATATTGCTATGTACAGTCCAAAATTGCTATGTATAGTCCAAAATTGCTATGTACAGTCCAATATTGTTATGCACAACCCAATATCAATATGTACAACCTAATATCACTATGTACACACCAAATTGCTATTTACAAACCAATTATAGATGTTGCTATTGAAATACCATACGGTTGGCCCTCACCCTCACAGTTTAAGCTTTTAATTTAATATGGGTTTAATCATTGGTGCATCACATCCAACTTCGATTCCCCTTTGATTTCCACGCTTTAACATAACGATGGTGGAAGAAAATATGAAGTTTCCAGGGTTCATTAGAGTTACTGCAACTACACTATTAAATAGTAGTTCACAAGTAGAAGGAAACATGAAAATCCTGTTAATGTATATTTGGACAATAAATGGGTTCAGAGGCTTAACGGGTCGTGTCGGGTACAGGGATACTCGATACCTGTAGATACTCCTTAGGATTGCCTATTTATACCTACCTAGGGGCAACGGATATGGGATTCCAATTTGATCCCCATTCAGAAGCTTGGAGCAGCTTTTCATTCTCGAAGCAAGTACCCGTAACCGCTCAAGCACTTCCGCTCGACCATCGCTCGCCTGGAGGTTTTCTCCCGTAACCGCAGGTATCGCGCCTCCTCCGGCGACCTTCCCGCATGCGCCTCCGCTCCGGTAACTGTCGAACGAAGCCTGCCGATCGCCGCTTGCTCCGTCCGCCTCTCCCGCTCCCGAGCACCCTCGCCGCGCGCCTTCATCGTAGACGCCGAATCCAGGGCATCGTTGGATCTAGAGCCTCGTCGATCCCGTCCTCCACCGTTGCAGATCTCGGTGATCTTCAGTTCCTCTGCAACAGCCGCTCGGATGAAGAGCACCCTCGATCCCCTCACACAAGGAGATAGCCGCCGGCTGTCGTAGAAGGAAGACCGTTGTCGACGTCATCTACAGTAATGCTAGCTGCCCGGACAAAGTCCACGCCACCGCAACTGCCACATGTCTGGTCTGTTCAGTGATCGTAGAAGAAGAACTATCGCGGGACCTACCACCAACACGTTTTTCTCTACCGCCCCGGCTACCGCCTGGGCTACCGCCTGGGCTACCGCCGACGCTAGCAACAGAAACCCGTTTTCTTCTATTTTGTGGCCGGATCTCAGATGGTTGGACGCACGATGATGAAGGGGAACAACTTCTCATTTCCTATTCCGATGGTAAAATTGGAAAAGTTCACGGCGACAGAGTTCAACGACTGGAAGTTGAACACCCAGTTTGGGATAAAGCACCTGAACGTGTTCTACACCGTTCAGTCAGTTCTTGATGGTGTGATTGGTATTGAGGATGAGACACAGTGGGTCAGTGACGAGGATTTCTGTCGAGATTACTTGTTGAACTGCCTTTCCTCCAGTCTGGCAAAGAACTACCTGAAGATGAAGACTGCAAAAGAGATCTGGGAGGCACTGGAGGAGCACTTCAGGCAGGAGGAGGATCTGTCCAAAGCACATCTGGTGGACAAATTTCATTCCTACACGTTTGATGAGGAGAAAGTCATTCTCCCTCGGGTATCAGAATTTGAAAACTTAGTAGAATCCTTGCATAGTGAGAATATCTCGTTACCAGATAGCTTTGTTGCTGGCATGATTATTTTTAAGCTGCCTTCCACATGGTATCATTTCAAAACTGAAATGTACCGCAAGAAGATGCAGGTTGGCCTGAATGAGCTCGGGCATTTTATACGCACTGAGGATGAGAATAGGACCAGACACGCGTTAGAAGTTGTTAGCAAGAAGAAGGCTGTGACTAATATGATCACTAGCTCTAAACACGTGTCTCATCCTAAGGCGGCCAAACCTCCTACAGATCGTCCCCATGTTGCAGGCCCAAGTAAAAGAATTAAAAAATTTAAGGGCAACTGTTTCAACTGCAATAAGTGGGGACACAACGCATCTGACTGCAAGTTCCCTAAAAAAGAAAGGACCAGAGCACCACAAGATGACAAATCAAGCCAATATGGTTAGCCTAGCTGAGCCATCCGACTTTGTTGCTATGGTCGGACACGGAAAAGCCAGCACAGAATGGTACCTGGATTCGGGAGCAACGTGCCACGTTTGCAACAACACTAATCTGATGACAGATCTCATTGGTGCAAGAGAGTCTGTGACAGTTGCAAATGGAGAAACAACTGACGTACTGAAGGTGGGGAACGCAACTTTGCTGCTATCCTCAGGTAAGACTTTAACTTTAAAGAACGTTAAATTCATTCCTTCATTAGCTGCTAATTTAGTGTCTATTAGTTTACTGTGTGATGCTGATATGTCTTTCAATTTTAGTAGCGGTAGAGTAACACTGTCAGTTTACTCTCACTAATTTGGATGTGCATACGTCTAAAATAGGATGTATAGATTAATTATAGCAAATGACATAGTTCAACAAGTTCATACAAACTTAGTTAGCCCTAAGACTCTACATGAGATACTAGGACACGTAAACTATAGGAAAATATTCCAAATTGCTAGAACTCACCAGATTGCATTAGACACTACAGAAAAACCTGATAAATGTGAAGTGTGTGCTCAGACTAAGATCACTAGGAAACCTTTTAGCGCGGTTACTAGGAGCACAACACCCTTAGAACTAATACATTCTGACATCTGTGACTTCAAAAGTTTTGTCACTCGAGGAGGCAGGAAGTATTTGATCACCTTTATAGATGACTGTTCTAGGTTTTGTCACATCTATCTTCTTAAAACTAAAGACGAAGCATTTGAAAGTTTTGTATTTTCAAAACCAAGGTAGAAAACTAATTAGACATGAAAATCAAAAGGTTTAGAAGTGATAGAGGAGGAGAATATCTATCCAGTGAGTTCAAATATTTCCTTGCCCAACATGGAATCATAGCATAAACCACTGCTCCCTACTCACCCCAGTCTAACGACATAGCTGAGCATAAAAATCGGACGTTAACAGAAATGTTAAACTCTATGCTCTTGACTGCATGCATGCCTTCCGCTTATTGGGGAGAAGCAGTTTTAACTGCAAACCACATTCTAAACAAAGTTCCTCATGCTAAATTAGAGGTTACACCCTACGAGCTTTGGTTTAAGAGACCTCCGTCTTTTACAAGACTTAAGACCCGGGGTTGTATAGTTTATGTCAGGGTTCCTGACCCTAGACGGTCTAAGATTGGACCTAGGACCAATACATGTGTCTACCTAGGTTGTGCTGAAGATAGTGTTGCAGATAAATTCTTAGATATTTCTAATAATATTATCATAGAATCTAGGGATGCAGTGTTCTTTGAAAATAAGTTCCTCAAGGATAAGAACCTGTCACTCCCAGGTATGCAAGTAACAATTACTGAAGAAGATCCTGAATCAGTACCGAGCACTTCCTATTCTGTTCTCGTAGACAACTCTGGCCTAGAGTGTAGGAGAACTTCTGTAAGAGAGTGAACTCCCAGAATCTTTGGTAGTGACTTTGTCACTTGCCACGTAGAAGCTGATCCATCCACCTATAACGAAGCGATGAGATCCAGGGATTCCCTACTCTGGAAAGAAGTTATTGATGAAGAGATGAACTATCTCCTTCAGAACAACACCTGGACGTTGGTTGATAAGCCAAAAAAGGCTAAAATTATATGGTGTAAGTGGATTCTGAAAAAGAAATTGAAACCTGATGGTAGTGTAGCTAGGTATAAAGCACGCCTGGTGGCTAAAGGTTTCACACAAGTTAGCGGAGTAAATTATTTTGATGTCTACTCACCCGTGTGTCACTTAGCAACTATTAGGATCCTTCTCGCGATTGCATCTATTGAGAACTTCATTGTTCATCAAATGGATGTTAAGACCGTGTTCTTGAACGAAGATCTGATCGAAGAAATATACATGAGCCAACATGAAGACTTCATAGTACAAGGTCATGAAACTAAAGTCTGTAAGTTAATAAAGTCATTATACGACCTAAAGTAAGCACCGAAATTATGGCATGAGAAGTTTGACTATAGTGTAAAGAACATGAGATTCATGTCGAGTCTCTCGGATAAATGTCTTTGCATACGTAATAGATCAAACAAAGTCGCCTTAATATGCTTGTATGTGGATGATATGCTTATTCTAGGATAAGATCAATCTGAAGTGGATGACGTAAAGTCAGACCTAATGAGAGAATTTAACATTAAAGACCTTGGTGTAGCTGAAACAATACTGGGCATGCAAGTTATCTTTGGGAATAATGACATTTCCCTACGTCAAAGTCACTACATAAAGTCCTTGTTGGACACGTGGGGATATAGTGAAAGTCGAGCACTAGAGACACCATACGACTATAACAACCGCTTACAACCCAATGAAGGAGCTGTGGTTAGACAGTTAGATTATTCTAAACTGATTGGTAGTCTCATGTATGCTATGGTCTGCACTAGACCCGACATAGCCTTTACGGTCGGCATGTTAAGTAGATTCACTAGTAATCCTGGCCAAGACCATTGGAATGCCCTCGATAGGCTGATGAGATACTTAAAGCACACCCAACAGTATGCTTTATGTTATAATGGTCATCCTCAAGTTCTGGAAAAATATTCTGACGCGTCATGGTGCTCATAATTAAATGACAGCAAGTCCACTAGTGGATTTATTTTCACACTAGGAGTAGCAACTGTAGCCTGGAAGTCCAAGAGGCAATCATGTATTACTCTCTCTTCTATGGAATCCGAACTCTACGCTCTAGCTTCCACAGGAGAAGAAGCAAAGTGGATAAGAGATTTGGTACTGGACATTCCACTGACGAGCCTGAAATTGAATTTTATTGCAGTATACTGTGACAATTAGGCTACTAAAACGATTGCTACAAACACTTTGTTCAATGACAAAAAGAAGGCAACTTAGGATGAAACAATCCTAGTTGACCTGTCTCACAAGTCAAGGAGTTATGACCCTGCTTGATATGAGATCGAAAGATAATATTGCAGACGCCTTGACCAAAGGCTTAAATAGAGCTCTCACAATCAAAACATCGGGGAAAATGAGATTAAAGTTCATATGAATATGAAACTTTCCTCCAAGGTTTATGCTTTGAAAAGTAAGAACTTATAGTCGCAACATTTAGGCATCTATTAACAGATTGCAACCCCAAATAATTTCTTGATGAAAACCCAAGATGGTTAGATGCTAGTCATTCCACATTTGATGACTTAACATCTTTCTCATTGTAATTTGATTCGAGAGTTATTCAACTGGGAACAGAAAGTCGTTGTAAAGGTTAATCCAACATTATTGATCATAACACATTATTCCACACTTGATAATGTTGCAAATGATGGTGTGCCAAATCATTTAATGATGAGGTACATAGTGATCATTAATGAGTAAGATAACAATGTGTGATTTATTAAAATCATAACTTGACTGGTCCTTCTGAGACTGGATAGAGATGGTGACAGTGTTACTTCACCAATGCAATAAGTTCTAAGCTCATTTAGGTAGAGCTAGTTTACTTTTGACGTTACTGCATATGATTTTGAATTCAATGAGTCTAATTCATGAAATTCCTTGCAGACGCTGGTGAAGATGGATGCGAGAAAGTAGTTTTTGACATGAATGCTGATGATCTAGTCTCTGAGTAGAATTATTATATGTTTTGATACACTGTTATTATGTTTTTCAGACTTATTTTCTTGCATAGCACTTTATTTTGGATGTTTAACTATTACTGTTTGTAATTTTTTTTAATGTTTTAATGTGCTAACTCTTATGATAATGTGTTAGGTCGGAAACTCAATTTTGTTACTCACTACTTTCTGCACTTTGAAACGTACACGTTTTTTGTCACAAATATAGGAGGAGATTGTTAATATATATTTGGACAATAAACGGGTTCAGAGGCTTAATGGATTGTGTCGGGTACGCGAATACTCGATACCCGTAGATACTCCTTAGGATTGTCTATTTATACCTACCTTGGGGCAACAGATAGGGGATTCCACTTTGATCCCCATTCGAATGCTTCAAGCGATTTTTTCAAATTCTCCACCTCAAATAGTTTTTAATCAATATGAAAAGAAAAGGCTTTGATAGAATCAATGGCTTTAGAAATGATTTTGATAGAATCTAACTATGAAGCAAAACTGTGGGATTACAAGAAATTATCCGAATCCTACAATTTCTACCTACAGAAGAAGTATCTTTAAGTCCAGAAGCTAGAAATCCTTTCAATCTTGACATTTTGAAAATAACTATCACATGACTGAAGAATAGCTAGCGAAGGAAAGAAGAAAAACCATCATAAACTCTGACCAATCCCTGATCGGAGGAAGTTTTGATCTTGCCAAAGAAGGATTGAAAGGGTAACTTGTCCTTCTCCATGGCATCTACCGAAGCCATCTCCCATTGAGAAATTTTGAAGCTTTTTGAGGAAGTACAATCAACTCAGTTCACATTTCATTATCAATTGTGTTCTTGATCATCTCTCGAGGAATCACCCCTTCGATTCTGATCGTCTTTTTTTGGGTCAAGACTAATGAAATACAATAGGGGTGTGCATGAGTAATCGAAGAATCGAGAACTGGATCAAGATCGAGCCGAACCGACGATTCGGGTCGGTTCTCTACTGATTCGGTTCAGGTACGGTTCTTAAAAAAATAGAACCGACGGTTCGGTTCTTGAGTTCTATGACCGAATACCCGAGAATCGATCCGAAACAATTTTAAAAATATTTTAATTTATAATTTATGATTAATATTTAATACTACACTATTTTGCCACGTGAAATGAAATCAGCGTGAAGTAGCCGCCCAGTCGCACCATCGTGCCTCCTCCCCGCCGGTCAACAGTGCCTCCTATTCCTCGCCGGCTTGCGGATGCAGGTGCCGACGCCTCTTCATCTCCGGATCTTGGTCGCAGTTGTTGACTCCTCTTCCTCGCCGGCTCGTGGTTGCAGGTGCCGTCTCTTGATCCTATGATTTATTTGCTTGTGGTGTGAAGGGTTGGGTTTTTGCCTCGATTTTCTTCTCTATAATAATTCTGATGGGGTTTTAGTAAGTTCTCTATTATGGGTAGTGCCTTGATCTTCTTCTCTATAATATTTCTGTATCTCTTTTAATTTTGTGATTTAACTTTCAAGATTTATGTCTTCAAGCACTTTGTTACACTTCTTTGCCGATATTATTATTGAACAGATGCATGGTTGGGAAGATTTTCTATACGAGTGGGTTGCTTTAGTTAATTCTACCTCAATTTCTGTTGAGTCGCAGATATTCAATTCAAGCGCTTTACTTGTCCTGCTATTATTTTTTAGCTTTCCACCTCTCTTAATTTTTGCTGAGTCGCAGGTAAGAAAGTGTGCTGAAAATTGATTCAAACTGTCCACTTAAAATTTTTTGGATGAGGAAGATCTCGATTTATTGGTTTATTTATAATTGTTATTTCCTATCAGGTTTTCAAATAATTTTCTGCATGTTTTATTTTCATATGACTGTGTAGCATGCTTCTCCGGTTCTACAATTATGCAAACTGCTTTCATTTCATCTACTACTTTACTAGTTCCAGTTAATTAAATTCTTTCATGAAATTTTGAAGTGAGTGCTAGGATTCAAACATTCCTTCTATCGTTTGATAGAATTAAATGATAACAAAAACTACAGAAAGTGAAAAAACAAATAGTTTTACATAGCTTGATGAGGTTGTTTCACAATTCTTCTTCGACTTGATGAGGCTCAAATGCTCAATCAATGTTATTATTAGTAGGCTCAAATGATCAATCAATCTTTTTTATAATATTTTGTAAGTGTTTCGGTTATTGCATAGAACCGAGAACCGAACCGGAACCGAACCGACATTTTCGGTTTGGTTCCGGCTCTACACTTTAGAACGTGGGTCAGTTCCGGTTCCAAAAATTTGAAACCGAACCTATACGGGTCTGTTATTGGTTCTGAGTGAAACCGAACCGAACCGAACCGATCCGAGTTGCACGCATAAAATACAAAGTTGGCAATCCTCGAACTTGCCATGGATAGGAATGGAAAATTAAGGCCTCCCCGAAGTAGATCTGGAGTTGCAGTGAAGAATCGTATGTCTGGAGATGCAGTTGGGAGAAGCGTTTTCGAAACCGTTCGACACGAGAAAGGGACGGTGGAGGGGGATTCGGCCGGCATGGAGATGCAGAAATCGGAGATCCAGAGGGGGATTCTGGCGGTGGAGTGGGATTCCGGGGGATATCGTTCGTCGACGGTGAGGGGTCGGGAACGAAACACTGAAATTCGCGCGCGAGGGGCTCGAGGTTGGCTGTACTTAGCGGCAGGAAGAATAGAATACAATTAGGGTCCGTTCATTTGGATGGAATTGGGGGGGGGGGGTAGGAATTGGAATTAGTGGAAGTGGAATTGAGTCAATTCCAATTCTGTCGTTCGACTATAAATCAGAATTTGTTAGGTCAGAATTGGAATTCTCAATTCTTCATAAATCACAAAAGGGAGACAGAGGTGGAAAACAAAATTTGCAACATTCATACATCTACAAAAGAAAAGAGAGATTGCAACATTCATATTACTATGTAAATCTAAATCAAGTACCACCAAATAGGCCATTGATGCCATATGACTCAACCGATTACTGCATAATTATGAAGAATAGCAAGCGGATTGTAAATTGAAATCAGGAAATCAAAATCAGGAAATTGAAATTGAAATAAGGAAATCAAAATCAAAATTGAAATTGAAATCAAAATCAGGAAATCAGGATATCAAAATCGCAACCCATCTCGCCACCGTCGCCTGTAAATCAAAATCAAAATCTAAATCGCCGGCAACGGAACTGCTCGCCTTCACCGACATTGGAATTGCTCGCCTTCGTCGATACTGGCACTGCTCGCCTTCGCCTTCACCGGCACTGGAGGCGCTCGACTTCACCGACACTGGAACTGCTCGTCAGGATCTGCCTCGTTGGCACCAGAGGTGGTCGACTTCGCCAGCATCAGAACTAGAAAGGAGGATGCGTGCAGACTATCCCGCGGGGGTCGGCTTGGGAAGGAGGAGTAGCGGGTGAAATATGGAATCGTGAAGTCCGACCTAAAGAGCTCGGACTTGGTTGGGGGAGAAATTAGGCTAAAAGCAATTCCCATGGAATTGAGGGGAATTCCACTTCCATCCTATTTTGTGGCTCGCCGAACAGCGGAATTGGAATTGAGGGGCCAATTCCAATTCCCACCCCAATTCCGTCCAAATGAATGGACCCTTAGGGGTTGTAGATTTATTAATCTTGTATATAAGTGTGCCCATAGCCATTTATGATGTGCTCATAACACCACTCTAATTTTTTAGTTAAAAAAATAACTTCTTTTGTCCCCTTTTGTGCCCGTTATATTTATTTATTTATTTATGATTTACTAGTTTGCTATATTCTATTAGTTGTTTTTTTCATAATTGTAAATTTTCATCATCATTGTAAATTTTATGATCATCCTTACCTCAACTATTTGATGTTACTTGTAGAATCATTATTTTCTTTTCTACCGAGTGCAATTGGAGTTTTAAAGCCTATTTTCGCTATTTTTTTTTACTTTTTTATCCATGTTAACTTATGACACTTATATCCTCTAATGTCCTAACATTAATTTTATCTACCGACCCAATGAGTGCATTTCTACGCTTTCCTTCGACACTCCAACCGCCTAAGAGCTCGTTTGGTTGCTTGGAGATGGAAAATATATTTTATAAAACAGTCATGTTGTGTATGAGATTGTAATTACTACTTTTCATGAAGTTTTGATCAAGTTTGTAGAATTTTAAATTCAATGATGGTCTTTAAGTTTATGATGCGGATCATGCCACACGACCCATAAGGGTATACACGCGCTAGATGGGGAAATGACGACCGAGAGTGCTCATCTCAAGCGAATCATCGATCTAGAAATTTTAGTTATTTTTATATATTTTATTTTAAGCATGTTTGTATAGCTGTCATGATATGACCGTTCATAATAGTTCCTAAGTCTATAAATAGGGTTAAAATGTTCCATTTACAAGGATCGAAAGTTGGAAAGAATAAATCAACCTTTCATCACCCGGTGCGCAAGCTGAAATCTATGAAAGAAGCCTATGACCTCTCCCCTTGATCCATTGACCCCCTCTTCTCACCCCCACCCCACCCCCCAATTCTCCTCCTCCACAAGGTAGCCAACCACCACTCTCCTCCCACCTCCAAGATGGCCACCACCTTGCCCCTTCCACCCACCACCACGACAACCTTACTCCTCGATAACTACCACAAGGTTCACAACGATCTCCTTCCACTACCTATAACTATTCTTTAACTGCCATAATTACCCCACTAACACATAACTACCCATATCCCAGTACCAATAACTCATCATAACCACACCCACCTCCGCATCCTAACATCCCCTCCCATCCTCCAACCCACGGCATACTTCCATTATCTCGTTGCCGAGAGCCGCCTGCAACTATAACCCCACCTACCCGACGGTTACCCTATTCCATACCTAACCAAGTCCCGGCCTTGCCCTAGGTACCCCCTTGTATTCGACAGGCGTTCACCCCCAATCTCCTTACAAATTTCATCCAACGTGCCAAAACCTGTTCCAGTCACCCCCCTCTGCCAAGTGATGTTTTCATGCTTGGAACACTTCACCGCCCCTCTGTTGATCTCCCAGAGCCTCTAATCCCTTTCCAACCCCTGCAACAACCCATATCTGGTGGAGACCAGCCCAGATCAGGTCGACGCAAAGGTGCCCGACGTCGTACCCGTCAGGACCTCTACCGGCCCTGAATTATTGCATTTTAATTTTGTTATTTTGCAATTTATTTATGTCTGTATTTTATTTTTTTGTACGTCTGCGTGCGTAGCTACGTTGGGAGCCTTTATTGTATTCTCCATTAAATATATATATACACTCATATATAAATATATATATATATATATATATAATTTATCTGTTCAGCCCACCCCCACGCCGATCCATCTCCCTGGAAACTTCCCGCATGCCGTTTCCGCCATTAGCGCTGCTCCAGAAGAACTCCCGCAGCTGCTCGCTCCATGATACTTCCCCGACTTCGGCGCTACACCAGCAAAGCAATTCCCGCACCCTACGATCCAGCGATGCCGCGTCTTCCACGACTCTATCAGTTGGCGTCGGTTTTGACTTACGAGCTCTGTACTCTTGTTTAAAACCCGAGGAAGCAGAGGAGAGACGACAGAGAGGAGAAGAAGACATCCCTTGTTGTGAGGTATTTTGGCGTTCGATTTTTAGGACATCTGTACGAAGGAGTTGTTTTTCCCGTTTTTTTTCGTGAAAGTCCTGTGTGTTTGTTTATTTCCCCATTCCAGGAAGAAGGTGAACAATGGTCAGTTAATGTTAAGTTCTTTTTTTTATTAAGCCCCGATTTGGTAAGGGAATGAACAGTGAACTTGAAAGTGTGAATCTGATGTGATTAATGTTGGAATGCTGCCGTGAGATTGAGTTACCTTGGAAGTGAAGTGGTGTTCTGGCTGTGTGCATCCAGTGAACAAATAGGGGATTTAGATTAGCTGCAATGGCTAGTTACTGTTCCGTGAATAGTAACTAGGTTAGGTTAGTTTGAGTGCTTAGAGATTTCGTGGAACCACTTGTGAGAACAAGAGTGAAACTTTTCTCTTGTGCGTAGAGATTTCGTGGAGCCACTTTGTGTGAGAAGGTGCTGAATTTAGGTTGTTAGTTTGTGGCCTCCTTGCACTAGTGAGTGTTTGAGATTTCCGTGGAACCACTTTGTGTGAGAGTGAGCGAATTTAATCCGTGGTGCCCTCGTGCGATAGCGGCTGACCCGGAGCGGGAGATCGAAGGTGACGAGGAACTCTTCTCGGGATCGCCGTCAACTTCGATTGCGGAAATGCGCCTCTTTCCGTGGGTAACTTGTTTCTTTCTCTTCCTTTGCGTGCAACTATATTTCCTCTTTAGGACATTAGATTCATTGTGAGTTTTTGCCTGGATTTGGTCAGCGAACGCTACGTCGAAAACGCCAATCGGAAACGTATCAGGAGTTCTCGATTTTCGTTTTGGCTACGACAAAGGGAAAAGAACGAAAGTTGCGAACCTTCTTTCCCCGAATTTAGAATTGAACCATTATTTTAAAAGAAAATTCATTTTAAAACAAAATAGTTATTTTGTGCTTTACAAAAGTCTAAGTTGCGGTATTTCTTAAAGTTCGTGCAACGCCCGCTCGAAACATTCAAATTTTTTTATTGCATGCATTTAGGGTTTCCTAGAAATAGCCGACAGACACGCAAACCCTACGCGCCGTCCTGCATCAATTTGGTATCAGAGGGAGGTTCCGAAATTTTTCTAAGTTTCGAAATCCGCCCTGCGTAGAATAGGAACCCCGCATAACATTTAATTTTTTTTTAAAAAAAGTAGTTTTTATTTTATATTTTTATATAGCATAACCATCATCTTAATTGTGTGTTTGCATGCATCTGCGTAGTGGTAGGTTAGTGAGTATGAGTTCACCACATCACACTCCACCCGAACACCCTCAAGAGGTAAATTCCGAGATGCGTCGAGTTGAACGTGGCCAAGCGAGTCGTGTGAACGAAGGGACGGAACCGCCCCAGTGGTTTCTACATTTTGCCCACTAAATGGCAGCGTTAACCGAGAGTGTCTATCAAGTGAGAGAAGAGTTTGAAAACCTTAGTGTTAGGATGAATAGCTTAGAAGTTCCTCCTCGAGTTTCAATGCCACCTCCAATTTTCGAGATGAGCATTCTGTTCGCCCACAGTATGCCCCTCCACACTATGGAGAAAGGTCTACACTTAGGAGGAATCCTCTATTTGAGGAGGAGGGTCGACACCCCATAGATAGGTTCGAGTTTGCGCGTGATCAGGGTGAGAATTTTCCAAGGAATTTTCCTGAACCCAACGAGGGCCTATATTAAACATGCGAGAAAATTATCAGGAGAGGCCACATTATGACGTAGCGAGAGAGGAGCGTCCTCGAGACCATCATCTGCCTATACCGACCATGCATCGTGATGATCGCCCTAGAGATTGGCATCGACCGCCGCCCCCACGGCGTCGAGACTATCGTGATCCATACGATGATGATGACGACTATCCTCCCCGGGATAGGCGACCGAATTTCACACGAGTGGTGAAACTTGATCCACCACTTTATGATGGTTCTATGGATCCCAAGATCTTTTCGGACCTGGTTATCGACATTGAGACCTACTTTGAGTGGTATCGTATGACCGAAGACCAAAAGGTCCAGTTCGCCAAAATGAGATTGACTGGGCGAGCGAAGATCTTTTGGATAGGTGAAGAGCGTAGTCTAGAGAGGAATGGACGCGCTCCCATTACCCTTTGGCCCCACATGAAGGACATATTAGAGGAGCAGTACATTCCCCAGCATTACCAGTCTCGTCTACGAGACGAGCTGACGTCTCTACGTCAAGGGTCCAAATCAGTTTCTGATTACTTAGCCGAGATGAAGGATCTTATGATTAGGTGCAACGTAGTAGAACACCCACGTGACACATTATCCAAATTTAAGTGTGGACTACGATCTGAGATCCGAGATGAGTTGATTCGATATGGCCATTATTCTCTCCCTGAGATCATATCTATCGCCATCGATATCGAGGAGCACCAGAAGAGAACCTCCCGGTTCAAATCTCAACCTAAAACGAATACTTCTTACAAGAAAGAAGAACAAAAAGGTAAGGAGAGTGTGTCGAAGCCTACCTCGACCTACACCAGAGATCAGAATAGGAAGTCCCCCATGAGAACTGTGACCCCTTCACAGATCCGATGTTATGAGTGCCAGCAGATGAGCCATATTTCGAGAGATTGTCCCAAGAGGAAGGGCACGTTAGTTATTCATGAGGTGACTGAGGAGGATGAGCATGTAGAAGAAGCTGGAGTCGAGAGGGACTCACATGTTTTGAACGACGAAGTGTACGGTACGCCTAATGATGAGGAGATAGATCCCGTCGTTCTAGTGGTGAGATGCATGTTATCTACACCGCAAGAATCGGCCGATTATTGATGGACGAACATCTTCCAGGCCTACTTTAAGGCTGGGGAGAAAGTGTGTCGTTTAGTAGTGGATAACGGGAGTTGTATGAATGTGATAGCTGAGACAGCTTTAGCCCGCATGAGACTCACTGCTGAGCCGCACCCATCCCCATTTCAGGTAGCTTGGGTCACCAAGACTACACTATCAGTGACTAGGAGATGTTTAGTGCCCATCACTATCGGTACATACTCCGATAAGATCTGGTGTGACGTTATGCCTATGGATGTGTGCCACGTATTACTTGGGCGGCCCTGGTTATACGACCGGGATGTCACCATACATGGCAGGTCCAACACTTGCTCCTTTCTACTGGGCGGAAAGAGAGTAGTGTTGACCCCGGCGCGACCCAAAACACCGTCATTCCGCGCGAGTAGTAGTGTGAAAGAATCTCTTCCTCCCACTGAAAGGAAGAAGACTCTTAGCATTATACGGGGTACTGAGTTCCATCGAGAGAGTTTTGACGGTGGATTTATTTATGCCTTAGTGGTTTTACAGGCATCTGATTTATCAGAGGTATATGAGTCTACTCCTATACCTGCTAGGAGACTCTTAGAGGAGTTCCAGGATCTACACCCTGAAGAGCTTCCGGCTGAGTTACCTCCCATGAGGTGTATTCAGCATGCGATAGACCTTGTTCCTGGAGCTTCCCTCCCTCATCTACCGCATTACCGATTGAATCCAGCCGCCCACGAGGAGCTGCAGAAGCAGATTGGAGAGTTATTAGATATATGCTTTATTCGCCATAGCCTTAGCCCTTGTACGATGCCTGCCCTCCTTGCCTCGAAAAAGGATGGTACTTGGCGTATGTGCGTTGACAGTCGTGCTGTCAACAAGATCACAGTGAAATACCGATTCCCGGTACCCCGACTGGATGACATGTTGGACATGTTGATTGGGGCTACGATCTTCTCTAAGATCGACCTTCGTAGTGGTTATCATCAGATCCGTATACGCGAAGGAGACGAGTGGAAGACTGCCTTCAAATCGAAGGATGGACTTTATGAGTGGCTTGTGATGCCCTTTGGGTTGTCCAATGCCTATAGTACTTTCGCTCGGATGATGACCCATGTCTTCAGACCTTACATTGGGAAGTTCGTAGTAGTTTATTTCGACGACATTTTGATCTATAGTCAGACCGAGAGTGAGCATTTGACTCACCTACGTGCTATTTTCGAGCTCCTGCGAGCCGAGCGACTATACATCAATTTGAAGAAATGCATTTTATGGCTGAGTCTGTTATCTTTCTGGGATATATAGTGAGCTCCGCTGGCATCACTATGGACCCCGAGAAAGTCTGAGCGATTCGTGAGTGGCCTACACCCCAGAGTATTCACGATGTCCGTAGTTTCCATGGGCTAGCCACATTTTATCTTCGATTCATTAAGAACTTCAGTTCTATTATGGCGCCAGTTACTGAGTGTACGAAGAAGGGAAGTTTCAAGTGGACGTCATCGACAATTAGAGCCTTTGAGATCATCAAAGATAAGATGTCCACTGCACCTGTTTTGAGACTCCCTGATTTTAGTCACGTGTTGGAGGTATCTTGCGATGCCTCTGGGGTTGGGATAGGAGGTGTACTTAGTCAAGAGGGTCATCCCGTTGGATTTTTTAGTGAAAAGCTTTCAGGCCCGAAGCTAAATTATTCCAACTACGAGCGCGAGTTCTATGCGATTGTGCAGACGTTGCGTCATTGGAGGCATTATCTATTGCCCAAGGAGTTTGTCCTCCACTCCGATCATTAGGCGTTGCGTTATATCAATTCGCAGCAAAAGTTGAACCCCCGACAGGCTAAGTGGGTATCATATTTGCAAGAGTACACCTTCGTCTCAAGCACTGTAAGGGAACGGAGAATCGGGTTGCCGACGCCCTTAGTCGAGTCACCCTCGTATTATCACAGATGCGTACTTAGGTGATAGGATTTGAGCGTATCAAAGATGACTATTCTAGTTGTCCCGATTTTAGCGGAATTTATGATGCGATACGCTCTGATCCCTTTCACGATGAGACAGATTACCTCATTCGAGACAGATATTTGTTTCGCGGAACCCGTCTGTGTATTCCCCGCACCTTGTTGCGAAATTTCATTGTATGTGAATTACATGGCGGAGGCTTTGGTGGACACTTTGGACGAGATAAGACGGTAGCCTTAGTAGAGAAGCGATTCTATTGGCCCGGGATGATGCGGATTATCGCACAAATCGTCAGTAGCTGCCGCACTTGTCAGGTAGCGAAGGGCAATAAACAGCCCGCTGGATTATATACACCGTTACCGGTGCCCAGTATTCCTTGGGATGATGTTAGCATGGATTTTGTGCTTGGATTGCCACGCATTTTTAGGAAGCACGATTCCATTCTTGTAGTGGTCGATCGGTTTTCTAAAATGACGTATTTCATCCCCTGCAACAAAATCGACGACGCCTCTCATATTGCCCGAATTTATTATAAAGAGGTTGTCGCCCATCGAAGGATACCTAAGACTATCGTTACCGATCGAGATGTCAAGTTCACCCGCTATTTTTGGAAGTCACTCTGGAGACTATTAGAAACTAAACTTCTATTTTCGACCGCCTATCATCCACAGACCGACGGTCAAACTGAGGTTGTTAATAGGAGTTTAGAAATTTACTGCGCTGTTTGGTAGGAGATCACCAAGGGAATTGGGATCTAATTCTTCCACACGCTCAATTGGCCTATAATAATTCGAAGAATAGATCTATGGGTTTATCTCCCAATGAGGTTGTTCATGGTCACACTGCACGAGTGCCGCTAGATTTAGCCCCACTGCCACCCACTTTTAGGACTAGCCAGTTTGCACACGACTATGCATTGCATTTGCATGACTTGCATAAAGAATTGAGCGGAAATTATAGTACTTATGATTTATACGCAACTCAAGCTAACAAACATAAAGAGCTATTTGTTTCAAAGTGGATGACTTGGTGATGGTTCAACTAAATCCGGAACGGTTACCTTCGGGTACCGTAAAGAAGTTAGCTGATCGTAGAACTGGACCCTTTAGAGTGGTCAAGCGGATTGGGCAAAATGCGTTTGAACTTGAGATGCCTTCCGATTGGGGTGCAAATCCGGTTTTTAACGCAGCCGATCTGACTTTATTCCACGATTACCCGCATGAGTCTTTAGATTTTCCATTGCCTTCTCCTCCATTTGTTGCTTCTGGGTTGGTGAGTGCTAGTGAGGAGCCACATTCAGGACACACCGACACTTATCCAGTTACTGACACACCATCTGCAGTTCTACCATTTTCCACTGACAGTTTTCAGGCTGAGCATGAGACACCGGGTGATTCTTTCATACCAGTTCCCAGAGCCGCTGACAGACTTCCGCGACAGATATTGGTTCCCGGAGCAGATATTGGATGATGACACAGTGACCACTACTGATGGTGGTTTTCAGAGATATTTGGTTCGTTGGCACGACATACCAGAGAGCGAGACCAGCTGGATCTTGGCCGAGGAGTTACAGCGCATGGATGCCGATCTTCTGCAACACTACCGGTCGGAACACTCACCAGAGATGAGTGATTTCGAGAGGGGGAGAGTTGGTGGAGACCAGCCCAGATCAGGTCAACGCAAAGGTGCCCGATGCCGTACCCGTCCGGACCTCTACCGCCCCTGAATTATTGCATTTTAATTTTGTTACTTTGCAATTTATTTATGTCTGTATTTTTTTTTTTTTGCACGTCTGCGTGCGTAGCCACGTTGGGAGCCTTTATTGTATTCTCCATTAAATATATATATATATATACACTCATATATAAATATATATTTATATATATATATATATTTAATTTTATCTGTTCAGCCCACCCCCACGCCGATCCATCTCCCTGGAAACTTCCCGCATGCTGTTTCCGCCATTAACGCTGCTCCAGAAGAACTCCCGCAGCTGCTCGCTCCATGATACTTCCCCGACTTTGGCGCTACACCAGTAAAGCAACTCCCGCACCCCACGATCCAGCGATGCCGCCTCTTCCACGACTCTAGCAGTTGGTGTCGGTTTTGACTTACGAGCTCTGTACTCTTGTTTAAAACCTGAGGAAGCAGAGGAGAGACGGCAGAGAGGAGAAGAAGAAATCACTTGTTGTGAGGTATTTTGGCGTTCGATTTTTAGGACATCTGTACGAAGGAATTGTTTTTTCCCGTTTTTTTTCGTGAAAGTCCTGTGTGTTTGTTTATTTTCCCATTCCAGGAAGAAGGTGAACAGTGGTCAGTTAATGTTAAGTTCTATTTTTTTTTATTAAGTCCCGATTTGGTAAGGGAATGAACAGTGAACTTGAAAGTGTGAATCTGATGTGATTAATGTTGGAATGCTGCCGTGAGATTGAGTTACCTTGGAAGTGAAGTGGTGTTCTGGCTGTGTGCATCCGGTGAACAAATAGGGGATTTAGATTAGCTGCAATGGCTGGTTACTGTTCCGTGAATAGTAACTAGGTTAGGTTAGTTTGAGTGCTTAGAGATTTCGTGGAACCACTTGTGAGAACAAGAGTGAAACTTTTCTCTTGTGCGTAGAGATTTCGTGGAGCCACTCTTGTGTGAGAAGGTGCTAAATTTAGGTTGTTAGTTTGTGGCCTCCTTGCACTAGTGAGTGTTTGAGATTTCCGTGGAACCACTTTGTGTGAGAGTGAGCGAATTTAATCCGTGGTGCCCTCGTGCGATAGCGGCTGACCCGGAGCGGGAGATCGAAGGTGACGAGGAACTCTTCGCGGGATCGCCGTCAACTTCGATTGCGGAAAGGCGCCTCTTTCCGTGGGTAACTTGTTTCTTTCTCTTCCTTTGCGTGCAACTATATTTTCTCTTTAGGACATTAGATTCATTGTGAGTTTTTGCCTGGATTTGGTCAGCGAACGCTACGTCGAAAACGCCAATCGGAAACGTATCAGGAGTTCTCGATTTTCGTTTTGGCTACGACAAAGGGAAAAGAACGAAAGTTGCGAACCTTCTTTCCCCGAATTTAGAATTGAACCATTATTTTAAAAGAAAATTCATTTTAAAAAAAAAAGTTATTTTGTGTTTTAAAAAATTCTATGTTGCGGTATTTCTTAAAGTTTGTGCAACGCCTGCTCGAAACATTCAAATTTTTTTATTGCATGCATTTAGGGTTTCCTAGAAATAGCCGACAGGCGCGCAAACCCTACGCGCCGTCCTGCATCAATATCCATCCCTATTTTCTCCGGTCACCACCCGAATTCCCCTCCAGTTCACAGAAATCCCCTCCTAAATTCAGCCCAGCAGTCCACATAATTCATCCCAAGCCTCCAACTTCTTGCCAGAGTGATGGGGAGCCTTTCCTTGTACTGGGGAAGTATTTATCCAGCCCTCTACTCCTCCGACAACAGTCCTCTTGCTTCCACATAGCCTCTTACTTCCACATAGCCTCTTCCCTTTTCAACAGTTTCGAGTCAGTCTAGCACCACCTCCCCGGACACTGTTCACTCAGCATTAATCTCTCAAATCCTTCTAACGCGTGGTCTTATATCCAATTGTGTGTTCATTTGTAGTTGTATGATTTTCTTTGTTGAAGCTCTTATTAATTGTTAGTTTTTTTGTTAGAGAATTTATATGTAGCGCATTAAGTCACAAACATCTAATGAAGATACAACAACACTCGAGCCTTTATCCCACCATAGTGGGGTCGGCTATATGGATCCTCTGTCGCCATTGCGCCCTATCTTTAATCATAGTCTCACTAATGAAAATTATATCACTTAATTAATCATCTAATGAAGATGATTAATAAAAATTATATAACGTTATGTGACCTATGCGAATAGGATCGTCATGAACACAGTTGATCAATTCCTACGCAATGGTGTAATCAAATCTAATTTTTATCACTTAATTATTTTTGCGAACACTATAGACTTAAATGTAGGTAATAAAAGAAATATAGTACGCTACAAAATTGAGTGCGAAAAATAAAATGCGTATCATTTTTGGATTCGGCCTCATGTCGCATAGTGGCCGACATTTTCAAAATTGCGCTTGTATTTCTCCGAATAAAATTCTCCGCAATTGTTGAAAATTACTTGGAGGCAATGAAGTCCGGCTCTTGGAAATCCCCATAAAATCCCGTGAACCCGAAGAGGAAGGTTACGCCTCCTCTGTTCCACTTCTGCTCGACAATGGAGAACTAGATAATGGCAAAAGAGGGTGCGGCTAGATCCGTGGAAAATTTAAGAAAGTGGAGATTCCTATTTCTGCAATCGAAGCAAAAAAATTGATGGCAGATGGAGAGATGAAATATTCTGCAATGTCTATGGTCGACAGGGTTCTTCATCCGATCTGTGATGAAGATCTCACCTACCAATGAAATTCTCGAACTGCAGGAAAACATGAGGAAGAGAGTCTGAACCGCAAGCAACTACCACTCCCCTTGTTCACGCTCGGTTTCATGCGTGAATTAAAATCGTGCATCAATAATGACCGGTTAGAGCCCTTTAATAGGATGGGGATATGAAGTAATTAAGTGAACGATTTCTACCAATAACCCCTCAATCTTTCCATTAAATTTTAAATTTGCGCATCCACAAAGCTTAATCCAATGTGCGAATTTAAAACCGATCGAACCGAACGTGCCAAGGGTAGACCAAGTTATGCGCAATGAAGATCCGAATACGTCTAGCACACCTATCACGGGTTTCGACTATTCGCGCGAACCAAATTTGACGCACATTCGCGGGAGATCCAAATAAACTCGAAATTATGCATACTATTGTTCGAGACGACTCGATTAAATTAGTCCATACATAATTAGGAAAAACTTACATTTTTTGGATGTTGTCTTAGTACGATTTGTTCCAAGTTATCCCGTGATTTGCTAGGTTTATTTTGTGTAAATATTGGTTGTATCGTACTCTCTAACATATACACCCGTACTCAACTTCGTTCTTTTGAAATTCTACCCGCTTATGGTGATTATATAAAATTAGAATTAACAAATGACTATCCATGCAAGGTCATTTGTTAATTATGCTCTCCATTTACTTCAAAACATCCATTTTAATAAATTCACAAAAAAACATTTCCTTCTTTCTTGTTGTTTTCATAATTTGCTAAAATCCATTTTTTTATTCTGTTGTCTAACTTAATCAGATTTTTCAGATCTCTTATCATCTTCTTCTTAGAAATCAAGCTTATTATACAAATAAACAAGCACCTTTTATTTTGTACAGTACACTACAAGAATTTTTTTCTTTCTTATAATTGGGATCAACCTTATTAGCATTCAGAATTTTCTTCTTGTAAAAGCATATTACTTTTTTCTTATTAATCTTGTGTACAATCTTTTTCTATGGAGATCTTCTTATGGAACAAGCCATCACATTAGGTTTGGTTCCGAAAAAAAGCCTAATTTGCATCTCTTTGCAATCTATCTTGGATGTTGCAATTTCTTAACTTAAAAATTCCGTCATCTTAGAATGTGGAATTTTTTTTATACCTTTAAGATATGTATCCATAGCTACTACTAATATATGTTGTGATGTAGGGTAGGCTATGTGGGTGTACGACTAACTTGCAATCCTAAGTGACGTGCCGGGGAAACAACTCAACAACCCTAAACTACTGTATGTAAGATGCAAGATCCGACGAAGAAATCAAATTAAACAATAAATAACTAAATCGCGCTCAGATAATTGAAGCAACGCAAAGTTATTTCATTAGGCGAACAAGCTTTGGTTATCCTCCGCGTGGAGGGCCAAAGCAAGAGCACGTGGCGAATGGTCCCTGCAAATCACAAGATATCTAAAACAAAATTCTACGATGCTATTTATCCAAATAAATATGAAATCGCAATACCATATATTAATTACGAGAACAAAGATCCATACAACAATAACAATACTCACGAAGTAGGGGGCGAGTGACCGTAGGCCCGCATGATAGATCCGGCGACGCGAGATGTTGGTGTGTTGTTCCCAGGTGGCAATGACGGCGGAACGACGGCTAGGGATTTATGTGGAGGGGGGCTGTTAGTGGGAGGAAGGGAAGTAGCAGGTGAGGTTACTGGATGGTTTGGGATAGGGATCTGTGAGAAGATTATGGGGTGGTGATTGGGAGAGTTAGATCTCAGGAAGGAATTAGGGATCGGTGGGAAAAATTTGGAGGGTCTGAATGGTCTGTGGCTTGTGTTATGGGAGGAAAAACATGGGCCGTCAATGTGGGGAGAAGGGAATACGTGGGCTGGAAGAAGTAAGACTGAAATCTGCTAGGAGGCGTGGCTTAGGGAGTGAGCGCAGTAAGGTTTCTTGGGCTTTAGAAGGGGTGGAAGTGGGGAAAACGCAAACAGTGGCCTAGGGAGGGGTTTTAGGATGAGTCGTTGGCTGTTTGGAGGAGTTCTGGGCGGGATTGTGAAGGGGACTGTCCAGTTTTGGGAGGGGACAGCAGAGAGGTAGGGTTCGACTGAGGCTTTGGTGGAGTTTGGGGATTGTGGGTAGGGTTTTGGGAGGTGGGAAATGAAGGTTAGAGATAGTAGATACCTTGGGGAGGAAGAAAAACACATAGGAGTCGTCACCTAGGGCCTCACGGAGTTGTTATCGTGAAGGGATCGCCGGATTTCGGGAATGATCTCTCCAAAATCTGCAATGAACCAAATGGCAGCCCCCTACTCCTATTTATAATAAAAGAACATTAGGGCACCCTGACATCAACGACTATGATTGGCCTAGAGTGTTAAGTCGATTACACTAAATAATGACTGAAATTACAAAAGTTATATATGAAAAAATATGCAAAGAAAATTCCGGATGCATCCGCGGAGTCAGATCATTGATCCGGAGACGCCATATATAGTAGGTAGCCAATCGGACCCGAACGGGCCCAAAACTCGTCCTCCGCTGCGGGTCCGAGTCTTCGTTCTGCATCATTCTCCCCGGCTTGAAAGAATTCAACTCCTGATGAATAGAGATCGGAATCCTCTCGGTGTATGCCAGTTAAGACTCGATGAGGTCCACCAGAGGTCTTCCAAGTATCGTCGATGGCAGAGCATCCTTGCCAATGGTACACTCCTATGTGATGCATTGGTAGATCGACTGACTCGGGGTGAATGCCCTAAATGCAGCCCTAAATATGAGGAGGTGTAATGCAAGTGCAAAGCGGTCCGCTCAAAGATTACAACAAATTATTAATTATTATAAGATTAACAACAGAGGCACATGCAGTCACAATAATTGATTCAGAGAGAACAAAGTTTTAATCGTTGCAAACGTAAGAGGTGCGCAAGTATTTTAAGCAACCACAGAATATGTCCTGCAAATTTTACGCCGAACGAATTAATATCATAATCAAATAGCAATCCAGCACAGTACAAGTTTACCAAAATAAACAACCAAAGAGAAATGTCATTTTAAAACAACTCACACATATAGGCAGCGGCAGTGGCGGGTGTTGGAGGGCTGCGTGGATGTTGGACGGCTGTTGCGGGTGTTAGAGGGATGTGGAGGGCTCGGGTATTGAAGGGTTCACTGGGAGGGGAAAAGAGGAGTCCACGGGTGGGTAGATTTGTATAGGCTGCTGTAAACAGGGAGGTGGAGGCTGTTGGGGGGGGGGTTGACGGGGCAAGGAGGAGGAGGGTGGTCGATAACAGGGCTAGAAAAGGAGGGGGGGGGGGGTTCAGGGAGGGAAAGGTTGCAGGAGGAGGAGGGGGGATTGCAGGTTCACACAGGGAAGGGGGCTGCTGTAGCGGCTATCGGAGAGCGGGCTGGACGAAATGGAGACGGGGCGGAGGGCTTGCCAGAGAGGGAGGAGGGGCTGGCGTCGGGGCTGGAGAAGGAGGCGGGGCTGGCGTCGGGGCTGAAGAGGGAGGCGGGACTGGCGTCGGGGCTGAAGAGGGAGGCGGGACTGGCGTCACACCAGCGAGAGGGGAAGGCGTCGCACCTTCGTGACCGACGGTTAGGAAGTAGGTTCCAAACTCACGATCCCTGAACCGCCGTTGCTTGCATCCTTAAATAAACCCACACAGTAACTGCACCCTAATAAAACCCCTAAATCGAACGGCTCACATTGTTCGGTTCGATCTGGGATAAAATACAACTCGAAATAAAAAGTATAAAACATGAAACAGACTAGAAACGTGCATCCGGATGCGACCATGGACTCCGATCGCCCGTACGGAGAGCAGATCACTGCCTCCTGCGGGTATACACGCGCGTCGATCGTGGCGCGCCGTCAACTCCCCCCGGCTTAAAGGCACTCGACTCCGATGAGTGTAGATGGATGTACTCGCTGAGTAGCCGTGGGACGAGTCTCTCTCCTCTGAGGAAATCCAAGTAGCATCGTGCAAGGGCCGGTCGCTCCAACAGACAAGATAGCGTAAGGTATCTCGTCCGCCCGCGGCGTAGAAGTCGTGTTCGACGATCTGACGCACGTCGCCGGTAGAAGCAGATGGTACCAATGTATCTCCGTTTGATGCTGATGTATCTCCGTCTGGTAAAGATGTATCTCCGTCTGGCGATGGTGTCGGTGGAACTGTCGATGGTGCAACTCGATCTGCATGACGCGACGCCGCAGGTGGCAGCACAGAGGGACTAGCAGAGGCAATAGGAGAAGGGGGCTCAGGTGGTGGGGCTATGGGAGATGAAGGCTCGGGTAGAGGTGTGTTGAGTGGGTCCACGTACACATGCTCTTTAGAGGAACCAGACTCTAAGAGTTGGCCGGAGCTTGCTCCGGATTGTATCCGTTTTTCCGTTAACCCAAGCAATTTCATTCTTGTCGGTATTAATATTTCTCTTCGGTTTGTTTGCAGTGACAAGTGTTTGCATTCAGAACACGGATGATAGGTACCCTGTTAAACAATTCAAATATATTTATTCTCATAATCTTGGTTTTCTTTGATTTGAATAATGTTTTGTCATTCATACTCGCAGGAATTTTCTTTTTGCTTGGGATCACTTCTACTGTTGTAATTATCATAATTGTAGCATTATGGATTTTACTAAAAAGGAAATCTAAGGAAGTTCCTCCAAAGGGGGATCCTGCCATTCATTCCATTTGTGGTGATTATAAGTCATAGTCATTATTCATCTTATGCAGTCTTTTGGAGATACTATGCTCCACAATATATGCCGCTTACTCTTCAAAACTTCCGCAGTTTCTGAAGAGTTGATACTTGAAGAGAATGTTTGTAAGAAAATTTCCATTAAGGAGATTTATGCTGCAACAAACAATCTACATGTACATAACTTTATTGGACAAGGAATCTCTGGTAAGCTCTTCGTTATAGTTGCTCCACTGGAAAAATATAAGGCCAATCCTAACAACTTTCTTTAATTTCTTACAACATTCGTCATTTTCTGTAATCATTTGCCATGAGATTACACAAATTTCTGGAGCATTGACCAAATGCGAAGCCTGAATAATGTTGAGAATATAGTTCCATAATGGGAAACTCTTGTATCCTTGAGAGATTATTGGCTCCTCCACTTGACTACCTTGAGTACGGTAACAAAAAGATCGCGGAGCAAGAATGCAAAAATGAGGAGAGCATAAAAACTCAAGGATGCACTCGCAACTGTACTCACCAAGCGCTCGCCGAGTTCTCACATGAGTTCTAACCTAACTTTCGCCAGAATTGCGAGGACTCGCAAGTCTCTTGCCGAGTACCCGCTCAGGACAACACGGACTTAGTGCCAAAATGTCCATCTTCAAGCAAGCAAGTTTCCTCCAGAGTATTCACCAAGCTCTAAAGGATGCTTAGGATGCACTGACATACCTTAAGGTCGGCTCCAGACACCACCTCATCAGAATGCATAATCAACAATACCATTTTATCTTTTTTGTAACCCTCGATGTAGCCTGCTTGCACTTCTATGTAGCCGGACTGTTATTTTGTGTAGCATGTCCCTGGTAGTATACATAGAGGTGAGTTATAGAAAGTCGAGGACATCGAATCCATCCCGAAACTTCCTGATATCCTGCATCTCAGCCCGAACTGTGCTAGCAATGCTCTGCCTCTCTCGCCGAACTATGTTTGTTATAAGTTATAACACGTTTTCATAAATAATATCACGTGCTAAAGGTTCGCATTGTGCGAAACTTATTCTCACTAGCTTTGCTTCTCGTGGACTAGCTCTTTTTTTCTCTACCCTTGCTCTCTACTCACATATTAAGTATTCTCTGCTAGGAAATCTACTGCACCAAGGAGCACGCCACGTGGGGTTGAGCTGATTTTTCCCCAACAGAACGAACATTTGTCCATTAGATCTTGGTAGCTGGCGAAAACGGTTAGCTATGACAGAGCAAGATTATGACGAGAACTTTTCAGGAGGGGTGGAGGCCGGAGAGAACCCTGGCGAATATGTTACTTGTGGTGAGTTCAACACCATGATGACTTCTATCCAGGGCCTCACACAATGGTTTCTTTTATCAAAAGGGGTGCAATGAATACTCCAACAATTCACCCGCCTGAGATCAAGACTATGTTGAGGCTTCGCGAGATATGGATGAGCACGCCGGTAGGATTCCACCAGAGCATTACCATACCACCACTCTTGCTGAGTAGCCAAGAGTTCTCCTGTTTGATGATAGGGCTGATCCCTATGACGTGGAATGAGGGACTTCTCCTTTCTCTGATGGGATTAAGCTGGAACCTGTTCCATCAGAATTTAGAGAGCCTCATCTTTCCCACTTCTCGGGGCGGGAGGATCCCATTCATCATTTACAGTGGTATGCGTCCGCTGTATCTTTGAGGAACCTGATGTCTGCTTTGATGGGATTGCTAAGCGCAAGAAACTTCATCTTCTTGAAGTGACCTGATGTCTCTTGCTCAAGATGCACTTTCCTAAATATTACTGAGGGGATGCTTTCTCACTGCAACTTATCTTATTAATCGTATGCCTACTAGACTAGTGTCCTTGGGCATAAAACTCCCTTGGTACCCTTCAGGAAACTCCTACTCACCTTCATTCCCGTGCCGTCGGGTGTGTTTGCTTTGTTCATGTGCATCACAAAATCAAACTTGATTCCCGGGTCCTGAAATGTGTCTTGATTGGGTATTCTACCACTCAAAAGAATTGCAGATGCTTTCACCCTATGACTAAGAAGACCTTTGTTACCATTGACATTACTTTTTGTGAATCTGAGGCCTACTACGAGATCTCACTTCAGGAGGAGTCTTCACCTACGCTAGAAGTGAGTTCCCTGCCTATTCCTCCATCATATCACCCTCCTATTCCTGCTACTATTTCTTTTACTGATCCTAGTGTTCAGGAAAAATCTACTTCACCCTTTGTAGGTTTTCACTCAAAGAAACAAGGGTATAACACACAGGGTATACTTCAAAGCCTATTGCTCTTCCTATTGTTCTTAGGAAAAATAGTCAAGCTCTACTCAGCATCCTCTATATCCTTTTGTGTCATATGATTCGTTAACTAATTCACATAAAACTTTTATTCCCTCCTTGTCGTCTATGTTAATCCCTTCATCATGACAAAAAGCGCTTGGTAATCGTAAGTGGCAGGAAACACCGCTTGATGAAATGCGTGGTCTTGAAAAAACCTGCATGTGGGTCTGGTGCATCTTCCATAAAGGAAGACTATTGTTGGGTGTAAGTGAGTTTTCTCTATCAAGCAAAACACCCAAGGAATTGCTGAGAGATATAAGGCAAGACTGGTGGCTAAGAGATATACTCTAATCACTAAGATTAAGTATCAGGAAACCTTTGCTCCTGTGGTGAAGATGAGTTTTATAATGGTCCTACTCTCCTGTGCTGCATGTAAATGATGGAACCTCAGTTAGTTAGATGCGAGAAATGCGTTTTGGACTTAGAAGAGGAGGTATATTTGTTTCTACCACTTAACTTTACACCTGAAGGATCTGAAGAGAAAGTCTGTAGATTAAAAAAAGCTCCATACAAGCATAAACATTCCCCTAGAGTTTGGTTTGAGAAATTTCATAGGGCCATGACATTCATTTAGTTACAATTAGATTCATGATCATCCTTTGTTCATTAAGCGCTGGACAGGTAAATTAACTACTCATCGTTTATGTGAATGATATTGTTATAGCAGAGGATGATAAACCCTGAAGGAATGGTTGGTGCGTGAATTTGAGGTGAAGGATCCGTTGAACCTCAAGTGCATCTTGGGTATTGAACTTACCAGATCAAGGGATACAATTTTCATCTCACAGAGGAAGTATATATTTGATTTGTTTATGACATCAGAGATGAGTGAGTGTAGACCTGCTGGCATTTTGATTGAAGCCAACCACAAATTATGAAGGGATGCGGAAAAGTCATTGACGGCTTCACTGGATTTCATACATTGGTGGGGAGGCTTATATATCTGTTCCATACACGACCTAATATCTCTCATGTGGTTGGAGCTATAAGCCAATACATGCATTCACCAAAGACTCGCCACTTGGATGATTCCCACAGAATCCTAAGATACCTTAAGACCTCTCCAGGAAGCGATATCCCATTTTCACGAAAAGATGAATTAAAAATTAAAGTTTACATAGATGCAGATTGAGCTGCTTCAATTGATGACCGAAGATCCACATATGGATATTGTTCTCAAGCATGATGACATTATCTATGTAGTGGTGAGAGTGCAAAAGGACAAGCCTATGAACACTAACAATGATGGATTTCATTACAGACTTCCTTGAAGTAATTTGGTCTAGAATCCTATATATTAACTGTGTAGCTTTCTTAATACACTTTTCCTTGAGTTAATTTTGAAAGTGCACAATGCTAATCCTCTAGAGGGGGGGGGGGAGGTGAATAGAGATTTAAAATATTTCTATCCTATTTGTGCAAACAACAATAAAATACTGAGTATTATGCTCAACAATTCCTCACACAGAATAAAACTAAGTGCTGAAATATAAAGCAGGAAAACAGTAAAAGAAATGGACAGCACAAAAATTTCACAACCAGAAGACACAAAGAATTTATAGAGGTTCCCCAAAATGTGGGTAGTCCTCTCTTCTACCACCTGGTAGGAATGCACCACCTGTGCCTGAGTGTTTTGACAAGGAGACTCTCAGAACCACTGATCTTTTGATAAGAAGATCATGAACCAACCAGATCTTTTGATAATGAGATCTTGAACCAACCAGATCTTTTGATAATGAGATCTTGAACCACTAAATCCTTTGGAAGAAGGATTCTCAAAACTCTTTACAGGGGGTGTAAGGAAAGAAGAGTAAGAAGGAGAAGAAAGAATCAGAAATTTGCTTTTCAGAATTCTGTAACAACAATCCTTGAGGTGCTGTTTTTTAAGTGCTCTTCAGGATCTGTATCAGATTAACCCTAGCTTATGATAGTGATGATTGCTAGGGTTTTTGTAAGCTCTTGATCCTTCTTCTCTCTGCTCTTATAATAGTGCTGCTGCTATATAATATTGGTGAGAAAACAACAGTTGTTTCTCTGAGCAGAGTATATTCTTTTGTAGATCTTTCTTCAAGTGTCTGTGTTGAGGAGGAGATCCTTGACTGAGAGAGAGCAGTTCTTGTTTTTCAACTCTGTTTTCTCTATTAGGGTTCCAGGAGGAAGAAGAAGAAGAGGAAGCCCTAATTCAAAAACTGTAGCCGATTGTGATGAATGCTCTATCTTTGTCTTTCTGCTCACCCCTTATATTGTCCCCCTTTAATTTGAATTGATTTTTTTTTTCTGGTAAGTCCTGAAAAAGTATTTTGCATTGAACAATTTCTCTTTCTTTCCTTTTTTAATTCACGACCCGTCCACCAACTGTAAGCTTGTTTCCAAGAAAACTTTTCTGTCCTCCTTTAATTCTTCTTTCTATTTGAGGCAATTAAGGAGCTGTTGGAGAACGGTCTTCAATATTGTGGGCCATGAGAGATGATCCAAAAATGACAGCTGAAAAAGTTTCCTTTTCAGACTGTATTCGACGTAGCACCGAGTTCTCATCCGCTCTTATCGATGCACCTTTGATTCCTTGTAAGAGCAGCTTAGAATTCATTCTTGCTCTGATTGAAGTCTGCTTTTCGACGTTGCGTCGATATCTTATCGACGTAACCGTCGAGTTGAAGACATGACTCTGAACTTCATTATCTGCGTCGAGATGAAGTCCACGTTGCGTCGACTTTAGATGGCTTCAACAGATACTTCCTTCTGCGTTGAGTTGAAGTAGAAGCTGCGTCGACTTCTCGAGATACTTCGACAGGTCCATGACCTCTACGTCGATATCTATTCGACGTAACATCGACTTGAATTACTTCGACAGACGGGTTGGACCACTTGGACTTCTAATCAGAGTAGCGTCGACATTAACTCGATGTTGCGTCGATTTCTCTGACGCAAATGTTAACTTTGCCCAAATTGTGCTTCTCTTGATCCAGCCTTGACATCCTAGGTTGAGTGTGACATCCTAAGACATATAATTACTAGATTACCCTCACTATACAATGGGTAATACAACCTAAGAGATAAAATCACCTTTTAGGTAATTTGTTAAGTTAAATCAGAGGGTTTTCCCAACAATCTCCCCCTATTTATCTTAACAAATTTTACAGATTATTCAAAGTGATTTTACACATTCCTTTTATATAAACAAAGATACATTCAAGACAACATAGACATAAGAAAATGACAGACTGTAATCACAAGCCATTTCATTCAATTGTCAAGAACTATATATAGATCACCATAGCTGTTTTTCAGGAATTATAAGACTTTACAGACTACCTGAACCTCATTGCTCCTTCTCAGGAGTTCTTCTTTTCCTTGAAAATACTTTTGGAGTAACCTTCCTTGGAGCAATCTTCAGAGGCTCACAATCTTCATGGGACATTTCTGCTTCTTCAGCAATGTTGTCATTGAGGAGCTCCCCCTGACTGTGTGCATTCAGCTCAGCAAAGTCAACAACTTCTTTGGCAATCTTTGCCACTTCATCCAGCAGATCTTCATCTTGATGCTCCCCCTGATCTTCTGCTGTACTTACATCAGCCATATCTTTATCTAGATTCCTTTGGACTTCTGGAGCAGGCTCCCCTGAATAGATGGGAGCTCCCCCTGATTATCTGCAATAAGATCCAGTTGATTTTCTGGCTCATTTTCTTTTTCATTCCCTTCTTGATGCTCTGGAACTGGCTCCCCCTGAACATTTGGACCCTGGAAGAGGGGTACTTTCCCGGGGTCTTCAACATCTTTCTCTTTATTAAGGCCACTCTCATCTAGTACAGACCTTTCTTCCTCCAAAACATTCTCCCCCTTCTTAACCTTGCTGTGAAGAGAGGTTAAGAATTCTTTTGTGACCATGGAGGAAGACACAAAGCCCTTGAAGCTCTGGAAGGATCTTGTAGAGTCTAATAACACAGCCTCCATTTGGGAATACTTCCTGTCAAAATTTCTTGCTTGAGATGCCATTAAGTCTGCAAAGGTAGAGGAGGCAAGACCAACTGCCCTGGAGATGACCTGCTCAAGGTTAACTGGAGAGATATGAGGGGTAGATGGAGGAGGTGATGGAGGGAAGTCTTCTTGGATGGGGGAGAGAGCCTGGTAGATTTCAGGTGAGATATGAATTGATGGTGGTGGAGCAAAATGAGAATCTGAGGTAACAGTGGATGGTAGGGATTAAAGGATTTGTTGTTGTTGTTGCTGTTGTTGCTGAGGAGAAGGATGAGCTGGAACATCATCCTGAGGGTGAACTGGAATAGTGTCCAGTGGAGTTGGAAAGGGAGGAGGAGCAATATTATCCCTTGGGGGATCTGGTATTTGCCTCTCAGAATTTTGAGGAGGAGAGGGAGGAGGTGAAGGTGCAGACTGACCAACTTTAGAATCTGCCTGGTCCACTTGGAGAAGATTCCAATGTTGATTCTTTTGCTTGATGGAATTGACACTCCATTGGATTTGCAGTCCTCTGGATAGTGTTGAAAGAGAACTTGACTCATTATTCTCATGTAGGAGTTCTCTTTGTGTGCATACTTGGGCCAATCATTTTCAGGAGGCATTTCACCCAGTTTATCTTCTTCTCCAGAATCAGAGCTCCCATGATTTGTAATTGCTGTTTGGGTATAACATCATGTGCTGATATCTTGCACAACATCACTTTTCTTACTATATCTGCCAGAAATCTGTATTCTTCTGCCAGATCCACTTTTTTCAGATTTATGGGTCCGTCTTTCTTGAATTGCATGAGTTCTAGTGCCTTCTTTGTCTCTTCCCCAGACAACTCATCAGAGGCCTCTCCAGTGGGTAGATCAAATGTTTGAGACAACATTTCCTCTGTTATGCTGATATCTTTTCCAGAAATTTTGCCATGGAGGGAACCATTATCCCCTATTTGTACAGTATCTTAAAACTCAGTCAACTCAACATCAAGTATTTTACACCTTGTGGAGATAAGCTTGGTTAATCCTGCTTTGTGAAATAGACCAAGGATGGCCCTGAAGCTTTCTGCGGCAGCATTGAACGAATCTAGGTCGACATCAAATCTATAATTAACCTTGGGTGGAGCCATTTGATCGATGGTATCTGCAAACACAAAGAGAAAACGAGAGAGAGAGAGAGAGGCACGGGAGAACTGGAGAACAAGAGAGCAAGAAAACAAGGAGAGGAAAATTCGAAAGCGCAATGATCTCGACGCAGTAATTGCTTAAAAGGAGATGAATCGCCGCAATTAGGGTTTAGGTCGACGCACCGTCGATAAGACTTATTATTTGGCGCGCAAAGCTGTGTCGAGATTTCTTCTAGAAGCAGACCTGCGCGCTGTTGTATCGACTAGTATTCGACGGAACTCTGAGATTGTTCAGCGGTTCTTAAGTCGACGTTATCCTGTCGACGTTGCGTCGATTTCTAATCGACGCTACCTCGACTTTGAGCATCGACCATTGAGTCGACGCATGCGTCGATATGAATTTGACGCTGCGTCGAATTTTATTCGAATTACCCACTCTGAGTGCTTCTTGACGCTAACGTCGAGTAAAAGTCGAGGGTACGTCGACTTCTATTCGACGCACCTATGAATGAACAAATTCATTTCCTTAGAAAATTCTTGCTGTTTTTCCCAGCAATTATATTTATTGAAAATAGAGTTTATGATAATAATTTTATAAACTATAAAGATAACAAGAGAATTAAAAGAAGTAGTACTCCCTTGATTGAGTTTAGTTCTTTATTCATTTTCTTACTATTTCCTAGATAGTCCATTTCCTTACCCTGCACAAGTAATTCAAACATTAGAAGGAACCCAGGTTACCTTGAGCCCTTTGCTTTTACCATTGTAGGGTTCAATGAAAGAATAGAAGGAGCTTTCATGATACCCTTTTGGATGATAAGGAATGAGTTTCCCAAACCTATTATTTTGATACTTGAAATGAGTATAGAATGTATCTAAATAAAGAAGATCAGCAGAATGTTTTATTACCCTAGGTTTTGCTTTAACTTTTTGGTTGAGGTTATTTAATTTCTCTACTTTATTCTTGCCTAAGAGTTTTTCTTTCTTATTCTGATTTACTTTGTCAGGTTCTTCTATCCCTTCTGGATAACTACTAGCCTTACCCTTAGATGATGTATTTTTCTCACTTGGTTGATCCTCACTAGGTCTAACAAAGGACACTGGATTTTTCCAAGCAGGTTTCCTAGGTGCTTCTATGCTAGTGGAGGGCTCTGCTCCTAACCCTAGGTGATTAAATCTCATAGAGAGATTTTTTGTGATGTCTTTGAGCTTCTGACTCCTCCCATTGAGAGAGTCCTCAAAGGCCTTTGCCTTTGCTAGCTCTTCTTTTAATTTTATGTTTTCTTCTCTATGTTTAATCAGTTCTGACTCTTTACTATTAATTTCATTTGTTAGATTTTGATTTCTTAGGTATATTTCATCTTGCTTAAGGTTTTCTAATTCTGTCCTAGCTGTGTTTAATTCTCTTTCTACCCTAAGATGATCATTACAGAAATCTTTAAAACAGGTTTTGAAATCATCTGAACTAAAATCAAAATCATCAAATACTGATACCTGTTCCTCTTCATCATCTGATGACATCCCCAGTGCCATCATGCAGACTGCTTCTGCTTCATCATCACTTTCAGATGATGATGAGCTTAACTCAGCATCTGAGTCACTCCATGTTTCAGCAATGAAGCCCTTGACTTTCTTCTTGTCTTTCCCTTTGAAAGACTTCTTCTTCTTCTTTTCATCCTTTTTGCTGCTTTTGTCCATTTGTTCTTGTGGACACTCAGGAGCTATGTGCCATGGTTTGTTGCAAGTGTAGCAGATAATCTCCTTCTTTGGAGTTTTATCATACCTGGGCCTTGAGTCCCTTTCTCTTCTCCTTGAGTCTTCTGTCTTGACTTATTTCTTGCATCTCCTTGCTAGGAGATTGAACATCTCATCTTCAGGAGTAGAGGGCTCTCCTTCAGTAGTTTTCAGGGCAAGATTCCTTTGGATAGGAGCTGGAGTAGTCTCCCTTTCTTCAGACTCAACCCTGTTCTTTAGAAGCATCTCATATGACTTAAGCTTCCCTAGCAAAACTTCAATAGAGATTTCTCTGTGGCACCTGGACTCTCTGATTGCCCAGATCCTTGAATCCCATGAGCTAGGAAAGCACATGAGGATTTTATCATTAATTTCAGTCAAGGATATCTCTTTGTCCAAGCCTCTGAGCTCATTAATGATAATGCTGAATCTGTCATACATATCAGCAACAGATTCTTCAGCTTTCTTCTGAAAGTTCTCATACTGGGATATGAGAAGGGACTTTCTGTCCTTTCTTTCATCAGAGCTGCCTTCCACCATTCTGGTGAGAGAATCCCATATATCTTTTGCTGATTGACATTCAGCAACCTTCTGGAAAATGACATCTGACATTGTTGACACCAGAATATTCATGGCCTTGGCATCATATGCCTTGACCTTCTTCTCAGCCTTTGTCCACTCATTTTTTGGGACAGCCTTAGTTGTTGAGGTTTCTCCTGCCTTTTGTCTGACTGGAGCTGGAGGACCTGTGAGAAGAACATTATAGATGTCTTCATCAATGGAATTCATATAGAGCCTTATTCTGACCTTCCAGAGTGTGAACTTATTCAAGTTACACACCGTGGGTCTTGTAGAAGCATAATCCTTAGAACTCATTTTCTTTATAAAATAGATTTGAAATAAAAAAATAGTGTAGGAGGTCTTTTTGATCAAGGTGTTAACATTTTATTGATCAACCTCCCTCTGATACCAATTGAAAGTGCACAGTGTGCCTCTGAGAATCCTCTAGAGGGGGGGGGGGGGGGCGGGGGTGAATAGAGATTTAAAATATTTTTATCCTATTTGTGCAAACAACAATAAAATACTAAGTATTATGCTCAATAATTCCTCACACAGAATAAAACTAAGTGCTGAAATATAAAACAGGAAAACAGTAAAAGAAATGGACAACACAGAAATTTCACAACCAGAAGACACAAAGAATTTATAGAGGTTCCCCAAAATGTGGGTAGTCTTCTCTTCTATCATCTGGTAGGAATGCACCACCTGTGCCTGAGTGTTTTGACAAGGAGACTTTCAGAACCACTGATCTTTTGATAAGGAGATCATGAACCAACCAGATCTTTTGATAAGGAGATCTTGAACCAACCAGATCTTTTGATAAAGAGATCTTGAACCACTGAATCCTTTGGAAGAGGGATTCTCAAAACACTTTACAGGGGGTGTAAGGAAAGAAGAGTAAGAAGGAGAAGAAAGAATCAGAAATCTGCTTTTCAGAATTCTGTAACAGCAATCCTTGAGGTGCTGTTCTTTGAGTGCTCTTCAGGATCTGCATCAGATTAACCTTAGCTTATGATAGTGATGATTGCTAGGGTTTTTGTAAGCTCTTGACCCTTCTTCTCTCTGCTCTTATAATAGTGCTGCTGATATATAATATTGGTGAGGAAGCAACAATTATTTCTCTGAGCAGAGTATATTCTTCTGTAGATCTTTCTTCAAGTGTTTGTGTTGAGGAGAAGGAGATCCTTGACTGAGAGAGAGCAGTTCTTGTTTTTCAACTCTGTTTTCTCTATTAGGGTTCCAGGAGGAAGAAGAAGAGGAAGCCCTAATTCAAAAACTGTAGCCGATTCTGATGAATGCTCTATCTTTGTCTTTCTGCTCATCCCTTATATTGTCCCTCTTTAATTTGAATTGATTTCCTTTTCTGGTAAGTCCTGAAAAGGTATTTTGCATTGAACAATTTCTCATTCTTTTTTTCTTTAATTCACGACCCGTCCACCAACTGTAAGCTTGTTTCCAAGAAAGCTTTTTTGTCCTCCTTTAATTCTTCTTTCTATTTGAGGCAATTAAGGAGCCGTTGGAGAACGGTCTTCAGTATTGTGGGCCATGAGAGAGGGTCCAAAAAGGTTCCTTTTCAGACTGTATTCGATGTAGCGTCGAGTTCCCTTCCTCTCTTATCGATGCACCTTCGATTCCTTGTAAGAGCAGCTTCGAATTCATTCTTGCTCTGATTGAAGTCTGCTTGTCGACGCTGCGTCGATATCTTATCGACGTAACCGTCGAGTTGAAGGCATGACTCTGAACTTCATTATCTGCGTCGAGATGAAGTCCACGTTGCGTCGACTTTAGATGGCTTCGACAGATACTTCCTTCTGCGTTGAGTTGAAGTAGAGGCTGCGTCGACTTCTCGAGATACTTCGACAGGTCCGTGGTCTCTACGTCGATATCTATTCGACGTAACATCGACTGGAATTACTTCGACAGAAGGGTTGGACCACTTGGACTTCTAGTCAGAGTAGCGTCGACATTAACTCGATGTTGCGTCGATTTCTATTCGACGCAAATGTTAACTTTGCTCAAATTGTGCTTCTCTTGATCTGACCTTGACACCCTAGGTTGAGTGTGACATCCTAAGACATCTAATGACCATATTACCCTCACTATACAATGAGTAATACAACCTAAGAGATAAAATCACTTTTTAGGTAATTTGTTAAGTTAAATTAGAGGGTTTTTCCCAACAAATTTTTCATTTTTAGTCTGAATTTGTAAAAATATTTACTTATTCATGTAAAGAATTGCTAGAATCATGGTTTTGTAGATTTAATTTTCTTATAAGAGTTTTTCATTGTTTCATTCTATAAGAACTGATTTCTTACTCCTTCATTTTGCCATGTTTGCTAGTTGAACCTTCTTATCCCATGTGCTGAGTTTAGTTTACTTGAGGACAAACAAACATTTAACTTTGGGGGTATTTGATGAGTGCATTTCCTATAGATATCTACGCATATCTTTTGCTACATTTTCCCTATGTTTTACCCCTAAATATTGGGTTATCCTGCGATATTACTTGTTATTTGTCTAATTCGGATACATGGGACAATTGGGAGCTAAATTGGTGAATTCCCATGCACTCGAGAGCTTTTTGGACGCAATACAAGATTTTGCATATGGTGCACAGTCGTACTCTTTAATCCGCACAGTCGTGCGCCTCCTGGTATCTAGTTTGCTCCTGCAACTATTTTCTACTATGTCGCGCACGACCGTCTCCTCACTTCACCCGACCGTGTCCTTGGCCGATCGACAGTTGCTAACTGTTTTCCTCAGCCGATCACCGATCTCTTTTGCGCACGACCGTGTGGTCCATTGCGCAGGATCGGGTGCGAACAATTTTTATTTCGAGCAAATTTTAGAGTTCTGTTACTTCTCCCGTGCGCCTCTTTGTGCACAACAACATGCCTGTAGATGAGCGGGTGCATATAATATTTTCTTGAGGGGGGGGGGGGGGGGGGGGGGGCTGATGTGCGTATAGAGGCATGACCGTGCACCGCATATCGCACGACCGTGCACCGCATAACGCACGACCGTTCACTTTATCTTGGCACCCCATTGTCTTCCTTTTTATTTTTTCAGATTTTTCCTGCCAAAATTTCTATAGCCACGCACTGTGTGCTTGACCTTGTGTGATCATTTTCTTCACCGTATACATTTCGGTTTAGGTCATTTTGGAGAGGATGTTCTAGTTCATTTTATTCTCTTCCCAGCCATTTTCAAAACATTCCCCGAGCTTCAAACTGAGCATCCAAGAACTCCAAGGAGGCAAGAAGGGCTAGAAAGGGAATGTGGATGCTAGAGCACTTAAAGAGAAGATGGGTAACATTGGGAGCGGTGGTGACATCACTCCTCGTCCCTAGACAAGGCCAATGATTGAAGTGAGGCCCGATTGACAACCTGCGGTTCTTTTCTTTATTCCCGAGGAATAGTCTCTCTTCTTCCTCCATACATTTCTATGGTTGTAAACTTTGTTTTCTTGTAATGTAAATCATACATTTTAATGCCCATGAATGTTAGTGTTAATGCATGTGTTTTGCTTTACTTGGATGGCTTGAATATTATGAATGGATTAGATGTTTTGCTTTCATTTGATTATTTGTTTATGCTTTTAGTTGTTAGCGAAATTAGCTCTTCAACCGCTTAAATAGCCAATGGTACCGTAGTTCCTTGTGGTGATGATAATTCACTCAATTACTTTATTACTTGCGATCGATAAATTGCCGTAGCACTTTCGTCGTGATTTACAACGTGTGCTCGCTGTGCATCAACATACACTTTATTAAAGAGAATATTGGGAGAGGAATTGTGTGTACACCATTTGTTTCCTCCGACCGATAACTGATTGATGTTCACACTAAGGGATTGAGTGTGAGTGCCTTTGATAAATTATTGCCAAGTTGGGCCTGATGAATACACATCCAACTTGAGGGGGAGTGTTAGTATTTGGTGTTTTATTTTTCTTTTCTCTTGCATTCTACCTCTCGTATATATATAAATCTCTCTCTCTATATATATAATAATAATAATAAAAACATACAGGAGTAAGTATTTGTGTTCATTAATTAATTCATATTTCATTCAACACTTCCAATCCCACCTTGGGAGTGAGTGTGACCTCTCGTTTTTCGAGCACCTGAGGTGACTTTGGCACGGTTATGATGTCGACTTCCTCGGGAGAATTTTCTGTGCGTTGAGCGCATACAGAGCATCCTGCAGGTGTGTATTTTCTTGCAATATTACAGTTGTAACGTTAAATACAGTCGTAAAATGGACCGTATCTATAGTTGTTAATACAATTGTAATATGGTTGAACAAAAAACACCCACAAAACATATACACATGAGCACTTAAAATGATTGTAAAAATACATAGATCAATAAGTACTCATATGTATATGTTTTGTGGGTGTTTTTTTTCAACCATTTTACAATTGTATTAACAACTACAAATACGGTCCATTTTACTACTGTATTTAACGTTACAACTGTAATATTGCAAGAAAATACACACCCGCAAGATGCTCTGTATGCGCTCAACACACAGAAAATTTAGCCTCCTCACTCACCAGGAAAGTCACAATGACAATGGGAGTAATCACGATATTAGTGAGGGCATCTGACTTGGTGGCAATTCTTGGCGACATTATTATTTTCACCATCTTGGGGTCGCGCGAGAGCTCGCAGTCGACCTTGCGCTTGCCATCTTTCATGCTTCTCATTTGAGCCATTATCCCTAAGTAGCTGGGGTCGTCCATGACACTTGATGATTTGCTAGTGCTTTTCATATTTTGGATGAGGATTCACACAACAATAGGTGAGTATTGATCCATTGTAGAAGATGAAATGGTCTAGCATTCAAACCTTTTTTATAGGCTGGATTGTCAGATGTCCATTATTCTTCCAAAGTTCTCGCAAGGCTTGAAAAAATATCGGGGATCCAGTCTACCCCATGTCCGACGACATCAGATCTCATGAAGAGACATTGGGAGGAACACCATACTAGAGGTTCAAGAGTGTTCTCCAACCCCATTTAAGAGTCATTGCATTCAGTGAAAGTGCACATTGTGCCTCTGAGTATTCTCTAGAGTAGGGTGAATAGAGATTTAAAAAATCTTTACACTATATGTGCACACACAATAAAAAAAAAACTACTCTAATAACTATGCACTCAGCAATACTAATTCAGAATAAAATATAGACAATAAAAAACAGTAAAAGTAAACAATAAACAATAAATGGACAACGCAGAAAAGCAACACAGAAGACACAAAAATTTTATAGTGGTTTCCCAAAATGTGGGTAGTCCACTCTTCTACCACTTTGGTAGGATTGCACTAACAATGTCTGAGTCTTTTGATAAAGAGACTCTCAGAACCAGCCCTGAGTCTTTTGATAAGGAGACTCTTAGAACCACTGAGTCTTTTGCTAAAGAGACTCTTAGAACCACTGAATCTTTTGGAGAGAGATTCTTAAAACTCTTTTACAGTTGCAGTATAAGAACAGTCACTGTTTTAAATGTCGGCCGACATGTCCGACATGTCGGCCGACATGTCCGACATGTCGGCCGACATGTCCGACATGTCGGCCGACATGTCCTGTTTGAACCAAAAACGACTTGCATAATGAAAATTTAAAGGTTATGGCGTTTTTCATTATGTCGCCCGACATAACCGTTTAAATCCGATATATCGGCCGCCGCCGACATTTCTAAATGTCGCCGACATTTCTAAATGTCGCCGACATTTCTAAATGTCGCACGATCAGAGATTTCTCTCCGCTTATTCTCCATCCTCGCCGCTGGAAGAGTTTTTTGCTAGGTTTTTTCCCATTTTATTGATTGCACATTTCCGAGCACATGAATTATACTTGATTTTCTCTTGTCTTCTTCCAATGCTTTCTTCTTGCATGCTTTATGTATGGAGTATCAGTTGCGTATTTGATTGCTGAAATTTATTCCATCAAGTTTTGTTATCAAGTCTGCCACATTTATTCTTAGTATTGTATAATTAATTTGCATGTTTATATGGAAGTACAAAAAACCATTATTTAATGCAGGTTGATATCTAAATAGTGTTTGTCATTTCCGTTTCCAACAATGAGGAAGAATGATAAAATAATTTTCAACATTTAAGTGCTTAAAAATGAAAATAATAAATGGAGATATACATACAATGAAAATAGATACATGGTTAAAAGATAATGGTGATTGAAGATAGATTTGAGTATTTTGGAAATAATACAACTAAATAGAAAATGTATCCATTGAGTAGAACAAATTAACGTAGTTTATAGAGCTAAGATAATATGATATAACTTATAATATAAATATTTTTAGGAATCCAATAATAAAATGTCCCCGACATGTCTCCGACATCCGACATCCGACATCTTAAAACCCAATCCGACATGTCTCCGACATCCGACATTTAAAACCTTGAGAACAGTAGTAGAAGAAGACGAAAATATGATTCTTCAGTTAGAATCTTTCAGCAGCTATCTCTCTGGATGCTGTTACTTCTGTATACTTTAGGATCTGAATATAATGAACCCTTGCTTAAGATAGTAATGATTGCAAGGGTTATGAGCTTTGATCCTGATACTCTCTGTACTTTTGTTGGCTTGCTGCTATATGATGTAGAAGAAGAAGAAGCAGCAGACTTGTTTGTGTTTTCCTGTACAGAGATGTTATTCTGCTATTCTGTCTTAGGGCTTGAGGAAGAAGAAGAAGACAGAAGAATAGAACTAATTCGTTAAGGTTGTCTCCTTGTCTCAACCTACTTATTCTCTGTCAATTTGTGTTTGAATTTCTTTCTTCTTCTGTTTCTTCCTGAGAAGGAATGTCCATTGGACAATAAATGTCTCATTCTATTTTTGTTACCGACCCGTCAAGCCCAATTTGAATAAACTTTCAAGAATGTTTGTCCTGTCTCTCTGATGTACTCCTTTCCAATCTTGGCAGCAATCGACCCGTTGCAATTCAAATTTCATCTAGAAAGACTTCTGGAAAAGGAACAAAAAAGACAAGAAAAACTTTCTATTTCTGTCTGGATTCGACGTAGCGTCGAATATATTTTCTTCTTATCGACGCACCTCTGAGTTCTTATTGAAGTAGCTTCGAAATCCTTCTCAGCTCTGAATGAACCCAGATGTCGACGTTGCGTCGAGTACGAATCAACGTATCCGTCGAGTTGAAGGCTTGGACTTGAACTTCATCTTCTGCGTTGAATTGTAATCGAAGTTGCGCGACTTCATAAATGGCTTCGACTGATTCTTTCTTCTGTGTCGAGTTCATTTCGACATTGCGTCGTCTTCACTTAATACTTCAACAGGCAGACTGAGTTACTTTGACTTTCAGTCGAAGTTGCGTCGACATCTATTCGACGTAAGCTTTGACTCAGCTATATTTTGTGCTCATTTTGACTAAGTCTTGACACTCTAAGTGAGTGTGATATCCTAAGATATCTAATGACAATTTTTTCCTTTTTATACAACATGGGTAATACATTCTAACTGATGAAATCACTTTTATATAATTTGTTTAGATAAATCAAAAGGGTATTTTTCCCATCAATTTTCCCCTATTTATCTTAACAAATTTTACAATTTGTTTAAGTGATGTCAAACATACTCAGACATAAAATTTAATACAAACAAATTTATAAAGACAATAAAGACATTATTGAATGGAATCACAGACCATATGATAAATTGTCAAGTAATCATATTGTTCTTAACAGCTATGTCCTCCTGATGATATAATGTAAAATGTTCACAATTACTGAATACCTGGACTTCGCTATTCTTTGTCAGGAATTTTCCTCTTCCTTTTGAATACAAGTGGTATCACTTTTCTTGGAGCATATACTAGAGGTTCCTCCTCTTCCCCAACAACATTATCTTCATTCATGACATCCTCTTTGTCATCTTCCTTAGCAGTGTTCTCTTGAGCTATCTTTGCAGCATCTTTGGCAATGTTGACAACATCCTCTAAGATCTGTTCATCTGGAATAACTTCTTCTCGGGGCTCCCCCTGATTCACTGCAAGATATGAGGAGAGGAGAGCATCTTCTTGAGCATCTGTAAGAGGCTCCCCCTGATTAAGTAGCAGATTTTCTTGGGGATTTGCAAGAGGCTCCCCCTGGATATTTGCATCTGGAATTGAATGGAATGGAGCATCTGACATTGCTGATTGAAATACAGTCAACTTATCAGTTTCAGGAACTTCAGCAACTTTATCCTTCTCCTGGCCACTCTGTTCTAGATTAAGCATCTCCTCCTGGATCTTCTCCCCCTTCTAAACCTTACCCACAAGGGAGGTTAAGAATTCTTTAATTACCATGGAGGAGGATACAATTGATTTGAGCGCCAAGAGGGACTCTTTTGATCCTTGCAACTCTGTCTCCATCTGGGAGTACTTCTTATTGACCTTTATAACTTGAGTCATCAATAGATCTGCAAATGTACCTGTTGCCAGCCCTACTGCTTTAGAGATTGTAATATCTAGTTGCCAACCAAAATCACCTAGAGGGGGGTGAATATGTGATAATTGCGTCTTTTGCGGAATTGAAAATCTTGAAAATAAAGAACGCACAGAATGCAAATCACAATCACAGACGACACAAGAAATTTATAGTGGTTCCCCGTTCTTGGGTACTCCACTTGCCGGCCTCGCCAATCTAGCACCACAGCTAGACTTGACTACTTCACTAAATCTCGGATCAAGAACGATCCTACAATTCTCAGAGTCAAAACTCTTACAACTCGGAGATCAAACTCCTACAAACTCAGAGATAACCTTCTCTTACAACTCGGAGAATACCTCTCCTACAACTCGGAGAACAATCTCTCCTACAATCAAATGTAAATTTAGATTGAAACAATACTTAACGAATCACGATCAGATCTGAATAATTTGATGATGATCTTCTTCCTTCTTGCGACAGAAATGGCTTCGGCTTGATGTTGAAGAAGAAGAATCGAATCGGCACAAATCAGATCTTCTAAGGTCTTGATCGATCCAATGAAAACAGGACGAGTGAGGCGATGATCGATCGACCTTTTTCTTCCACTTGGAGACGAAATCAGATAACTCACGATCGAACTCCAACGATGGCGATGCACGGCACTAGACGACGATCTTTAATCAGATTAGGTTTTTGGAAAATACGAACTCTGATCTTCTAATAATAATTTGTCCTTCCATAGGAGTAATTCTTATATAGATGAAGATCTAACGATTAACCTTAAAAACGAGGAAGGACGTCACGTCAAACTGACGGAAAAGACTTGTCGTCAAAAAGGAAAAACAAGGTTTACGAGAAAAGCTAGAACCAGACTTCTCGAGAGATCCAATACTTCTCGAGAGAAACCGACTAGTTCTCGAAACACAGCTTTAGAAGAGAATATAGAAAGATTATGACAGGGCCTCTCGGGAGATGAAAGACTTCTCGAGAGGACACGAAACTTCTCGTAAACTCCTAAACAATTTCGAGAAAAACCTTTAGAGAGAAAGCTTTTTGAAAGAAACGATGACTTCTCGAAAACAAAAATACTTCTCGAGAGAGAAAGGATTTCTCGAAAACTACCACTGAGACAGACTTCTCGAAAACAACTGAAAAAGAAGATTTCTCGAAAACTAAGGGGACTTTCCGAGATATCATTGATTTCTCGAGAGATCATAACAGCTACTCGAAAACTTTAACTTTCTCGAAAAAGACCTTTGAGACAACCCTTCTCGAAAAATAACAAGGACTTCTCGAGAGCATAGAAGAACTTCTCGAAAAGTACCTATACATCTCGAAAAATTTACTTAGGAAAAATTTCTTCCTTTTTCTCTAGACCAATGCTGCACACCAAGCTTTGAATCTTTAATGTCTTGATCATAAAGTGTATCCCAATTGAGAGATCACACATGAGTCAACCCCATACCCCACACAATGAAGAATTACATTGCATGAGACTGTGCTTATTGACCCATTGTGACCTGACATTGGTCTACACTTAGAAATGTGAACCTGCAAGAACATTACTAGAAAAATATATCAAATACACAAACAATTCAATCTTGGTTCAAAGTTGACTTTCTACAAATCAAGGTTATTGTGGATACAAAACCCAACAGAGATGAACTGCTCAGCTTTAAATGAATGTGTGGAATGGGAGGTAGAGGCAAATAGAGGCATGGATATGATGACCGGAGGAATATCTGATACCACATCTGGAGTTGTGCCAGCTGGAGGTGAGGTTGGGATAAATGGAGGAATTTCTGTTGACTCAACATTGATGTTTGAGAATGTTTGATGGATAGGGGATTGTGGTAGAGAAGCAGAATTGATATCTGGAGGATTTTCTGTAGGAGTGGTGATGGATGGTTGTTGTTGTTGTGGTTGGAGGGAGATCTGTGGTGTAGGTTCTGGAGTTGTTGAAGTAAATGGAATGAACTGGTTGAACTTAGGTGGATCAGTATCTGGAGTGATATTTTGTTGGGCTGCTGGAGTGTTCTGTGCTGGATTATTATCCCTTGGAGGATCTGGTAGAGTTGGCTCTGCATCCCGTGGAACTGGAGAAGGAGGAGGTGAAGGGGCAGCTTGACCAGGCTTTAGGATCTTTTTGGTCCACTTGGAGAAAATTCCAATATTTATTCTTTTGCCATGTGGAATTGGCACTCCTTTTGACTTGCATATCATGGGGTAATGATGAAGCAACACCTGACTCATCATTCTCATATATGCATTTTCCTTATGTGCATATTTATGACCTATCATCTTCAGGAGGCACCTCCCCCAGTTGATCTTCTTGTTCAGAACTAGAATTCCCATGATCTGGAGTTGCTGCTTGGGAATGACATCATGAGCTGAATCTTGCACATGAACACCTTCTCTACTATATCAGCCAAAAATCTGTACTCCTCTGCCACATCATTCTTCTTCAGGTTTATGGGCTTTTCCTTCCTGAACTGTATGATCTGTAAAGCCTTACTGGTCTCTTCCCCTGTCAGTTCATCTGGATCACTACCAACTGTAAGACCAAATGTTTGACTTAACATTTCCTCTGTAATATTTATGTTAGTCCCAGAGATTCTCCATTGAGAGATCCATCATCTCCTATGTGAAGATTGTCTTTCAACTCTGTTAGTTCAACATCAAGGATCTTGCACCTTGTAGAAATCAGCTTTGTCAACCCGGCCTTATGAAACAAGCCAAGAATGACCTTGAAATTATCAGAGGCTACATTGAAGGAGTCCACATCAACATCGAAACCTGAGTTGATCTTAAGAGGAGCCATTGATTCTGTGGTGAAGTACCTGCAAAGAGAAGAGAGAGAGAAAGAGAGAGAAAGAGCAAGAACACGAGAGAACGTGAGACGAGAAAGCACGAGAGCAGGAGAGAGAAAATTTGAAAGCGTAATGAATTCAACGTCTGAGTTGCTTAAAAGAAGACGATTCGTTGCAACTTAGGGTTCTATTCGAAGCATCGTCGACTGAAATTAATGTTCAGCGCGCCAAAATGTGTCGAAGCAGCTTCTAGAAGCGAAAGTGCGCGCGTTGATATGTCGATGCAGTGTCGAATAGTAATCGATGCACCTTCGAGATTGTTCCGTAACAATTAACTCGACGTAGGCATGTAGACGTTGCGTCGATTAGTATTCGACGTGAACTCGAATTTGTACATCGATTATCAAGTCGTTGCATGCGTCAATATGACATCGACAGTGCGTCGAATGCTATTCAAATTATCTAACTCAGATGGCTTTCGAAGCTAGCATCGAGTAGAATTCGACGGTACGTCGAATTCTATTCGACCCAACTCTGAATATACTGTTCTATTTTCTTAGAAAATTCTTGCTGTTTTTCCCAACTATGATTTTTGATTAAAAATAGTGTTTATAATAATATTTTCATGAACTATAAGACAACATAAGGATTCAGAGAAGAGATTACTCGATTTGTTGAATTAGTTCTTCATTCAGGATTTTGTTCTTCCTTCCCCTTTCATTATCTCCTAGGAAGAATCCTACCTTTTCCTGCACAAGTAACTCAAACATTAGAGGGAACCCAGGTTACCTTGGGCCCTTTTGTTTTTACCATTATATGGTGTTATGTAAGAGTAAATGAGTCTTTCATGATATCCTTTATGATGACAGAAAATGAGTTTATTTGACCAAGGATTATTATCTTGATAGTTGTAATTTGCATAGAATGCATCTTGATATAATAAGTCTGTTGAATGCCTAATGATTTTCTGTTTAGCTTTAGACTTTTGATTGCGATTAATTGAATTATCTGGGATATTTTTCCCTAGATTTTTCTTCTCACTATTATGATTTACTTTATTAAATGTAGTAATTTTGTCAGGGTTATTATTATTTTGTTCTTTAAATACTCTTATTTATATTATAGTCACTAGGTCTAACAAATCTAACTGAATTTTTCCAGGCAGGTTTCCTAGGGGTTTCAGTTCTAGTGGATTGCTCTGCTCCTAAACCTAGGTGTCTAAATCTCATAGAGAGATTTTGTGTAATAACTTTAAGCTTTTGACTCCTCCCATTGAAAGAGTCCTCAAAGGCTTTTGCCTTTATTAACTCTTCTTTTAGTTTTAGATTTTCATTTCTTATTTCAATCAATTCTATTTCTTTATCCTGAATTTCATTTCTTAAATCTTTATTCATTGAATATAACAAATCTTTCTTGAAGTTTTCTAATTCTTCCCTATCTGTTTCTAATCATTTTGTATTTTAAGGTAATCATTGCAAAATTCTTTAAACCAAGTTTTAAAGTCTTCCGAATCAAAGTTAAAATTATCAAAAAGAGATACCTGTTCTTCTTCATCATCTGAGGAGATCCCTAATGCCATCAGACATGCAGCTTTAACAGAAAGTGATGAAGAAAAACTTAACTCTTGAAAGTGCACAGTGTGCCTCTGAGAATCCTCTAGAGGGGGGAGGGGGGGGGGGTGAATAGAGATTTAAATTTATTTCTAACCTAACTGTGCAAGTACAATAAAAACGTAAGTGTTATGCTCCAACAAATACTTATCCAGAATAAAACAATGCTGAAATATAAAGCAAGAAAATAGTAAAGTAATCTAAGCTATGAGGGACAGCACAGAAAATAGATAATCCAAAAGACACAAATTTTTTATAGAGGTTCCCTAAAATGTGGGTACTCCCCTCTTCTACCACCTGGTAGGGATGCACCAACTGTGCCCGAGTCTTTTGGTAAGGAGACTCTTAGAACCACTGATCTTTTGACAAGGAGATCATTAATCACCAGATCTTTTGATAAGGAGATCTTGAACCACCAGATCTTTTGATAAATCTTGAACCACTTAATCCTTTGGAAGAGGGATTCTCAAAACTCTTCTACAGGGAATGAGAAGGAGAAAGAAAGAAGGGGAGACGAGTAAGAATTCTGTTTTCAGAATTCTTATGAAGGCTGTATGAAGAACAGCTTCTTGAATCTTTCACTGGATCTGCTCTTTGTTAACTCCTGCTTATGATAGTGCTGTATTGCAGGAGCTTATGATTGTCAGATCCTTTCTGTTTCTACTTTCTAATTGAACTCTTGGCTGCTATAAGATTGTGATGATGAACATCCTTGTTCTGTTCTGTTCTTAGAGAGAAGGAGAGCAACAGTTATTTCTTCTCTGTATATTCTCTATTAGGGTTCCTGAGAGAGGAAGAAGAAGTAGAGAAAAACTCAAATAGAACAGTATAGCCGATTGTGATAAGTGCTCTGCCCTTCTCTTTTTTTTCTCTTGCCTTTTATTGTCCCCCTTCAGATTTGAATTTGTTTCCCTTTCTAGTAAGACCTGAAAAGGTATTCTGCTCTGGACAATCTCTTTCTTTCCTTCTTTAATTCCCGACCCGTTCACCAACATTAAGCATGTTTCCAAGAAAGCTTTTTGTCCTCTTTTAGTTCTTCTTTCTATTTGAGGCAATTAATGAGTCGTTGGAGAATGGTCTTGAGTGAGGTGGTCCATGAGAGAGGGTCCAAAATGACAACTGAAAAAGTTTCCCTTTTCAGACTGTATTCGACGTAGCGTCGAGGTCTCTTCCTCTCTTATCGACGCACCTTCGAGTTCTTGTAGGAGCAGCTTCGAATTCATCCTTGCTCTGATTGAACTCTGCTAGTCGACGTTGCGTCGATACCTTATCGACGTAACCGTCGAGTTGATGACATGGCTCTGAACTTCATTATCTGCGTCGAGATGAAGTCAACGTTGCGTCGACTTTAAATGGCTTCGACAGATACTTTCTTCTGCTCTGAGTTGAAGTAGAAGCTGCGTTGACTTCTTAAGATATTTCGACAGGTCCATGGCCTCTACGTCGATATCTATTCGACGTAACGTCGACTTGAATTACTTCGACAGAAGGGTGAACCACTTGGACTTCTAGTCAGAGCAGCGTCGACATTAACTAGATGTTGTGTCGAATTCTATTCGACGCAAATGTTAACTTTGCCCAAATATTGCTTCTTTTGATCTGGTCTTGATACCCTATGTTGAGTGTGATATCCTAAGATATCTAATGACCAGATTACCCTCACTATACAATGAGTAATTTATCTTAAGAGATAAAATCACTTTTTAGGTAATTTGTTAAGTTAAATCAAAGAGATTTTTCCCAACAATCTCCCCTATTTATCTTAACAAATTTTACAAATTGAATATATTGATTTTACACATTTCTTTAATATAATCAAGAATACATTCAAGATAATATATATAAGAAGATAACAGACTGAAAACAGAAGCAATATCATTCAATTGTCAAGAAGTATATAGGTCTCCACAGCTGTTTCCCAGGAAGAATAATTTGTTACAGAATACCTGAGCTTCATTACTCCTTCTCAAGAGTTCTTCTTTTTCTGCAAAACACTTTTGGGGCAACTTTCCTTGGAGCAATCTGCAAGGACTCATCCTCTTCATCTTCATTAGTAATGTCTTTGGGAAGCTCCCCCTGAGAGAGTGCATTCACTTCAGCCTGTTGGGCAGCTTCCTGAGCAATCTTAGTTACTTGATCTAGCATTGTTTCAATCTGAGGCTCATCCTGAATTACTGCTGTGCTTACAACTGCCATTTCTATATCCAAGTTCCTTTGAACATCTGGGGCAGGCTCCCCCTGAAATATTGGAAGCTCCTCCTGATCTACTGCTTCTACTCTTTCTTCCTCATTCTGCTTTTCTGGTGCAGACTCCCCCTGGATCTGTGCATGTTGGAAGGTAGTAATTTTGTCAGGAGCTTCATTAGCATCTCCTTTATCCTGTCCACTCAAATCTAGGACAGGTCTTTCTTCCTCCAATAAGTTCTCCCCCTTCTTAACCTTGCTGGCTAGAGAGGTTAAGAATTCCTTTGTAACCATGGAGGAAGATACAAAATCCTTGAGGCCCTGGAGAGTTCTTTTAAAATTCAATAGCTCAACCTCCATTTGTGAATATTTTCTGTGAAAACTTCTTGCCTGAGAGGCCACCTGGTCTGCAAATGTAGAGGAGGCAATCCCAACTGCCTTGTAGATGATTTGCTCAAGATCAATTGTGGGGATGGAGGAGGTAGATGGAGGAGGAGATGGAGGTAGATTTTCAGGGATTGGGGAGAGTGGTTGATAAAACTCTGGTGAGACATGAATAAGTGGAGGAGGTGGAGCAAATGTGGATGGTAAGTGATGAGGAATTTGAGGAGATGGCTCTGGGTCTGATGAAGATTGGTGCTGTTGTTGTTGTTGAGGGGAATGTTGAGTTGGAACATCATCCTGATGGAGATCTGGAACAGTGTCCAGAGGAGGTGGAGAGAGAGGAGGAGGGATATTATCCCTTAGAGGGTCTGGTATTTACCTCTCTGGCTCTTGAGGAGGAGGAGAGGGAGGAGATGAGGCTGGAGCTTGACCAAGCTTCAAGATTTGCCTGGTTCACTTGGAAAAAATGCCTATGTTGATTCTTTTCCCTGGTGGAATTGACACACCCTTGGACTTGCACACTACTGGGTAGTGGTGGAGAAGTACTTGGCTCATAACTCTCATGTAAGCATTTTCTTTATGGACATACTTATCCCCAATCATCCTTAGGAGGCATTTCCCCCAATTGATCCTTTTCTTCAGAACTAGAGCTCCCATTATTTGAAGCTGTTGCTTTGGAACAACATCATGTGCTGATATTTTACATAGTAGCACCTTCCCTACAATATCTGCAAGGAATCTGTATTCTTCCCCAAGATCCATCTTCTTCAGATTGATGGGCTTGTCCTTCTTGAACTGCATAATCTCCAGGGTCCTCTTGGTCTCATCCCCTGATAATTCATCTGACTTATTTCCGGGAAGAAGATCATATGTTTGGTTCAATATGTCCTCTGTTATCAGAACATCTGTGTCAGATACTTTTCCTTTAAGAGAACCATCCTCTCCTATCTGAACACTATCATTAAACTCTGTTAGCTCGATATCCTGGATCTTGCATCTTGTGGATATCATCTTTGTTAAACCAGCATCTTGGAATAGGCCAAGAATGGCTTTGAAGCTTTCTGCAGTAGCATTGAACAAATCAATGTCCACATCGAATCCAGAGTTAACTTTTGGTGGAGCCATCAGAACAATGGTACCTGCAAAGACAAAGAGAAACGAGAGAGAGAGAGAGCACGGGAGAGCTGGAGAACAAGAGAGCAAGAGAGCAAGGAGAGGAAAATTCGAAAGCGTAAATGTTTCGACGCAGTAATTGCTTAAAAGCAGATGAATCGCCGCAACTTAGGGTTTAGGTCGACGCACCGTCCATAAAACTTATTATTTGGCGCGCAAAGCTGTGTCGAGATTGCTTCTAGAAGCAATTCTGCGCTCGCTGATATATCGACGTTGCGCCGATTAGTACTCGACGTAACTTCGAGACTGTTCAGCAGACCCTAAGTCGACGTAGTCCTGTCGCCGCTACGTCGATTTCTTATCGACGTAACTTCGAATTTAATCATCGTTCAATAAGTCGACGTATGCGTCGATATGAACTTGACGCTGCGTCGAATTCTATTCGAAGTGTCCACTCTGAGTGCTTCTTGATGCTGGCGTCGAGTAGAAGTCTACGTCGACTTCTATTCGACGTACCTCTGAATGAACAAATCTATTCTCTTTAGAAAATTCTTGTTGTTTTTCCCACCAATTATATTTATTGAAAATAGATTATAATATAATGTAATAAACATTAAGGAAGATTCAAGGCAGAAATTACTCCCTTGTATGAATTTTGTTCCTTATTCAAGACCTACATCATTCTTCCCACTCCATTTTCTCCTGAGTGGGACCCTACCTAACCCTGCACAAGTAGTTTAAACATTAGAAGGAACCCAGGTTACCTTGGGTCCTTTGCTTTTACCATTGTAGGGTTCAATGAAGGAATAGAAGGGTCTTTCATGATACCCTTCTGGATGATAAGGAATGAGTTTCCCAAACCTATTATTTTGATACTTGTAATGAGTGTAAAATGTATCTAGATAAAGAAGATCAGCAGAATGTTTTATTATTCTAGGTTTTGCTTTAGCCTTTTTGTTGTTGTTATTTGACCTCTCTACATTGTTCTTACCTAGGGGTCTTTCTTTCCTATTTAGATTTACTTGATTAGGTTTATCTATCCTATTTGGGTAACTACTCTCCTTACCCTTAGTTGATACATTTTTCTCACTTGATTTGTACTCACTAGGTCTAACAAAGGATACTGGATTTTTCCAGGCTAGTTTCCTAGGTGCTTCTGTGCTTGTGGAGGGCTCTGCTCCTAACCCTAGGTGATTAAATCTCATAGAGAGATTTTCTGTGATATCCTTGAACTTCTGACTCCTCCTATTGAGTGAGTCCTCAAAGGCATTTGTCTTTGCTAGCTCTTCTTTTAAATTTGTGTTTTCATCTCTAAGTTTAATCAATTCTAACTCTTTATTATTAATTTCGTTTGTTAGGTTTTGATTTATTAGGGGCATTTCATCTTTCTTAAGATTCTCTAATTCAGTTCTAGCTGTGTTTAATTCTTTTTCTACCCTAAGATGATTAATGCAGAATTCTTTAAAGCAAGATTTAAAATCATCTGAATTGAAATCAAAATTATCAAATACTGATACATGTTCCTCTTCATCTCCTGATGACATCCCCAGTGCCATCATGCATACTGCTTCTGCTTCATTATCACTTTCAGATGATGATGAGCTTAACTCAGCGTTTGAGTCACTCCATGTTTCAGCTATAAAGCCCTTGGCTTTCTTCTTGTCCTTTCCTCTGAAGGACTTCTTCTTCTCCTCTTTGTTGCTGCTTCTTTCCCTTTCATCTTGTGGGCACTCAGGAGCAATGTGCCCTGGCTTGTTGCAAGTGAAACAGATAATCTCCTTCTTTGGAGTTTTATCATACTGGGCCTTGAGTCCCTTTCTCTCCTCCTTGAGTCTTCAGTCTTGACCCATTTCTTGAATCTCCTTGCCAGCAGACTGAACATTTCATCTTCAGGAGTAGAGGGCTCTCCTTTAGTAGCTTTCAGAGCTAGGCTCCTTTGGATAGGAGTAGTCTCCCTTTTTTCTGACTCCGCCCTGTTCTTCAGGAGCATCTCATATGACTTAAGCTTTCCTAGCAAAACTTCAGTAGAGATCTCTCTGTGGCACATGGACTCTCTGATTGCCCAGATTCTGGAATTCTATGAGCTAGGGACGCACATGAGAATTTTATTATTAATTTCAGTCAAGGATATCTCCTTGTCCAAGCTTTTGAGCTCATTAATGATAATACTGAATCTGTCATACATATTAACAACAAATTCTTCAGCTTTTTTCTGAAAGTTCTCATACTGAGATATGAGAAGAGATTTTATGTCCTTTCTTTCATCAGCACTTCCTTCCACTATTGTGGTGAGTGAGTCCCGGATTTCTTTTGCTGATCGACATTCAGCAACCTTCTGGAAAATGTCATCTGACATTGTTGATACCAGAATGTTCATGGCCTTGACATCACATGCCTTGACCTTCTTCTCAGCCTCTGTCCATTCCTTTCTTGGGACAACCTCAGTTGTTGAGGATTCTCCTGCCTTTTGTCTAACTGGAGCTGGAGGACCTGTGAGAAGAACATTATAGATGTCTTCATCAATGAAATTCATATAAAGTCTTATTCTGGCCTTCCAGAGTGTGAACTTATTTAAGTTACACACTGTGGGTCTTCTGGAAGCATAATCCTTAGTACTCATTTTCTTTATAAAATATGTTTGTAATAAAGAAGAATTAAGTGTAGGAGGTCTTTTTGATCAAGGTGTTAACCTTTTAATGATCAACCTCCCTCTGATACCAATTGAAAGTGCACAGTGTGCCTCTGAGAATCCTCTAGAGAATTCCATATATCATACGCAGTTTCGCAAGCACAAGTTCTATTAAATTCCATTCTATCCAAAGCACAAAATAACGCATTCATAGCTTTAGAGGGGGGGGGGGGTGAATAAAGATTTAAATTTATTTTTAACCTAACTGTGCAAGTACAATAAAAACCTAAGTGTTATGTTCTAACAAATACTTATCCAAAATAAAACAATGCTGAAATATAAAGCAGAAAAACAGTAAAATAATCTATAAGCTATGAGGGACATCATAGAAAATAGACAATCCAGAAGACAGATTTTATTGAGGTTCCCCAAAATGTGGGTACTCCCCTCTTCTACCACCTAGTAGGGATGCACCAACTGTGCCTGAGTCTTTTTGTAAGGAGACTCTTAGAACCACTGATCTTTTGACAAGGAGATCATGAACCACCAGATCTTTTGATTAGGAGATCTTGAACCACCAAATCTTTTGATAAGGAGATCTTGAACCACTAAATTCTTTGGAAGAGGGATTCTCAAAACTCTTCTATAGGGAATGAGAAGGAGAATGAAAGCTGTATGAAGAACAACTTCTTGAATCTTTCACTGGATCTTCTCTTGATTAACTCCTGCTTATGATAGTCTTGTATTGCAAGAGCTTATGATTGTCAGATCCTTTCTGTTTCTACTTTTTGATTGAACTCTTGGCTGCTATAAGATTGTGATGATGAGCAGCCTTGTTCTGTTCTGTTCTTAGAGAGAAGGAGAGCAGCAGTTATTTCTTCTCTGTATATTCTCTATTAGGGTTCCTGAGAGAGGAAGAAGAAGAGAAAAACTCAAATAGAACAGTATAGCCGATTGTGATACGTGCTCTGCCCTTCTCTTTTTTCTCTTGCCTTTTATTGTCCCTCTTCAAATTTGAATTTGTTTCCTTTTCTAGTAAGACCTGAAAAGGTATTCTGCTCTGGTCTCTTTCTTTCCTTCTTTAATTCCCGACCCGTTCACCAACATTAAGCATGTTTCCAAGAAAGCTTTTTGTCCTCTTTTAGTTCTTCTTTCTATTTGAGGCAATTAAAGAGCCGTTGGAGAATGGTCTTGAGTGAGGTGGTCCATGAGAGAGGGTCCAAACTGACAGCTGAAAAGGTTTTCCTTTTCAGACTGTATTCGACGTAGCGTCAAGTTCTCTTCCTCTCTTATCGACGCACCTTCGAGTTCTTGTAGGAGCAACTTCGAATTCATCCTTGCTCTGATTGAACTCTGCTAGTCGACGTTGCGTCGATACCTTATCGACGTAACCGTCGAGTTGATGACATAGCTCTGAACTTCATTATCTGCGTCGAGATGAAGTCAACGTTGCGTCGACTTTAAATGACTTCGACAGATACTTCCTTCTGCTCTGAGTTGAAGTAGAAGCTGCGTCGACTTCTCAAGATACTTCGACAGGTCCATGGACTCTACGTCAATATCTATTCGACGTAACGTCGACTTGAATTACTTCGACAGAAGGGTGAACCACTTGGACTTCTAGTCAGAGCAACGTCGACATTAACTCGATGTTGCGTCGAATTCTATTCGACGCAAATGTTAACTTGCCCAAATTTTGCTTCTTTTGATCTGGTCTTGACACCCTAGGTTGAGTGTGATATCCTAAGACATCTAATGACCAGATTACCCTCACTATACAATGAGTAATTTATCCTAAGAGATAAAATCACTTTTTAGATAATTTGGTAAGTTAAATCAAAGAGTTTTTTCCCAACAACTCTGCTTCAGAGTCACTCCAAGTTTCAGCAATGAAACCTTTACCTTTCTTCTTGTCTTTTTTCCTGAAAGACTTCTTCTTTTGCCCCTCTTTGCTACTGCTCCTGTCCCTTTGTTCTTGTGGACACTCAGGAGCTATGTGCCCTGGCTTATTGCAGGAGAAGCAGATCACTTCCTTCTTTTTAGTCTTATCAAATCTGGGTTTTGAGCTCCACTCTTTTCTTCTTGAGTCTTCTGTCTTTACCCACTTTCTGAATCTCCTTGCTAAGAGACTGAACATCTCATCTTCAGGAGTGGAAGACTCTCCTTCAGCAGTATCCAAGGAAAGACTCTTTTGGATGAGAGTTGAGACTATCTCCTTAGCCTCTGTTTCAACCCTGCTCTTCAATAGCATCTCATAAGTTTTGAGATTTCCTAGCAAAACATCAGTAGAGATCTCTCTATGACATCTGGACTCTCTGATGGCCCAGATCCTTGAGTTCCATGAGCTTGTGAAGCACATGAGGATCTTATCATTGATTTCTGTCAAGGATATCTCCTTGTCCGGACTTTTTAACTCAATAATAATGCTGAATCTGTCATGCATTTAAGCAATACTTTCCTCAACTTTCTTTTGAAAGTTCTCATATTGGGATATGAGAAGGGACTTTTTGTCCTTTCTTTTATCAGAACTTCCTTCTACTATTCTGGAAAGAGATTCCCAGATCTCTTTTGCTGATTGACAGTCAACAACTTTCTGGAAGATGTCATCTGACATTGTGGAGACCAGAATATTCATTGTCTTGGCATCACAAGACTTCTGCTTTTTCTCAGCATCTGTCCACTCATCCCTTGGGACAACTTCCTGTGTCTCAGATCCGCTGACATCTTTTTTGTATGGTGCTGGGGGACCTGAAATAATGATATCAAAGATGTCTTTATCAATAGAGTTCATATAAAGCTTTATTCTGGCCTTCCAGAGCGTAAACTTATTTAAGTTACACACTTACACACTGGTGGTCTTGTTGATGCATATTCCTTAAAACTCATTTTCTTTATAAAATAGTTTTAGATAATTTTAAATAAAGAAATAAGAGTGAGGAGATCTTTTGATCAATGTGTTAACCTTTTAATGATTAATCTCCTTTTGATACCAATTGAAAGTACACAGTGTGTCTCTGAGTATTCTCTAGATGGGGGGGGGGGGGGTGAATAGAGATTTAAAAAATCTTTACACTATATGTGCACACACAACAAAAAAATTACTCTAATAACTATGCACTCAGCAATACCAATTCAGAATAAAATAAATACATAAAATAGAAAACAGTAAAAGTAAACAATAAACAGTAAAGAGACAGCACAGAAAAACAACACAGAAGACACATAAATTTTATAGTGGTTTCCCAAAATGTGGGTAGTCCATTCTTCCACCACCTTGGTAGGATTGCACTAACAGTGCCTGAGTATTTTGATAAGGAGACTCTCAGAGCCAGCCCCGAGTCTTCTGATAAGGAGACTTTTAGAACCACTGAGTCTTTTGCTAAGAAGACTCTTAGAGCCACTGAGTCTTTTGCTAAGGAGACTCTTAGAACCACTGAATCCTTTGGAGTGAGATTCTTAAAACTCTTTTACAGATGCATAATAAGAACAGTAGAAGAAGAAGAGAATAAGATTCTTCAGTTAGAATCCTTCAACAACTATTTCTCTGGATGCTGTTACTTCTGTATACTTCAGGATCTGAATATAATGAACTCTTCCTTAAGATAGTAATGATTGCAAGGGTTATGAGCTTTGATTCTGATACTCTCTGTACCTTTGTTGGCTTGCTGCTATATGATGTAGAAGAAGAAGCAACATGCTTGTTTGTGTTTTCCTGTACATAGATGTTTTTCTGCTATTCTGTCTTAAGGCTTGAGGAAGAAGAAGAAGACAGAAGAATAGAACTAATTCGTTAAGTTTGTCTCCATGTCTCAACCTACTTATTCTCTGTCAATTTGTGTTTGAATTTCTTTCTTCTTCTGGTTCTTCCTGAGAAGGAATGTCCATTGGATAATAAATGTCTCATTCTATTTTTGTTCCCGACCCGTCAAGTCCAATTTGAATAAACTTCCAAGAATGTCTGTCCTGTCTCTCTGATGTACTCCTTTCCATTCTTGGCAGCAATCGACCCGTTGCAATTCAAATTTTATTTAGAAAGACTTCTGGAAAAGGAACAGAAAAGACAGAAGAGAAACTTTCTATTTTTGTCTGCATTCGACGTAGCGTCGAATAGATTCCCTTCTTATCGACGCACCTCTGAATTCTTATTGAAGTAGCTTCAAAATCCTTCTCAGCTCTGAATGAACCAAGATGTCGACGTTGCATCGAGTACGAATCGACGTATCCGTCAAGTTGAAAGCTTGAACTTCATCTTCTGCGTTGAATTATAATCGAAGTTGCGTCGACTTCATAAATGGCTTCGACTGATTCTTCCTTCTGCGTTGAGTTCATTTCGACGTTGCGTCGTCTTCACTTAATACTTCGACAGGCAGACTGAGTTACTTGACTTTCAGTCGAAGTTGCGTCGACTTCTAGTCGAAATTGCGTTGACATTATTCGATGCAAGTTTTGACTCAGCTATATTTTGTGCTCATTTTGACCAAGTCTTGACACGCTAAGTGAGTGTAATATCCTAGGACATCTAATGATCATTTTACCCTTTCTACACAACATGTGTAATACATCCTAACTGATGAAATCACTTTTATATAATTTGTTTAGATAAATAAAAAAGATGTTTTTCCCAACATTCAGTACTTACCAATCTGTTCCAAGATTATTCACCCAAGCCTAAGGGAACTACATAAAACTATTATTCATAGAAATTTCTTTGCAAAATATTTCATCTAGTATTTTTGATCCTTTTTACTCACCAATGGACACACTTAGGTAAGTATATGAGATCCCTCCATAATTCACTCATGAACGCAAGTGCGATGGGAGTAAGGCAAACATTATAAGCTAATACACAAACATTTTATGTCTTTCACCTTACATATTTTTTCGAGATCTATACGATTACAAAGGATGTCCACAAGTTCTATAAAAGAGAAACCGGAAAGACAACGCATGATTGACATGTTCACTTTGTACAACCCTCATATTTTCCGAGTCGGTGTGACCCAGCACGGAGTTGTGATAGAGAGAGTGTCCGTGACGCAGAAGATCGACTAGTCAAAGGAGGTCCACTTCCTCACCTGAGCGAGTGGACACTCGCCCAGGGTGAGGGGCGAGTGGACCTGTCGCCCCGGGCGCTCGGGCGAGTGGACCATGGGTCCACTCGCCCCTAAGGGGGGTGGACCGAATGTTCCACTCGCCCAGCCCAGGCAGTGGACCATTCGGTCCACTCTCCCGACCTCCGGCAAGGGGGGGGGGGGAGTGGACGTCTCAACCTCCACTCGCCCCCCTCTCATTTTGGTTGTTCAGGTTCGTAATTGAGCTGCGGATAGCAGAATCTTGGCTATCCGCAACCCAAGTTTGGGAAGTCTATAAATAGACCCCTATGAGCACCTTGGGAAGGGTTGGTCCCCCCTCGTGTGTGTCTTGTGAGCAAGCACTACCCCCCTTGTCAGTGAAGGTTGACGGTGAGGTGGTCCTTAGTGCCCTCCAAGGTGCCCAGGCTCAGCATTGGCTTGGGAGGGGAAGCTCTCTTTGAACTTCCGGGTGTGTGGTGAGACCTCCACGCTGCATCTTAAGGGGTCCGTTTTTGGACTCAAGTGTTCTTCAAGGGAAGGTCTTTCGGTTCTTAGCAACTGGTCAAGGGTTCTAGCTCGAGTCAAGTAAGGTCTAGCTGCATCCCCCTTTCGAACGTCGAGACCAGTTCTCTGGTTTCTACATTCTGGTGCGGTGAGCGTGGAGGCAGCTAGTTCGGAAAGCTCTGGGCAAGTCTCATGGCTGGAAGCGATGAGCTGGGGGACTCACCCCTACCAGCAAGTGCGTGAAGAAAAGGGATTTTGAGGAGTTCAGGAAGTCGATCCTGGAGCTCTTGCGGGTCACACTCCCCCCTCACAGCAAGTGCTTGACACCACCTGCAACTGTGCTCGCCTTGCCATCTCTGATGGAGACGGGGCAAGCACGTCGGCAAGAAAAGGGGTTAGCCTCAGAGGAGGGCTTGGGTCTCCAAGCGAGAGTGCTCTTCAACAGCTCTCCTGGGACCGACTATCCCAGTAAGGAGGTAGTGAGAACGCCTTCGACTTTCCAGGGAAGATGAGGGAGTCCCTTCTGCGAGCTGATCACCTCGACCCCTGTTGCAGACAGGTTCAGCGAGCCCGCCATGTCTTACTACGCAGGGAAGGACGACCCTCTCCAGCACCTCCAGTGGTTTGAAGACAATGTCTCGATCAGGCAGATGATGGACGCCTCCAAGTGTAGGCTCTTCGCCATCACTTTCAAGGGAGAGGCAAAAAACTGGTTCCACCAGCTCCCATCAGGTACCATCTGCAGCTTCAAGGACCTGCGTCGGAGTTTCTTGTTGAGGTTCTCCACCTCGAAGAAGGGGAGGAAGGGGGCGGAGTCCCTGTTCTTGATTCAACAAAAGCACGGTGGGACGCTGGGAAGCTACGCAGACCTGTTCCGGGAGCAAGTCTTCCGCCTCCAGGTTGACCAGAGAAGCAGGAGGGACCAAGAGAAAGAGAAGGAATAAGAAGACAAAGAAGATGGAGGAAGTGATAAAGGAGATGACCAAGGTGCATGTGGCCGAGTAAGCGCGAGAAAGCGCATTGTAATGGTATGTAATCTATTTATGATGTACCGAAAGTAGTTAAAGATAACATCTAGGTCGAATCCTCGACTGGAGACTACTCGCCCGGGCTTGTTGATGCCGGTCGCTGAGAGGCTCATCGGGTGAATTCGTTTTAGGATAAGTCTTCGACCTCTACGTAGCTGAGTTTCTAGGGAGTGTCGAGCGGTCCTCTGCCTCCGGTTGAGCTGAGCTCCTGGGAAGGTGTTGAAGTCCTCGACCTCTAGGTAGCTGAGTTTCTAGGTAGTGTCGAGCGGTCCTCCGCCTCCGGTTGAGCTGAGCTCCTGGGAAGGTGTTGAAGTCCTCGACCTCTAGGTAGCTGAGTTTCTAGGGAGTGTCGAGCGGTCCTCCGCCTCCGGTCGAGCTGAGCTCCTGGGAGGGTGTTGAAGTCCTCGACATCTAGGTAGCTGAGTTTCTAGGGAGTGTCGAGCGGTCCTCCGCCTCCGGTTGAGCTGAGCTCCTGGGAAGGTGTTGAAGTCCTCGACCTCTAGGTAGCTGAGTTTCTAGGGAGTGTCGAGCGGTCCTCCGCCTCCGGTCGAGCTGAGCTCCTGGGAGAGTGTTGAAGTCCTCGACCTCTAGGTAGCTGAGTTTCTAGGGAGTGTCGAGCGGTCCTCCGCCTCCGGTTGAGCTGAGCTCCTGGGAAGGTGTTGAAGTCCCGACCTCTAGGTAGCTGAGTTTCTAGGGAGTGTCGAGCGGTCCTCCGCCTCCGGTTGAGCTGAGCTCCTGGGAGGGTGTTGAAGTCCCCGACCTCTAGGTAGCTAAGTTTCTAGTGAGTGTCGAGCGGTCCTCCGCCTCCGGTTGAGCTGAGCTCCTGGGAAGGTGTTGAAGTCCTCGACCTCTAGGTAGCTGAGTTTCTACGGAGTGTCGAGCGGTCCTCCGCCTCCGGTTGAGCTGAGCTCCTGGGAGGGTGTTGAAGTCCTCGACCTCTAGGTAACTAAGTTTCTAGGGAGTGTCGAGCGGTCCTCCGCCTCCGGTTGAGCTGAGCTCCTGGGAAGGTGTTGAAGTCCTCGACCTCTAGGTAGCTGAGTTTCTAGGGAGTGTCGAGCGGTTCTCCGCCTCCGGTTGAGCTGAGCTCCTGGGAAGGTGCTGAAGTCCTCGACCTCTAGGTAGCTCGACTAGAGATGTTGAGTTTCCTCCATCTCAGGTTGAGTTCGGCTCGACTAGAGATGTTGAGTTCCCTCCATCTCAGGTCGAGTTCGGCTCGACTAGAGATGTTGAGTTTCCTCCATCTCAAGTCGAGTTCGGCTCGACTAGAGATGTTGAGTTTCCTCCATCTCAGGTCGAGTTCGGCTCGACTAGAGATGTTGAGTTTCTTCCATCTCAGGTCGAGTTCGTCTCGACTAGAGATGTTGAGTTTCCTCCATCTCAGGTTGAGTTCGGCTCTACTAGAGATGTTGAGTTTCCTCCATCTCAGATCGAGTTCGGCTCGACTAGAGATGTTGAGTTTCCTCCATCTCAGGTCGAGTTCGGCTCGACTAGAGATGTTGAGTTTCCTCCATCTCAGGTCGAGTTCGGCTCGACTAGAGATGTTGAGTCCTCCGCCTCAGGTCAAGTTTAACTAGACCTAAGGTGTTGAGCTTTCTCCACCTCCAGTTGAGCTCGACTCACAAGAGGGTTGTTAAGTGGAGAAAGGTTTGCCTTCCACCTCAGGTCGAGTTCGGCTCGACTAGGGGTGTTGAGTTTTCCTCCACCTCAGGTCAAGTTTTACTAGACCTAAGGTGTTGAGCTTTCTCCACCTCCAGTTGAGCTCGGCTCACAGGAGGGTTGTTAAGTGGAGAAAGGTTCGCCTTCCGCCTCAAGTTAAGTTTCGCTGAAAAGCAAGAGTAACCCGTTAGCAGGGTCTGTTGGATCGGTAGGCGCCCTTAGAGGGGGGGTGAATAAGGGTTTTCAAAAACTTAAGATTATATTTAGAAAACTTTGATGTAATGCAATATTAAAATGTTTAACACAATTAGAAGTTATGTAAAACAAAATGAAGAGACATGCTTTTATTAATATTGAATAAGTTTTACAAAACTTGATCTCTTATGACGCTAGAGATCCGGAGGCGAATATATTAAAATCCTTTTTCGTTTTCTATACCGACTCGTATCCCCACGAACCGGTTGGCTTTAGCCGATCTCTCCCCAGATACGGCCTCAAGCCGCTCTAGCCAATCTATCCCCAGAAAGGCCTCGAGCACCCCCTAGATCTACTCCCTAGACCTAGTCGCCAACACGAGGCGAATTACCCCCTAAGTCTAACCCAGACCTAGTCGCCAACACGAGGCGAATTAACGAACCGTTTACAAGAATAAGAAATGAAATAAAAAGACAAACAATAATATAAAACTCCCTATGTGGATCTCCTGGAGAAGTGGACGAAGGCCCGCAGAATATGATCGTAGTCGATGCGGTCTTTCGTCAAGATGATGAAGCGTGTTGAAATCTTCTCCACGGATCTCCTTCAGCTTTTCAGATTTGTGGGAGTATCTCTCTACAACTTCCTCTCTTTGCTGTGGCACGAGGCTCTGGAGTTAGGGATCTAAAGAGGATGAAGAATATGAAGGCAAGGGGTCCAATTTATAGCCTTCACGCTACCGCCGGCGCTAGCCCGGATTAAGAAACATTGTACGCGCTAGAATCTCCAATCCGAGGCAACAATTCCAGCATGCCTTCTGTGCATCGAGCTAGCGCCGGCGCTATCCACTATCGCCTGCGCTAGTGATCAGTTTGGAGTTGATGGCTCAATTTCGGGGGCAACCACCATATGTAAACCTTGAGTCATTTTGACCTGTTATCCTGCACACTTAGATCACACAAGATTAAATACACACATAGGATTTGTTATTCTCAAACCTAGGAGATGCGGAAGACCGTGTTCCAACAAACTCCCCCTTTTGATAATAACAAATCCATTAATGATAAATCAGAGCATTAATCTAAATAAGCATGAAGAAACATATTTGTGTGTGTGTGAAAAGGATGACTTAGGATAAATAATGATTATAGCATTTTAGTATTGCTCCCCCTAAATACATGCTCCCCTATGTGAATGCTCTCCTAATATGTAAGCTATCATCTTAATTAATCATGTTGGGTTTTTATTTTGATAGCGGATTGTATTTATAGGTCTCCCTCTTTTGTAATTTATCATGTTAATTCTCCCCCTTTGTTATTAGCAAAAGTGGGTTAGGAGGCACCTACAGAGAAGTTTGATAATAAGATAAAGCATGATCGAGCTTCTTAGTGAGAGGAAATGATAAGAAGTTTTTAGAATAAGGTGTAGAGAAAAATAGATCAGAGTTTTGGCCTAAGAAAAATAATGATTTCCCCTTTATATAAAAAATATCAGAGTTTTAGCCTAAGAAAAATAATGATTTCCCCTTTATATAAAAAATATCAGAGTTTAAGCATAAAATTATGATTTCCAAGTAACTAGTCTACCCAGACAATATGTCTACACCCTAGCCCCGTACTAAGTGACGGATGGGCATGAGGAGCTGCAATCATGCCGTAGGTTGGGGTGTTAGTCCCATATGCAAACACTAGACAAACACTTAACCTAACACTCTTTCCCCCCAGTGCCTCGCAAGGCCCTACTGGAACCCTCCCCGGTTAAGGACAAGACATGACTAGAGATAAGGTTATCTAATGTCTACAACCCTACGCCCCCGCTATGGTGAGAAGTGAAGTCATGGATAATAATTGTTGGAAGCATTTAAATATAATGATAATTTATAGCCTATGAGTTTTTATTTTTATTTGTCTTTATGAAAACACTCCCATAGCTATATTGAAAATCATGAATGAATCAGAGTTTGAGCATTTGCGGAAGATTTAAAAAAAGAAACATCATAATAAGAGTTTGAGTTTAAAAAAACTTTATAAAGATAAGAGTTAAGGCATTTTTCAACATCCTCAAAAGTAAAATATGATTTATAGTAATAATAAGAAGATGTTCTTATAAGCAGTATTTCACTTGTTGGAGGAGTGTTTATCATAAAAGTTTATAAATCAGAGTTGTTACAATAAAAGTGATATGCGTGTTAGAACAACCAATATAAATTTTACCAAGCAAGTCTACCAATTGTTTTGTAAGAAAAAGTTGAGATTTAAGACTTGATATAAGCATGAAAGTGCAAGGTAAAAGTTATATGGTGATGATGCGGAAGACTTGTAGAAATACAAGAAACATCTTATTGTAATCAAGGATAATCCATAAAAAGATATATGAGTTTAATTTCAAAAAAAGATGTTTATGTAAATCATGTTTCAATGAAAATTTTTTATGGTTGACAATAAAGTAACCAAGCATGAAGTAATTTTATCCAAAAGAAATTACTACAATGTTATTTCAATTCACAATTTCAAAATCAGACATTGTAGAAAGCATGCTAGGTTATCTAGTGCATTTCATAGATAAAGAGTAGTATAGAATTGGCATTAGGATCCAATACTCATGAGAAGAAGTGTTATGGAAGATAATGATGCGCACATAAGTGTATTTTTGAGTAGAGTATACAAATATTTTAATCAAAAATACAAGTAATATGTAAAGTAAAAGCACAATAAAACACAAATATTTTTACTTCCACACACTTTTAATGCACAAAAAAAATGTACAACTACCAAGGTGCTTTGCACACACAATGCTCATTAAGACTTATCAGGGTGCAAAGTAGTGCTTGGGGGATCACATAATTTTATTCTTGTTTTTTTTTATTGTGATCCGGTGTACTTAAGAATAAGTGGTTTTTATTTTGAAAGAAAGTTATGGTTTGCACAAGATACTTTACTATTCTTTCCAAGGTGCTCAACCTCACAACGCTTATTAAGACTTATCAGGAGGTTCAAGTAGTGCTTGGTGGAGATAACTTTGTTAAATTATTTCATGTTTTTTTGTTTTGTGCAAAGTTCTCCGAATACACTTGTTTTGCAAACCAATAGAATTTATGAAAAAGATAACCACTTTTCTTAACTTTTTAAAAGTGCAAATAAAGGAGTGTAGGTAAGATACTTGTGCAATTTTAATTCATTGTACTAATACATAATATACACAAGCATTCTTAAATTAAACCATATGTAGACAATGCCAAAAAAAGGTGAGTGAATAAATATCATTATCAAACATAAAACATTTACTCATACTTAGAGGCATGCTAAGCTTGATTCGACACACCCTTTTAAAATATAATTGATACACATATTAATAGATATATCAAAGCATGATAGAGACAATGTTCAAAGTATTTTGAAAGGATGAATTGTAACATTATAGAGGTTCTAAGTAATAGATTAACTCATGCTTGATATTCTCAATAAAGTCCATACAGTTTTTTTGATATTTTTGCAAAATAATTATAATTTAGAGTTTGAACTCTTATAATTTGATCTTGGACTTCCCGATGACTACCCTGTGAGAGGTTCGCCCGGTACTAGGTGATATGATGGGATGATACCCCAAATCACCCTTTCGCAAGATATATGTAAATAGAAAACTTTAGTTCAAATAACAAATATTGATAATTTTGTTTTTATATTTTTGTATTTGATTTTTGTTTTTAGAAATAGAATTTAAACAAATAACAAAAATACTAAGGCAAAACATATAATTTTTTTGTAATTTGAATTTTCTATTTTTGTATTTGATTTTTCAAGAGTAAAAGAAACTTAGATGTGCAAAACTAAATAGTACATATAGATCAACATATTTTTAGGTATTTTTAAAAACTTTAAAATCACAAAAATTCGAACCTCGACGCTAGCGCCTGCGCTAGCGCTAGCGCGGGAAACAGTAAGTGATTTTTCAGGATTTTGAAAATTTTGATTGGTGGTCTTGATTAGGTGTCCCATTAGTAGTTTCATGCTGAATTTGCAGAATTTTAGGAGATGTTTTGATAGTGTAAATTGCATGAAACATTAGCAATTTTCTTATATGACTAGACTACCTAACCATCGCATGAGAAATATTTTCTTATATCTTTATTATGATTTTTCAAAGGCTTGTGTTTACCAAAATAATGTAAACTGAAAATAGATAGAGAATGTAAACACAAGACATCATGTTTGAATCCGCCAAATAAGCTTGATTTTTAATTATGAACTAATGTACATGCGAAGAATAAAGTAGGTATGCCCTAGAAACCAATATCCAGACAATATGTCTTGTCAAAACTTATAGACACAAATATTCTTTAGGTGACAATGTTAGTATGATAAGTTTGAGATTAATGTTATGCCAAAGTTTGATAATGTTTCAATTTATAGACCTAGAATGAAGTGAAGATTCTATTTGATTTGATCTTATTGATATCTAGATGATTCTAAGGTCTAACCTTGAAATAAATCATACTACACACAATATACCAACCATAGTAAACAATTATAATACCAATTGTTATTATATAAAATGTGATAGTTGTTTATAGATGATTCTTGATATGAATTATGATTTTAGAGAGTTTTAGCAAAAGATATCAATAGATCATGGTGTTGCGTGTGACATCAAAATTTAAGACAATTTATTATGTCTTATGTGTTTTTCTTTTTAATTTAGATAAATATCTCATAACAAGTTCAGAATTTTATTTATATAGATAATATAAGATATTTATAGGCATTTAATATAAGAGAAATAGATAGGTCATCAAAATATGACTTTTGAATTTTGAGCAAATTGATTTTATAAACTTATTAAGCTTTTAAGAGATAAGATCATATTTCTAATAACATATATGATGACCATGTCATGATAGTTTAAAAACAGAAAAACAAAAAGAAAAAAGAAAAGACATTAGAGCACATCATGAAGTAGGAAAATGATATTTCATTTTTAATTGATTTCTACTTCATGCAAATGTTGGGATACTAATGAATAAGAGTTTTAGGTATCCAAAGAGGACCGACAGTGACGGTTCCTTTGGGTACCCAAATACATCGTGTTTTCTTTTGAGGAGACAAGGATGAATGAACCCTTTCGTTTGACATTAATGCGTCATTCTTAAGTATGGATCTCTATTCATACCTTGGTTTACTATTGTTTTTGTTAATTGAATTTCCATTGTGATTTTGCAAAACATTATTTATTGGAAATTTATTTGCATTTAAACTTAAGTTGGGAATTGGTTGATATTGTAAATGAAGATGATGATAATGTTTTGAAAGTTCATTTACCATCTTTTGTTGTTTATTGTTTAGTTTAAATAGAGATGAATGGATCCTTGCATTTAAGGTTTCATTTTTTATTTTTGGTCTCCACTCAAATATTGGTTTAATATTATTCTTATTTGTCAAATTTCCATGATAATTTTGCAAAACATTTTTTATAGGAAATTTGTTTATTTTTAAGTTTATGTTGGGAGAGTGGTTATTTTGTGAATGATGATGATTTGGAATTTCATTTTTAAGCATTTGATAATTTTTATTTCCTTTGTTGGGTTTAGACATATTATGAAAATTCATATTTACCTTGCTTTTGGAATTTGTTTGAGAATTTTTCCTTAAGATTTTCTTAAGCAAGATAATTTTAGTTTCTAATTCATCATTCTTAGTTTTTAAATTATGTCTAGCTTTATTATAAGCGATTGTGCTATTTTTAAGAGTGGTAGCAATGGATTCAATATGTTTTTCGTATTCATCCCTATATTCATCAAATGTTTCATCCATCTCTTGAATTTCAATTTTATATTCTTTACACTTAGCACAATTATTTATCAAAGATGAATTTTCTACACATAATCTTTCATTTTGTTCTTTTATAAAAATAAGTTCCTTTTCAAGTTCCTTAGATTTTTCTTTAATATCATTATATTCTATACAAGGTATAATGTTTTCAACTAAGGAGCTATGTGTAGGACTAGATAAATTAGAATTTGATTCTTCATTAATTTTTGCTTTTAAATTTTTATTTTCTACGCGCAAATATTTATTAGCCCTTTTTAATTTCTTAATTTTGCGATTTGTAGTTTGAAGTAATTGTAATGAATAGATAGAAGTACAAAAGATGGGATTAGATTTCTTTACATTGCTATCGGGAGAGGCACGATTTGAACATATTACATCTTTTTGCAACTCCTCTTCCGAAGACAGTACTTCTTCTTCTTTTTCATTCGATGTGTGCTCCATTGATTCGTCATGAAAGAAGCTTTCTTGAAGACTAGTGCACGCTTGCATATTCTCCGGTTCTTGTGATTGTTCCATACCTGCAGGAGGAGAATCATACATTTCTTCAAGAAAATTCCATACTTTGTAAGCACTAGAAAAACAATATATTAATTTGAAAATATCTTGAGATAAAGCACAAAAAATATAATGCATAGCTTTTGCATTTAGGTGACGCTCTTGTTTATTTGATTCGTCCGCTGGCCTAACTATTGCTATATCCCATGCATTTATATCTAAGCTTTTAATAAATTTTTCCATTAATAATTTCCACCCTTTATAATTTTTCCCTTCGAATAAAGGTGGTTTAGGTGATTTTTCTTCTTCACAAAAATTTCCCCCACTAAAAGAAGCGAGATCATGAGACGCCATTATTCCCGGTTGTTAAGCCGATTGGAATAAAACCTAGCTCTGATACCACTTGTTGGATCGGTAGGCGCCCTTAGAGAGGGGGTGAATAAGGGTTTTCAAAAACTTAAGATTATATTTAGAAAACTTTGATGTAATGCAATATTAAAATGTTTAACACAATTATAAGTTATGTAAAACAAAATGAAAAGACATGCTTTTATTAATATTGAATAAGTTTTACAAAACTTGATCTCTTATGACGCTAGAGATCCGGAGGCGAATATATTAAAATCCTTTTTCGTTTTCTATACCGACTCGTATCCCCACGAACCGGTTGGCTTTAGCCGATCTCTCCCCAGATACGGCCTCAAGCCGCTCTAGCTAATCTATCCCCAGAAAGGCCTCGAGCACCCTCTAGATCTACTCCCTAGACCTAGTCGCCAACACGAGGCGAATTACCCCCTAAGTCTAACCCAGACCTAGTCGCCAACACGAGTCGAATTAACGAACCGTTTACAAGAATAAGAAATGAAATAAAAAGACAAACAATAATATAAAACTCCCTATGTGGATCTCCTGGAGAAGTGGACGAAGGCCCGCAGAATATGATCGTAGTCGATGCGGTCTTTCGTCAAGATGATGAAGCGTGTTGAAATCTTCTCCACGGATCTCCTTCAGCTTTTCAGATTTGTGGGAGTATCTCTCTACAACTTCCTCTCTCTGTTGTGGCACGAGGCTCTGGAGTTAGGGATCTAAAGAGGATGAAGAATATGAAGGCAAGGGGTCCAATTTATAGCCTTCACGCTACCGCCGGCGCTAGCCCGGATTAAGAAACATTGTACGCGCCAGAATCTCCAATCCGAGGCAACAATTCCAGCATGCCTTCTGTGCATCGAGCTAGCGCCGGCGCTATCCACTATCGTCTGCGCTAGTGATCAGTTTGGAGTTGATGGCTCAATTTCGGGGGCAACCACCATATGTAAACCTTGAGTCATTTTGACCTGTTATCCTGCACACTTAGATCACACAAGATTAAATACACACATAGGATTTGTTATTCTCAAACCTAGGAGATGCGGAAGACCGTGTTCCAACAGGGTCCTCCTTAGATTCCCCTAAGGCCCCACCTACTCGTCAAATAGGTGGGTTGGACTTTCTTTCCGAGCTTAAGACAAGCTCGAAAAAAGCGGGGATTGTGTACAACCCTCATATTTTCCGAGTCGGTGTGACCCGACACGGATGAGGTTGTGATAGAGAGAGTGTCCGTGACGCAGAAGATCGACTAGTCGAAGGAGGCCAAGACAAAAAAAGAAGTCCGGGGGGGGGGGGGGGGTAGGAAGTGGACCGGAGGTCCAATTCCTCACCTGGGCGAGTGGACCTAGTGGTCCACTAGCCCAAGGCAGGGGCGAGTGGTCCACTCGCCCAGGGTGAGGGCTCGCCCAGGGTGAGGGGCGAGTGGACCTGTGGTCCACTCGCCCCCTTCTCGTTTTTGTTGTTCAGGTTTGTAATTGAGCTGCGGATAACAGAATTTTAGCTATCCGCAGCCCAATTTTGGGAAGTCTATAAATAGACCCCCATGGGCACCTTGGGAAGGGTTTGTCCCCCCCTCGTGTGTGTCTTGTGAGCAAGCACTACCCCCCTGTCAGTGAAGGTTGACGGTGAGGTGGTCCTTAGTGCCCTCCAAGGTGCCCAGACTCAGCATTGGCTTGAGAGGGAAAGCTCTCTTTGAACTTCCGGGTGTGTGGTGGGACCTCCACGCTGCAGCTTAAGGGGTCCGTTTTTGGACTCAAGTGTTCTTCAAGGGAAGGTCTTTCGGTTCTTAGCAACTTGTCGAGGGTTCTAACTCGGGTCATGTAAGGGTTAGCTGCATCCCCCTTTCGAACGTCGAGACCAGTTCTCTGGTTTCAACACACTTGGATGAACTCTTGAAACATAACTTCATCAAATCAACTCGTGCGAGAAGAGCTTGAGCATTACATTCTTTGCAAACCCATTCACATTACCCACGAGGTCAGTGGCAAGCATAGCAACACTTCCGAGTTCCCCAATGTCCACCTTAGAAATTGGCAGGGCTCCCCCATTAACAGAAACTTGAAGTCACCCCTCAGGGTGTTCCTGATATTAATTTCTTCACTCTCAAGTGTAGGGATCTCACTGACAGAAGGAAGACTTCCAGGAGGGCGAGACCTCGCCAGGCTTCACAAGAGAGCCTGCATACTGTTCTAATGACTATTGACGTAGTTTCAAAATGACGGAATAGATAACCACATACTATTTATAGGCTGGAGCTCCATTATGACCCTGACCAAACCAGTTGTGATTTGATCTCCGAGGCCCCTGGTTTTCGAATACTTCGATTTCACGTGTCACCAGAAGATTATAATGTCAGAACTCGCGTGCATCCGTTATTTTTCCGAAGCTCACATAGAGCTTAGAAAAATGTAGAGATTCTGTCGACCTTGAGTATGACAAAAAGAAGATCTTGGAGCACGAGTGCAACAATCAGGAGAGCATCAAAACTCAAAGATACACTCGCAACTGTACTCGCCAACTGTCTTCGAGTTCTAACTCGGGTTCTCGCCTATCTTTCACTAGAAGCTTGCGAGGATTCACAAGTCTGTTGCCTAGTACTCGCCCAGGAAAGTAAGGACTTAACACTAGAATGTCCATGTTCCTGCAGGCAAGTTTCTCCCCAAGTATTCGCCAAGCTCTAGCTTATGCTCAAGAAGTACTCGCATACCTCAATGTCAACTCCATTATCCACACCATCAGAATGCATTATCAACTGTCTCTTTTTATCCTTTCTATAGCCCGCTGTGCAGCATGTTTGCACTTCTGTGCAGCCGGGCAATTATTTTATGTACCCTTCCCCTTGGGCCTTAAGTAATATAAATGGGCGTGAGTTATAGGCACAAGATGTTTGCACTTCTGTGTAGCCGGGCAATTATTTTATGTACTCTTCCCCTTGGGCCTTAAGTAATATAAATAAGCGTGAGTTATAGAGAGGAGAGGACAACGTATCCATCCTGAAACTTTCTGGGATCCCACCTCTCAACCTGAACTGTACTCGCATATACCTTACCTCTTTGGCAGAACTGTGTTGGTTGTAACCTACTTTTCATAAATAATATCATGCTCGATTAAATGTTTACATTGTTCGAAACCTATTCTTGCTAGCTCTGCTCCTCAGGGACCAACTCTCTTTTCTCCCTTCGCTTGTTCTCTACTCATGGACAGTATTTTCTGCCAGATAGTCTACTACCCTACAAGAGTGTGACAAGTGGAGTTGGGCCAATTTTGCCTCAACGCCACTACCAATTGGTTTTTTTGGTTGGATACATGATATTAGAGATAGAGTGCGCGTAAAGGTCCACTTTCACGTCACCCAAATAGAAAAAAGTTTATATCTTAGGCTCCGTTTGGGGGGACTTATTTTCACCGGTCAAGCGGTTACGACCGCATGAACCGGACCTTAATTAAGGTCCGATTCATGCGGTCGTAACCGCTTGACCGGTGAAAATAAATCCACCCAAACGGAGTCTTAGTGACCAAAGATCCTACACATGAAGGGGCATATTGAGAATATATTCCACATTTGTTCTCTTAGAGCCTTGCGTACTTCATATAAATCTGGGGCCCTCCACGTAGAACCAATTTGTTTTAGGTTCAATTCATGGGTTCTAATAATTATGTGAAGATTACATTTGAATTTCCAGCTATCCTTCCAAACTTTATATAACTATGACCCTACATCGTTAAGTGTAGCCACTATATTTGAACATGTAGTTCTTTGATCTCCTGGAATATATGTATTATTAAGCTTGCGCCTTTTTTGCATGTAGTATCTTGACCTACTATTATGCATATAAACTAGATTAAAAACCTTCTCCACTACAACTGTGCCTCATAATACTACTGTCTTAACTATATAAATATCTAACTAAAAAATTCTTTGCGATTCTCCTGTTCAGTAAATTAACAAACCCTATTATCCAATTAATAGTTTTCTCCTCTTTTTAGAAGATTCATATTTGAATGTCAACTATTTTTCCATTATATCGCATAGATAGGAAATTTGTCCTAGTTTTTCAAGCACTGCTTGCTTTTGAATAGTTCTGTAATTATATATTATAACTTCATCATTGATTTTAATGGCTTCTGATACTCTTATTATCTGTGCTGGATAAAGGAAAGGTGTATAAAGGCGTTCTAAATGGATGGCATGTTGCAATCAAGCATATTATTAAGGAGGGGCAAGCTGAGACTTTTCTAAGAGAAGTTACCAGCCTTTCACATGTGAGGCACCCTAACCTTGTGATTTTGCGAGGATACTGTGAAAAAGAGCATGAGTGCTTCCTTGTTTATGAGCTGTGCGGCAATGGAAGTCTTTCTGAGTGGCTTTTTGGTAATTCAACTGGTTTTAATATGTCTGTGGTCAATGTTTATTCTTACGTTTACTGATGCCGTCTTGTACTGTATAATAGGCAAACCAATAGTACTTTCATGGCTTCAGAGACTTAAGATAGCTATTGGCAGTGCTCGTGGACTTCATTTTCTTCACACATATGAAGGAGGTTGCATTGTTCATCGTGATATCAAGGTTCGTAGCAACAGTGAACTACACACTGACTTATTTGTTGAATATACATATTCTTAGGGGGAATTTAATGAATTGGATGTGGTTGTTACGAGCTCCCATTTGGGATCTCGTGTGCGGCCTCGCGAGCATGAAGTCCTGTAGGAGGTTGGAGTTCTACCTCTTTGACCCCAAAAACCTATGACGGTGAGGGGGCGGAGGATGGAGGAGTAGCCGGAGTAGAAACTGGACGGGAGGTGGGCACGGTATTGGTGATCACGGCTGATCCTTCCTTGGCGGCTCCAAGTTGGACGGGAAAAACACATGAAGCAGAGAGAGAAGAAAGAGAGAGAGATATTTTAAAATGATTAATGCATATCTATTTCCATTCATTCCATCCATCATATAGGGCTAACCCTTGATCAAGCTAACATTCCTCAAAATGTCCCTCAAAGGCTTAACATGTGTGAGTTAAAAATAAAAGGGTTCAAGGGTAAGAAAAGATAAACGAAAAAGTACACAACAAGGAAGCTTGCTCAATCTTTGGCTGATTTCAATCGACCTTGGTACGTAGTTCCCATTGTGGGTCCGTAACAATTGTCTATCCTGATAACATATTAAGATGCTTATAAAGATGCATTGATACATTAGTTATTTTTGAAGCGATAGATGTTGAGCCATGCTTGATAGAACTTGCTAGTTTGGTAGAGATCTAGGCTTTGTTTGTAAATTAATTATCCATTTTTTCTGATCTCAATACAATTTTATATGTTTATAAATATAATCAAGTGAAATATGATTCATTTATATATTATATAATTACAAGGTGGTACACAAGGCCACAATCAAAGATCAAATAATTACATAGAAGAATGTAAATAATATCCATAAACGACCGTAATAAACACCTAAATATAACCACAGTAAATAAAAGAACCTATCTGACGCAGGATGAATCTATAGGCGGCGGATAAACCGTGACCTAACCCTACATGCTATGCAAAACCCGACGGATTAGTCACAAATTAGATAATAAACACTAACATCCCACGCAAAATAAATTCACATGCAAGACAGAATAATTGATTAGGGCAAAACAAGCTTTGGTTTTCCTCCGCGTGGAGGGCCAAAGCACGAGTGCGCGGCGAATAAACCCTGCAAATCACAATAATAATCTAACAAACAACTACCATGCAAGATATTCAAACAAGTACAAGAGTCCAATCCAATATAAAATGCTGAATAAAATATCCCGATACAAATAAGGCTCACAAAGTAGTGGGCTGACCAAGGCACTGAAGAATCTGGAGCCGGAGATGCGTGGATGACGATTCGAGGTGGAACCGAAGGTGGGAAAGCGACATAGGTGGCTGTCCTTGGCGGTGGAAGGTGAAAGCGGATCGGAAATGGATGGATCCGGCCACATGGGTAGAGATCCGGACGGGGGTGGATAGATCCGATGATTTGAGAGCGGATCCGGGCTAGATTTGTCCAGATCTGGACTAATCTGGACAAGGAGGGGGCTGGAGGTGGTTCCACATAGAGGAGAGGGGTGGTGGTGGCTGGGAACTAAGAGGGGAGGGCTGGCAGCGACCTTTGTGGGATGAGGAGTGAGATCGGGGTTGGGGTTTGCTGGAATCGCAGGAAAACAACCCAGGAAAATTGATCGGGGGCAGATCTTCATAGATTTGAGCGTCAGACTGAAGGGAGGAGGAAAGGGGAAGGTGGCGGTGCTGTTAGGGTGCTTGGTGGGCTGGCGGAAGGGAGAGGGTGGGGGCGACGACGCTGTTTGGATGGGGAGGATGGCAGCGACTGCTGGATCGCAGCAAGGGGTGCAGCTGATGTAGGCTGGCAGCAAAGGCGGCTACTGCTTGGGAGGGTGTGGGGGAGGCGGTAGAGGGATTATTATGGGGGTGGGAAATGGAGGTTAGGGTTAGATAATACCTTGGGGGGGGGGAGATACAAGCATATGGGTCGTCACCTAGGGTTCCACGGAGTCGGCACCGTGGGATGATCGCGGGAATCCGGGAATAGCTTTCTCCAAATTCTGCAATGACCTCCATCAGCCCACTACCTATCTATTTATAATAAAATATAGGCTAGGGCATCCCACCTTTAACGACTATGATTGGCCGAAGGTGGGGCCACCCAAATACATCAAAATAAATGAAAAATAATAAAATAATATATCAAATTGATTCGCAATGCGAATCCGAACACAGCTGCAGAGTCCGATCATCGACCCGGGCACGCCATATATGGAAAGTCGCCAATTGGCCCCGAACGGGCCCAAAACTCGTCCTCCACGACAAGTCCTCGTCTATGCTCTGCATCAATCTCCCCGACTTGAAAGAATTCATCTCCGGATGAATGGGGATCATAATTCTCTCACTGTATGCCAGGTAAAACTCGAAGAGGTCCACCAGAGGTTGCCCAAGTGTCGTCGCTGGGAAAATGTCCCCGCCAATCAACTCCCCCTGACTGAAAAGCCGTCATCTCCGGTGAATGGAGACGGCCGTACTGAAGTCGAAGTCCAGGGGGCGAATCGATCAAGCTCTGCTGCAAGTACCCAGATGTCATCGACGTCTGTAGTAGGAATGTACCGGCGGAATATGGTCTCCGTGATGCTCTCAACGCTCAACTCACGAGTGGTGGTTTCCGGTGCGATCGACGGCGCCGTGGGTAGAACCAAACATGATGAGTCCCCAGGTGGGTGGGTGTCAGAAGTGGGTGAGTAGTGGTGGACATCAAACGTGGGTGGGCTATGAGGGTGGTAAGGCAACAGGAGTGGAGGTGTGGGCGGCTGGAAGTCCCCACTGCTTGGATCCACATACTCGCGAGGCTTGTAGTACAGAGTCATATCTTCGACACTAAATACCGGGTGGATACCCATACTTGTAGGGATCAAGATCATAGGTGTTTGTTTCGACCTGTCTCATGATTATATAGGGATCCATTCGCTTAACGCTCAAGCTTTTAGAAAGCCTCGCACGGAGCCTCACAACGCAAATTCTCACCATCACCTGCCCGCCTTCATGAAGTACCTGCACTTGCCAATAAACATCCGCATGTGATTTACAAGATTTATTACCAATATGGATTATTCGTCGGACCGACTCATGACACACATGCAAACGAGAAACAGAAAACACAACAAACTCATGCAAATGATGACGAAACGACTCAACAAACTCATGCAAATGATGACGAAACGACTCAACAAACTCATGCAAATGATGTAAATGAGACACGACGGACACAACATACTCGCTACGGAAATGCTAATAACCACTTGAAAATCTACCAAAGGAGGTGACCTATCAGGAGGCTCTCTCGGAGGAGTGTAGAAAAACACATCTCGTGGACGACGAGTGTTCAGATGATCTCGCGAGACATCTATACTCGAATACGAGCTCGTAAAGATCCAAGTCTCTCAGGGAACGTGACACATCAGGGGGCTCACCAGGAGGTGTGTAAGAAAAGTCATCGCGAATGCGACGACCGCCTAAGTGAAAATCATGTGCACCGATTAGAAGACGTGACTCTATAGTGTGGTGAGTGTCCCCGAAAAGAAAGAGCTCGTCTGGTGGGTCAACAGGTGGTGTATCCCAAAACTCAGCGAGAGTGCGATGTGTCAGCAGGTGGTGCCCTAAATATTGGATGCTCCTCACAATATCCATCCTCCGGGGCGGGGTCAGAGGCGATAATGGAAGAGGCTTCCATAAATCGATACTCATACATGCGGGGCTCACCTGAATCACATCCTCATCAGGATGTGGCAGATCATTCAGAGGATCAACTGGGGGCTCGTCATAGAACTCGTCACTAAGGTCATGGTCCTCCAGATGAGTATCATCGTGAGGGGTAGTGTCCCCGTGAATGGGTGACATAGCCACTACAAGATCAACACCAGACTCTGGTCTCTCGGTTGTGATGTGACTCAGGGTAATGACAATGAGAGAGCGACATAGATCTACGCTCAAGAATGGGCCTGTGGGTGCGGTGTCAAGATGTAAGTCCAGGGTAGGGATGCTAATCAACCCATGACATGCCAGAGGTGGTGGTGTGAGTCAGGGTCACGAGAGACGGGTGAGAAACAAGAGATGGGTCACTCACTGGGCTAAGCACCTCACTGGGGTGAGAGCAATCTGCATCAGGTATCACTTCTGCCATGTCGGACGGAACAATGGTAGGCAGAGTGGTGTCCTCGGTGTGCGAGGAGCTCGTACTGCGGGGGTCAAAGTGAAGATCCAACCGACCAGCTCTTGCGGATCTCAAAGACTGTTCGTAACGAAGCGCAAGCCGATACGTCTGCTCGAGGGACTTTGAGCTATGATAAACCACATTAGTACGAATGTCTGAGCGAAGGCCAGACCGAAATCTGCAAGAGGTCATGGCTGTGTCCTCTCGGATATTGCTCCGCACAACTAACTCATCAAAGCGATCCCTGTACTCAGCGACGGAGATGGATCCTTGCTGAAGGAAAAATAATTGGTCGAGCAAGCGAGCCTGATACAACGACGGAAGATACCTCTGACATAATATACGCTTCATGTCCACCAAACTAGTGATACGAAACTGACTCTCAAGATCTCTATCGGAACGACGATCCTCATAATAATCATACCTAAGGTAACCAAGTCGTGTCGAAGGATCAACACGATCCGCTCGCGTGTACGGATACGAAGGACGACAATCATCATACTGATCGTTTCTAGCGTAGTGGGGTCGTGTCAGTGGGTCAACACGATCTCTGGAAGTGGTGTACTGCGTTCGCGAATAATCATCGTAGTATCGTGAGGGTCTCCCTGAAGGGGATTTATGAGGGTGGGTGCGAGTGGACTCGAGACCTCCAAAGTGAGGGGAGGAATAATTGTGACACCTAGACATAATGAAAAACCTATAGACTCTACGACTGCGTATCGAAAAAATGCGCGCAACCTCGCTTTGATACCAATTGACGCATGACGAATCTATAGGCCGCGGATAAACCGTGACCTAACCCTACATGCTATGCAAAGCCCGACGGATTAGTCACAAATTAGATAATAAACACTAACATCCCACACAAAATAAATTCACATGCAAGACAGAATAATTGATTAGGGCAAAACAGACTTTGGTTTTCCTCCGCGTAGAGGGCCAAAGCACGAGCGCGCGGCGAATAAATCCTGCAAATCACAATAATAATCTAACAAACAACTACCATGGAAGATATTCAAACAAGTACAAGAGGCCAATCCAATATAAAATGCTGAATAAAATATCCCGATACAAATAAGACTCACAAAGTAGTGGGCTGACCAAGGCACTGAAGAATCCGGAGATGCGTGGATGACGATTCGAGGTGGAACCGAAGGCGGGAAAGCGACGTAGGTGGCTGTCCTTGGCGGTGGAAGGTTAAAACGGACCGGAAATGGATGGATCCGGCCACGTGGGTAGAGATCCGGACGGGGGTGGATAGATCCGATGATTTGAGAGGGGATCCGGGCTGGATTTGTCCAGATCTGGACTGATCTGGACAAGGAGGGGGCTGGGGGTGGTTCCACGTAGAGGAGAGGGGTGGTGGTGGCTGGGAACTAAGAGGGGAGGGCTGGCAGCAGCCTTTGTGGGATGAGGAGTGAGATCGGGGTTGGGGTTTGCGGGAATCGCAGGAAAACAGCCCAGAAAACTGATCGGGGGCAGATCTTGATAGATCTGGGCGTCGGACTGAAGGGAGGAGGAAAGGGGAAGGTGGAAGTGGCTGTTAGGGTGCTTGGTGGGCTGGCGGAAGGGAGAGGGTGGGGGCGTCGGCGTTGTTTGGATGGGGAGGAGGGCAGCGGCTGCTAGATCGTAGCAAGGGGTGCAACGGATGTTGGCTAGCGGCAAAGGCGGCTGCTGTTTGGGAGGGTGTGGGGAAGGCGGTAGAGGGATTAAGTGGTGGAAAATGAAGGTTAGGGTTAGATAATACCTTGGGGGGGGGGGGGGATACAAGCCTATGAGTCGTCACCTAGGGTTCCACGGAGTCGGCACCGTGGGATGATCGCAGGAATCCGGGAATAGCTTTCTCCAAATTCTGCAATGGCCTCCATCAGCCCACTACCTATCTATTTATAATAAAATAAAGGCTAGGGCATCCCACCTTCAACGACTATGATTGGCCGGAGGTGGGGCCACCCAAATACATCAAAAGAAATGCAAAAATAATAAACTAATATTTCAAATTGATTCGCAACGCGAATCCGAACACATCTGCGGAGTCCGATCGTCTATCCGGGCACGCCATATATGGAAAGTCGCCAATTGGCCCCGAACGGGCCCAAAACTCATCCTCCACGGCAAGTCCTCGTCTATGCTCCGCATCACTATCTAGAACGTTAACCTTGGTACACCCCAACTTAACTCGGGGAGTAGGCATCAATCATGCCAAGTTTCTCGATGATCATCTGAAAATTGCCCCTGAGAACTTTTGTCAAAACGTCCTCAAGTTATTGTTTGGTTGGTATAGAAGTAAGACATATTGTGTTAGTTTTAAAAAAAATTCTTGGTGGAACATCGTTCTATTTCAGTAAATTTAGTTCATTATGACGCACATGGTTATGAGCAATGCTTATTGTCCCTCTGCTCCATGGGGCGATGAAGTGACATTCTTAATTCTTCTGTCACTCTTTTTAACCATTTGAGTTTATTATAGGAGCTATGTACTAGAGCCATTAATTCTGGCTATCCATTATTTCTTAATAAAGTATTTATTTCTTTTTTCTCTGTCACATGCTCCATTTAACCAAATGCAATATCTTAATGTAGATCGTTTATCATTTGTAATTCTAGCCTGTTACGGTCGTAGCTCCCAGAACCGGGCTGTGCCCCAAGAAGGCTGGTTCCTCCAATGCAATTCTCATAATTCCTGGCCTGGTACCGTAACAGGGCCGTGACCCATACACCCCAACCATCTGCATGATTAAATGAGTGCGGAGATCATGAAAGTTCTTTGTTAGGAAAAACATTTTCTGGATTTATCTTACAAATTATGTAAAATTGATTTCATCATCTATGATTCATTACCCATGATGTATAGTAAGGGTAATATGGTCTTTAAATGTCCTAAGATGTCACACTCATATTAGGGTGTCAAAGACTAGTCCAAAGGAGTGCAAAATTTAGTTGAGTTAACTCTGCTTCGACTAGAAGTCGACGCAACTTCAACTTCAAGTCGAAGTAACTTCGAATAGAAGAAAGGATAACTCAGACTGGTAGTCGATGTATCAGCTGAACTCGACGCAACGTCGAATTGTATTCGACGCAGAAGCTTGAGTTAGTCAAAGCAACATTAGAAGTTGACACAACTTCAAATTATATTCGACGCAGAAGTCAGAGCTCAAAGTCTAGGTCTTCATCTCGACGTATATGTCGATAAGGACTCGACGCAACGTCGATCTCAGAGTTCATTTCAAAGATGAGGAAGATGTCGAAACAGCTTCTATTAGAACTCAGAGGTGCGTCGATAAGAAGACAAAGGTATTCGACGCAACGTCGAATACATACACAAATTTAGAATACTTCATGGATTCGATTCTGAAGCTTATTCAGAAGTTATAAATGAAAGTTATTTGAATTCTAACGGGTCGTTCATAACCAAGAATGAAAAGAGAAACTCCAGAGATACAATAAATATATTTTTGGAAGTTATTCCAAAAGGTTTTGACGGGATGTCAACAAAAATAGAAAGAGAACAATACTACCTCTTGGACATTCCCACTAGAGAAATAACAGAAGAGGAAAGTCATTCACCTTTATTCGACAGAAAAATAAGTATACAAAATTCAATTAAGACAAGATTGATTATTTCGTCTTCCTCTTCTCTAGCTTCTTCTTAGACAGAAATATACTGAACAGATCTCTGTACTGGATAATATACACAAGGCTTCTTCTTCTCACTGCAAGAAGCATACAGACATACAAAGATCATCATCTGGATCTGGGCTTACACAATCCTTGCATCTCTCTCTCAAGCAAGGATTCATTCTCTGAAGAAAAGATCCAGAAAAACACTAAATGCATGAATCCTCATTGACTGCTGCAGGAGGATTCATTCAGAAGAATCATCTGCAACTTCTTCTTCTTTACTCTATCTTCTACTTCTGTAAAACTGAGTAAAGAGTCCTTAGAATCTCTCTTCAAAGGATTCAGTGGTTCAAGATCTCCTTAATAAAAGATCTAGTGTTGGTTCAAGATCTCCTTATCAGAAGATCTAGTCTTGGTTTTAAGAGTCTCCTTAACAAAAGACTCAGACCCTGGTTCTAAGAGTCTCCTTTTCAAAAGACTCAGACACTGGATAGTGTATTCCTACCAAGATGGTAGAACAATGGAGTACCCATATTTTGGGGAGCCACTTTAGATCTTGTCATTCTGTGTTTGTTTTATTCTGTTTGGATTTCTGAATGCATAGTTGTTAGAATTATTGTAAGGAGTTGTTAAACGCACCACAATTTTGGCTATGTGCACCGCAATTTGTACGAGTTATTACGCGCCTTTTGAAAATACGCTTTGTACATGCATTTTTAGGAAAAGTGTTCAACACGAAAGTTGTAGATCTCGTCGAGATCTACAACTTTCGTGTTGAACACTTTTCCTAAAAATGCACGTACAATGCGTATTGCTGCCCTGATTGAAACATGGGTGTAACTATAGTGAATTTTTGGAAATACGCCTTGTGCATGCATTTTTAGGAAAAATGTTCAACACGAAAGTTGTAGATCTCGACGAGATCTACAACTTTCGTGTTGAACACTTTTCCTAAAATTGCATGTGCAAGGCGTATTTCCAAAAGGCGCGTAAAAATGCGGTGCACATAGCCAAAACTGCGGTGCTTTTAACAATTCCCTTATTTTATTGTTCTTTTGCATATTTTGTGAAAAGTTTTTAAAACTCTATTCACCCTCCATCTAGAGAATACTCAGAGGTCTCACTGTGCACTTTCAATTGGTATCAGAGCGAGATTTATCATAAAAAGGTTAACACCTTGATCAAAAGATCTCTTCACTCAATTTTTTATATTATATAACTATTTTTAGAAAATGAGTTCTAAAGATTATGCATCCATAAGACTACCAGTGTGTAATCTGAATAAGTTTACATTCTTGAAGGCCGGAATAAAACTGTATATGAATTTTATTGATGATGACATTTTTGATGCCATTTTATCAGGTCCTCTAGTACCATTTAGAAAAGATTCAAGTGAGACTGTGACACAGGAACTTGTCCCTAGAGCTGAATGGACTGATGCTGAGAAGAAGGTGAAGGCATGTGATGCAAAGGCCATGAACATCCTGGTGTCAACTATGCCAAATGACATATTCCAGAAGGTGGCTGACTGCTAATCAGTAAAAGAAATCTGGGAATCATTGTCCAAATTGGTTGAAGGTAGCTCAGATGAAAGAAAGGACATGAAGTTCCTTCTCATATCACAATATGAGAACTTCCAAAAGAAAGTTGAAGTAAATGTTGCTGAGATATATGAAAGATTCAGCATAATCATCAATGAGCTCAAGGGTCTAGACAAAGAGATCTCATTAACTAAGATCAATGACAAGCTTCTCATGTGCTTCCCAAACACTTGAGATTCAAGGATCTGGGCCATTAGAGAGTCCAGATGCCATAGAGAAATCTCCACTGATGCCTTGCTAGGCAAGCTCAAGTCCTATGAGCTACTACTGAAGATCAGAGTTGAGACAGAAGCCAAGGAGAAAGTCTTAACATCAAAAGAAAGAACTATAACTTTGAAGGCAGCTGAAGGAGACCCTTCCACTTCTGAAGAAGAGATGTTCAATATCTTGGGAAGAAGATTTAGAAGATGGGTCAAGTCTGAAGGCTCCAGAAGGAAAGAAATGAGCTCAAACAAACCAAGGTTTGACAAGACTCCAAAGCAGAAAATAATCTGCTTTGTATGCAGAAAACCAGGGCACATTGCCCCTAAATGTCGTGAAGAGCAAAAGGACAGAAGCAGCAGCAAGAAAGAGCATAAGAAGTTCTTCAGGAAGGATAAGAAGAAGGGAAAATGTTTCATAGCTAAAACCTGGAGTGACTCAGAATTCGAGTCAAGTTCCTCTTCATCTGGCAGTGAAGAATGTGCTGCTGAAGAAGCCTGTCTGATGGCTTTGGAAGATTCAACTGAAGAAGATCAGGTATCTCTTTTTGATGAATTTGATTTTACTTCAGAAGATTTTAATATTTGTTTTAAAGAATTCTGTCAAGATTATCTTAAAAGTAAAAAAGAACTAAAAAGAGTTAGAGAAGAATTAGAAGATCTTAAGAAAAATAATCTGTATTCAGTTAACTATGAATTTAAAAATCAAATATATAAAAAGGAAACAGAAATAAATGAATTAACCACTGAAAATTCAACCATAAAAGAAGAGCTTACAAAGACAAAAGCCTTTGAAGACTCACTCAATGGGAGGAGCCAAAAGCTAAAGGATATCACACAGAATCTCTCTATGAGATTTTGATATCTTGGTCTAGGAGTAGATTCATTAACTAGCATAGCAATCACTAACAAACCAGCTTGGAAGAATCCAGTAATATTTGTTAGACCTAGTGAATATCAAACAAATGAAGACAGTCATGTAAGTAAAGAACAAAACAATCATCCTAATAAAATTACTATATTTAATAGAGTGAATTCTAATAATGAGAAGAGAACTCTAGACAAGAACAATTCAGAGAAACTAATGAACCACAGTCAAAAGATTAAAAGAAAAATCATTAGACATTCTACAGATCTACTATATCAAGATGCATTCTATGCAACCTTCAAGTATCAAGATAATAAATATTGGTTTGATAGACCTATTTTCTACCATCCAAAAGGGCATCATGAAGGACCACTATATTCCTTCATATCACCTTATAATGGTAAAAGCAAAGGGTCCAAGGTAACCTGGGTACCCTCTAATGTTTGAATTACATGTGCATGAAAATTTAGGGTCTCTTCCTCAGAGATAATGTAGAGAAAAAGAAAACAAAATCTTCAATGCAGAACTACAAATAATCAAAGGGAGTGATCTCCTTTCTAAACCCTATGATGCTTTCTGATTTACACATATTATATTATAAATGATATTTTAAATAAAAAACTATTGCCGGGAAAAACAACAAAATTTGTTGAAGAAAATGCAAATGCTAATTCAGAGCTGCGTCGAATAGAATTCGACGCACCATTGAGTTCTACTCGACGCTAGCTTCAAGAGCTGTTTGAGATAGTTAATTCAAATAGCACTCGACGCAGCGTCCAATTCATATCGACGCAGGCGCCGACTTAATAGTTGCTGCATGAACTCGAAGTCACATCGATTACCACTCGACGTAACGTCGATATGTCAAGCGCACACAGTTTTGCTTATAGAAGCTACAACGACTTATTTTGGCGCGCTGCACCTATTTTCATTCGACGTGGCTTCGATTAAAACCCTAAGTTATGACGAATCGTCTTCTTTTAAGCAACTCAGACATTAGATCATCTTACGCTTTTGAATTTTCTCTCTCTTGCTATCTTGCTCTCCTACTTTCTTACATTCTTGCTCCCGTTTTCTTTCTCTCTTTGTAGTCTTGTTTTTTGCAGGTACTACTATATGAATCAATGGCTCCTCCAAAAGTGAACCCAGGATTTGATGTCGAAATCGACTTATTCAATGCAGCGGCAGAAAACTTCAAGGGAATCTTGAACTTATTTCAAACTACAGGACTCACGAAATTGATTTCGACAAGAGGAAAAATATATGATGTCGAATTGGCCAAACTGAAGGACAACATTCATATTGGAGAGGATGGGTCTCTCCATGGAAGAATATCTGGAAATGACACACATCACTGAGGAGATGTTGAGTCTCACCTTCGATCTACCAGTAGGTGATCACTTATCTGAGCTGATGGCGGCAAAAACTCAGCAAGCACTGCAGATTATGAATTTCAACAAAGAAAATGTAATAAATCTAAAGAAGAATGATGTTTCAGAAGAATACAGATTCTTAGAAGACATAGTGAGCAAAGTCCCACTATGTAAAATTTCTGCTCATGATGCAATTTCCATACAACAACTGCAGATAATGGGAATATTGATCTTCAACAAGAGAATCCACTGAGGGAGGTGCCTCCTGAAATTGATTGGTCATAAGTATGTCCACAAGGAGAATGCATACATGAGGATAATGAGTCAAGTCTTATACCACCATTATCCAATGTTGTGCAGATCCAAAGGAGTGCCCATCCCTTCTGGAAAAAGAATAAACATAGAGATCTTCTCCAAATTGACTAGACAGATTCTGAAGCCTGATCAAGTTCCACCCTCTCCTCCTTCATTTCCAGCTCTTCAAGACCATGAAACAGCCATAACAGATACCATAACTGAACATACAGCATAAGAACAAGAGGCAGTCATACCAGATACAACAGCAGAACATCCAGCACAGATCTCCTCTCTACATCAACCACCATCTACCACAACCCTAGAAGACAATCTCACAGTCATCCCTTCTGCTTCTCTAGACCATCCTCAATCAATAACCCCTCCTATCAACATATCAACACCTCATGTTGATACACCTACTTCCCATCCTATACCTCCCTTTGACATTTATCAAGCAATCTCTGAAGTAGTGGGTCTGGCCATTGAGACTTTTGCTGACCTACTATAGACTCAATCAAGGAAATTTCAAAGAAAATACTCTCAGATGGAGACAAAACTGAAAGAATCAAAAGAATCAATCAAAACAATCAAGACATTGATGTCCTCCTCACAGATCACAAGATCTTTCTTAACCTTCCTTGTTAACAAGGTTCAGATGGGGAGAATGTTCAAGAGGAGGAGATGCCTGCCCAAGAAGGGGATATTGGTCACGAAAAGGAAGTGCTTGTTCAAGAAGGGGAAACTGCTCAAGACCAAGAAATGATTGCTCAAGAGGAGGAGATTGCTACTGATCAAGAGAGGCCAACACAAATTCAGGGGGAGATGCCTGCATCAACCCAAGGGGAGCTTCTCATAGCTGATGAGCAGATCATAAAAGATGTTACCACAATTGCTCAAGAAGCTGCCCATATAACTGAAGATGCTGCATCACTTCAGGGGTAGCTTCACAAAGAGGATGACAAAATGGCTGAAGAGGGGAAAGAGAAGTATGATGCCAGAGCTGCTGAGGAGGAGCCTCTTATATTTCCACCAAGAAATGTGCCAACACAGGTCTTCTCCTGAAAAAGAAAAGCTTCTCCGAAAAATCAGTGAAAATTAGGTGAAAAGAAAATGAACAATTATTCTTATAAGTTCTCAGTGCACATATTTGAGATACAGCTATGGTAGACAATCATATTTATTACAATTGCAAGTTTTTCATAACATTTTAGTTTGTCTTTATGGAATGATGTCATTCTGTTATAGTATATGTTTTTATGTACTCTTTTTTATTTTACAATATGATTGAAATCACTTAAAATATTTATAAATTTTGTTAAGATAAATAAGGAGAGATTGTTGGGAAAAAATCCTCTGGATTTATCTTACAAATTATGTAAAAGTGATTTCATCATCTAAGATTCATTACCCATGATGTATAATAAGGGTAATATGGTCAATAGATGTCCTAGGATGTCATACTCATATTAGGGTGTCAAGGACCAGTCCAAAGGAGTGCAAAATTCAGTTGAGTTAACTCTGCGTCGACTAGAAGTCGACGTAGCTTCGACTTCAAGTCGAAGTACCTTCGAATAGAAGAAAAGATAACTCAGACTGGTAGTCGATGTATCAGTTGAAGTCGACGCAACGTCGAATTGTATTTGACGCAGAAGCTTGAGTCAGTCAAAGTAACATTAGAAGTCGACACAATTTTGAATTATATTCGACGCAGAAGTCAGAGCTCAAAGTCTAGGTCTTCATCTCGACGGATACGTCGATAAGGACTCGACGCAACGTCGATATCAGAGTTTATTTCAAAGCTGAGGAAGATGTCGAAGTAGTTTCTATTAGAACTCAGAGGTGCGTCGATAAGAAGACAAAGGTATTCGACGCAACGTCGAATACAGACACAGATTAAAATACTTCCTGGATTCGATTTTGAAGCTTATTCAGAAGTTATAAATGGAAATTATTTGAATTCTAACGGGTCGTTCATAACCAAAAATGGAAAGAGAAACTCCAGAGATACAATTAATATAGTTTTGGAAGTTATTCAAAAAGGTTTTGACTGGCTGTCAACAGAAATAGAAAAAGAGCGATACTACCTCTTGGACATTCCTACTAGAGAAACAACAGAAGAGGAAAGTCATTCACCTTTATTCGACCGAAAAATAAGTATACAGAATTCAATAAAGACAAGATTGACTATTCTGTCTTCCTCTTCTCTAGCTTCTTCTTAGACAGAAATATACTGAACAGATCTCTGTACTGGATAATATACACAAGGCTTCTTCTTCTCACTACAAGAAGCATACAGGCATATAGAGATCATCATCAGGATCTAGGCTTACACAATCCTTGCATCTCTCTCTCAAGCTAGGATTCATTCTCTGAAGAAAAGATGCAGAAAACACTAAGTACCTGAATCCTCATTGACTGCTGCAGGAGGATTCATTCAGAAGAATCATCTTCAACTTCTTCTTCTTCTTTACTCTATCTTTTACTTCTGTAAAACTGAGTAAAGAGTCTTTTGAATCTCTCTTCAAAGGATTCAGTGGTTCAAGATCTCCTTAACAAAATATCTAGTGTTGGTTCAAGATCCCTTTATCAAAAGATATAGTCTTGGTTTTAAGAGTCTCTTCAATAAAAGACTTAGACCCTGGTTCTATGAGTCTCCTTATCAAAAGACTCAGGAACTGGATAGTGTTTACCTATCAAGGTGGTAGAAGAGTGGAGTACCCATATTTTTGGGAGCCACTATAGATCTTGTCAATCTGTGCTGTGAATTTTCTGTGCTGTCCCTTCTTTATTTCTGTCATTTTGTATTTGTTTTATTCTGGTTGGATTTCTGAATGCATAGTTGTTAGAATTATTTTATTGTTCTGTGCATATTTTGTGAAAAGTTTTTAAAACTCTATTCACCCCCTCTAGAGAATACTAAGAGGACTCACCGTGCACTTTCATTCTTCTCATCAAGGGGGTCATGAGATCGAATTCCAGCCTCAACAACCTTCCACAGGATTAAATGGGTGCGGAGAGTTGGTTTGGGTGTATGGGCCGCTACCCTGTTACGGCACCCAGGTCGAGAATTGTGGGAATTGCCAGGAGGAACCAGCCTGCCTGGGGCCCATCCCGATTCTGGGAGTTACGACCATAACATAGCCCATAAACTTTAGTGAAAACATTTATGTTGATGTCTTCACCATTTTTGAAGAACATTCTCTTATCATGAGCAAATTCCAACTATCTCAGAATCTTGATAATGCATATATTATATATAAAATAACCATACTTTATCTATTAAAATAAAGTAATTTAGCTTGTCTTCATTCATTTAATGGTTTTATTGACATATTTCTGTAATTTCAGGTCAAATGAAGACATCAGTTCAATTTTGGATTGCTGAAGTTCAAATGTCCATAACTTTCAATCTAGGAAGACTTACAGAATGCGCCACACCATTTCGGAAAGAGCAGGATGTTATCTATAATCTGATAAAAGTTTACACGAGCATACAAGGAATTAAATGCCCTGATTACACAACGTGTAAACATGGCGTGCAATTTTACACACCCATATTACACGTCGTGTAATCAGGGTGTGTAAAGGACAATTTCATCCAGAAGCTCCTCTGGCACGCCGTGAAGTCAGCAGAGTACACACCTAAGTTACACGTCGTGTACTTAGAGCGTGTAAAGGCAAAATTCATCCAGAAGCTCCTTCGTCACGCCGTGGTACAAATTTAGTTTTTGAAGTACACGCCCTAGGTACACGCCGTGTAACTAGGGCGTGTAACCTCAGTTTATGACCAAAACGACGCCTTCACTCCAGAACGTTTCCCAGACTTTCAAGTTGGCGGTTTTTCCAGCTACGTGCCCTGATTACACGTCGTGTACTTAGGGCGTGCAAACCTGACTTTTCAGCTAATCAAAAGTAAACTTACAACGACATCCCACTGCCTTCTCCCACGGTTTTCTCCCTTAATTGCCTACTCTCCTGTCGTGGATCCATTGTTAATCGCACGTTTCTTCAATAGCTGCACGTCCATCTCCTTCCTCTCGTGACCCCTTCCGTGAATCCTCCAACCGCACTGTATTTTCCTAGCCCGCACGCCTCTTGCGTCGACGAGCCTTCCGCTGGAGTCTCGCACGCCGCCCCTTCGTTGTATCCACGCCATTGTCTTGTCTTCCTCCCTGCCGATCGACGCTCTCCAGTTGCCTTCCCTAACATCCTCTAGTTGATCGATCCTTCCTCCAACACACTCCACTCCCTCTTCCAGTCTCGTTCCTGCCTAGGAAGCCCTCTCCCGATTTTGTCCCAGCCAGGCGAGGTCCTATCCAGTTCCATCCCAACCAGCCACCCATCCCACTCCTGCGCCACAGCCTTCCCATCGAGCCCTCCTTTTCAGATCGCAGATTGCACCACCAATCCTAGCCCTGCTCCACTATTCATCTCCCCCCATCCAGCATCCCGCTTTGCCCCATCCAGCACCCCTCTGTCCCCCATCCAACAATCCTACCACCATTAAGAGAATTGCCCTTCATCCTCGCTTCCCTTCCACCTAACAACCCCCGGTTTCCCTGAAACATTCATCGTCGTCATCTACGACGCTTGGACTCACGCCTACAACCGCGCTGGATTCCCGTACTTGTGAGTATTATCACATTGCGTTATTTTTGTGTGTTGAATATTGGATGAGCATGTCTTAATTTGCGTGGGTATTGAAACTTGTTGTGCCACTGTTTTATTTTCCTATTTCTTGTAAGTTACCATTTGTGAAATTATAGTCGAAAGCTCTTCTAGCGAAAACCTGCATGATCTCGCCTACGCACCAGAAAATTGAAGTTCACATTGTGGCAATTTGCTTATCTCTTATAATTTTACTTGCTAAACTTTTATTCCCGAATTAATTAAAACAACACCCATCATTTAGGTTGGATTTATTCACGTCCATTACGCACACTCACTTAGGATTGCATTAGCGTCGACACACCCACATCACACAACCTACCTTATGTCAATTTGGTATCATAGACAAAAGTTTGGACCACTTGCATGTTACGTAGTGGTAGGCCTTATCGTTAGTCCGTGTCCGACCCGAACCTTACCGACAAGAGAACCACCAACTCCAATTCCGAAATGACACCTGCGAAATTTCAATGGGTGATGATAGATCGATTCGATCAATTGACTGCTCTATATGGTGATCTTCGCACCCGCATCGATGTCCTTGAAGATCAACAAGAGCATGCGACTTCCCAAAGCAGGGAAGACTCGCCCACTCCACCCGACGTTCCCTTTGATGGAGAATGAGCTACCCTCCCACCACAAGATGTGCGTGCTAGGGATCAGCCATTACCGGAGCCCGCCCCACTGCGAGAGCCTGCTCCACACCGGAGGCGACCCCTCGATCACATTCAAGACCGTCAGTCTGGAACTGCCCCAGGTAGGCCTCTCCACCCTCAGGTGGTCTATCCACAAGTTCACTCAACGATACATTTCTAACACTATTTTAAGTGTGACAACGTATGAATTCACAATGTTTCTCCTATGACGGCATCATATACAATCTCCAAAAGTCGTGACGTTTCCAACGACCTATTCACTAGTATACACTATCTCAACGTCATATTCAATTACTAGGATTCTCCCGTGCCCTAATCTCGATATCCACCATTCTCAAGGAAAATGAGCGTCACAACGACACTATGACCACAATCACACATCTACGAAAACCCTAGATGCAACGTCAAACAATCATCACCAAATATGACCACGAAGCACGATTTTGGCTTCACCCACAATGCCCAATCCATTAATCGATTCCGGATTTCTAATGCAATGATGCCGGGGACACAGTCCATGCCCCTGTGGTTCACAATGAACCGTGGCTAGCACAAGCCCTCTAATTAGAGGCACCGGGTACCACAAATCACAAAATTAAAGCATTGTAACAACGAATGCAAAACACGCATCCTATAACCGTGAAGAGAAGTGTCATTACCTTCTTGGATTTCTTCCCCTCCATGGAAAAGTTGAAATGCACGGATGAAGATGAGCGCCCTCGAATCCTCTTCGCAAATCTGGTCTCGGCTCGTTGACCGGAGCTCCAGATCATCTCTAATGGAGGCTTCCCCCTTCTTCTTCCTCCTCTTCCTCTATTTCTTATTTTCCTCTCTAACCTAAGAGAGAATAATGACTGAAATGAGCTTATTTTTGTTCCCCTTGGTGAACTTAAGACTCCAGGAAATGATCCCAACTGTTTGATCTCAAAACCCACATCAAGCGGATCGAGTATCGTGCTTTAAACCAGTTCACGACCCCGTACGCACGATCATGTGTTCCTCTCTCTCGCACGACCGTGCGCGACTGTGCGCATCCCATTCCGATGTCCTATAGACGATCATGCGTCTGGCCTCGCACAAATGTGCACACTCAATTCACATGAGCGGTCATTTTGCACTATCGTGTGGCTTTCCACACGCACGGCCGTGCGCTTGACAAAACAGTCCCAAGCCATAGTCTTGCGGTTTGGCCCTAGTTGTTAAAAGCACGCCTCAGGCGCGCCTAAGGCTCAAGGCTCACCATGCTCAGAGGTTTGCGCCTTCGTGCGCCTTTTTTGCGCCTTTGGAGCATAAAAGACACATCTATGTGCAATTTCTATTGTAAATATTTTTTTTTCCAAAATAAAGAAATAAATGATGTAAGAACTCAATATTTTTTGCATGATTTAGTATTTATGAAACAAAATCAAGCGTTGAGACTTAGTTATGATGCAAGTGATCACATTAATTCTATTTTTTAAGAGATGTAAATGATAATGATGAATTATTTATGAGTAGAATAGATGAAAAATCTGATTAAGAAGATGAACTGATGTTTGATGTTGATTATTTAAAACGAATATGGTTGCGCATTGCCTTCGTCAGGCGTGCGTCTGCGCCTTGAGCCTTGCGCCTAGGCTCCAAGACCCCTTTGCACCTTGGTGCGCCTTGCGCCTTTAATAACTAAGGGTTTGGCCATGAACGACCGTGCGTGACTAAGTCACACGACCAGTTGCCACATTGTCTCTGAAACCCCAACGAACAGTCCCCAAACTTTGTGGGACTTCCTTAGATCCCTTAGGGCCCTGATGCCCTCAATCACAATGAGTTTTTTAGAGAGTTAGACTGATTTTTTTGGGGTGTTACAGATTGGCCATATGTATGACCATACATATATAAAAGGGGTATATTCAATAACAAGTGAAACTAACATACCCAATGTATAATAAACAATAACAACAACAACACTCAAGCCTTTATCCCACCATAGTGGGGTCGGCTATATGTATCCTTTGTCGCCATTACGCCCTATCTTTAATCATAGCCTCACTAATGCCTAAATACATCATATCTTTCCTTATAGTTTCATTCCAAGTCTTTTTTGGTCTACCCCTCCCCCGTTTAACATGTTTATTATACCCAATGTATAATAAACAATAAAAATAATATTTAATTACAGTCTAAAAAACCCATATAAACAATGAGAAACCCTCTATCACACAAAGCCCCATCACCACGGGCAAAGCTAAAGGCGATCGCTTCGATGTCCCGAGGAAAAAATCACACAAATTTGATCCTCCAAGACAGCTGATAAGTAGTTTTATATGAATTTTTAGTATAGATTTTAGTATTTATTAAATATGAATTTTCTTATTTATGTCAATTTTAGTTTGTAAATAGTTCTTTTATGCAATTTGAATCTAATCTAATATATTTCTAATTTTTGCAGATTTTTGGACAAATTGGGTCAAAATTGCATGTCACGCCCTTGGTCACGCCCGTGACCAAGGGCGTGTAATCTTAATACAAGTCCAGTGTTGCTGCCGCGCGATTTGAGCTCAACCAAAGCAAGTCACGCCCGTGTTCAATTACACGCCCTCGATCACGCCTGTGACCAAGGGCGTGTCAACTTAAAGATCACTCCCAGCTGATGCCGTGTCCAGGTGGAGATTTCGTGCAGATTTGACTTCAGTCACGCCCGTGTTCAATTATGTCACGACCGTGACTCATCCCATGTGATCTCTGACTTCCGCCGCGCCGCCAATCACGCCCACGCTGCATTTAATGAAGCCGCCCAAGTACACGGCCGTGACCTCCAAGTCACGGGCGTGTAATTTCTGATTTTCGCATTGCCGTCACGGAAGTCCCACGCCGCCATCCCAACTGAGCAGAACAGTATTTACACGCCCTTAGTCACGGGCGTGACCGATGACGTGTAACTTGGAAATTTTTCCTATAAATTCCAGAGGTCTCATTGAGTCCAGGGTTCGGAATCTTAGAGTGGGGGAGGTGTTGCTAGTTGCTGTAGTTGCTATTTTCCATGTTTTTCTCTCTTCTTTTCAAGTAATGCTCTCCTAGATTTTTTTCATGCAATAATTCCTTAAGCTTGTAATCTCTCTTTTTCTAATATTGTAATCTTTCTTTAAGCTTGTAATCACTTTAGTTTTTAATAAAATTTCACCTTTGCTTTTCTTAATCTCTCTCTCCACTTTTGTTAATTTTTGTTGAAATTTTATTTCATGTCTTTCTTTTTCCCCTCCACCATGATTAACTAAACTCTCATTAGTACTTGATCGAGATTATCCGATGATGAGATAATCAAGTTATGAACTTTTAGCTCTCTTTTTACATTTATGTAAACACTTTTGATTTACCCTTAAATTAGTGAGACCATATTTTCGATATATGATTTTCACTTAGATTTTCATACTTAGTTCGCCGAGAGGCTCAAAGTATGAATCGATCACTCAAGGGTAAAGAGAGTTGCACGCACCCCTCGAGAGAGGATGACGTAAATCTCCCGGATTGGAGTCAAATCCAATAGTCGGGTTCACATCGTAAAACAAGTTTTAGGCATTCGATTATAAAACGAGAGTTCGGTCGATTTTTCCTAAACTTAGTTGAACATTTCCCTCGAGAGAGTCATGTTCAAGCTTCGGGAACCTCCACGGTCAAGTAGTTTACTTAAGAGGAATTAGAATTACTTTTATTTACTTTTGATTATTCTCATGCCGAGGTGATTCAAGATCGAGTAGTAATCTCTTTAATCATTGTCTAAACTTTTCCTTAATTGCAAATTGTCTCTTTTTAGTTAAGTAAACTCTCAAAAAAAAATAATTGATAAGATAATAGTTTCCTACTCGAAGTAGAAGTAATCAACGCGCCTCCAGGAATACGACCTTGGTATTTATAAAATATCCTATACTATAGATGATAAGGTACACTTACCTTTATCGGATATAGGTTTGGAGAATATCATCACATAACCTATCGCTTTGCTTTTCCAAATCACAAAAAATCACAAAACTCCAAATTATTCCTATCAGCGGCTGAAGAAATTGAAGTCAGGACACTATGAAATGAACGAATGTAAAGCAGTAGACTAAAAACAAAACATCCGAGGAGCATCATGACTAATGTGATCCAACCGCTAAAATTCTGTTGACGCTGAGGCTGAGTAACCGTAGTAACGTAAGGACAGTCACGAACAAACGACCAATTATCATCTAAATGCTGACTTGCACCAATCGCCTCCCATGTTTTTCTGGCCTCCCACATTCTTCTGGCCTCTCTGAGCTCTGAGAACTTTCCTCTTTGCTTATAATTCCTCTTTGCTTATAGCTTGATGAGCCTATAGAGTAGCCTGCTAGTGCTCCCCTCATCCCAGCTTCCTCCACCAATGGTTGAAACACTGAAAAACACATCAGAGTCAAAGTTGCACAAACATAATTCCCAAGTTTTCAACAATACGTGAAACAACTATTGTCTTTTGAAGTCTCCATCTCTCGCACATGGTTAGCGAAGGAGAAGAACCTTATCTCATACTCTGACAAATAATCAAATTCATATACAATCTGTAAAATCCATATCTTATCTGTTGAGACGACTTCGACAGGTACCTAACTTAAATTTATATTTAAGAAATCTTGGCATGATTAACAATGTATTTTCATTAATTGCCATGATTTAATTGATTTATTTCTTCAAGTTATTTCTATCTTCAATTTAATAGTATTTCATGTTGTGTTTGTATTACTTTCTAACTTCTCGCCTTGGACGAATTGTGAAAGATATTCCTGATAAAAACCATGAGATTTGGTCCTCCAGCGAACATTGACACAATATTCCTCCAATGGAAGAAATACTGATACTAATTCATCAACCTTTATGCTAAACTTTGTTACATATAACCTTTACAGCCAGCCAATATTCTGCTTGCTGACAACTTTGAAGCCAAACTATCAGATTTCGGCTTATCGAAACTGATAGACCTTGGCGTCTCTCATGTAAGCTCTGAAGTGAGAGGTACCTTTGGCTACGTTGACCCTGAATACCGACGAAACCACCATGTAAATTCTGCGGGAGATGTTTATAGCTTTGGGATGGTTCTGTTACAGATCATTTCAGGGAAGAGAATGATCAGTCTAGATATGACAATGCCAGCATCATTGGATAAAATGGTGAATTTAGAAATCAAGTGCTTTGCCTTTTATTCCATATCTAAAAAAATGTTGAATCTGTCTATTTCACACTTGGTTGTCATCCTCATTGTCAGGCTCTCTCTCTTTCAAATGGAGGAAATACATCAAAGTTTGCAGATCCAAGAATGAACGGAGAATTCTCATTGGAGGCTTTTGACCTGGTTCTCAAACTCGCCATCTCTTGTACTGCCCACAAACGACTGAGGCCATCAATGGAGCAGGTTGTGAAGAAACTGGAGAGAGCACTGGAAATTTCAGCAAGAAGCAGTGACATTTATTCTGTAAGCTTTTCCTGATGTGAAACCTGCTTGATGATGAATGATAGCTTGTAATTTTTGTGATTACTCATAGCGCTATCAAATATTATTTTAAATCTTAACTAGTTCTTTGCTTGCACCTATCCAATTTTCGCTAAAGACAAGTTAGAAACTGAAATGAGTCCCCCCCCCCCCCCCCCCCCCCCCCCCCCCCCCCCCCCACACACACACACACACACACACACACACACACACAAAAGGTGTACGGATAGAACAATTTTGTGAAAAAAGGTGTGCATTAAGAACTATTTTGTGATGCAACTCAAAATATGAAACTGGATGTCATGTACTTATACCATTGCATTATTTATCTATACTATGTATTATAGTTTTAAGAGGAAGTTTATCATTATTGAAAATATTTTCAAATCAAATATTAAAGGAAAAAATTAACTTATTCAGTTAAATAATGTTTTAATAAAAATACAAATGAATATTTTAAAGAAGGCATTAAATGTTATAAAGGCAGGGCTTGAAGCTTTTTTAGACCAAGACTTTTTCACCAACATTCTTTACTAACTGAACTAGATAACTTTTACGAGAAAATATGTAATAAAATTATATAGGTATGTACAAGTGAGTGCGCGGGCCCCCATGTGTCCGCGACATTACTTTTGATTGAACATGCTTCCTGTAGGCAACGTGAGCGACAATACTACTATTGTCAAACACTATGTAGTGAGGATATGAGTGAAGTAGTTGTATTGTTTTCACCTTACAGTGCGTATGAGGGGCACAAGTGATCGATAGTACTGTCATGGCATCACAGCGGAATCCCATGTATACTGTAACTCATTATTATTACTTCTGCACTTCTGTTTTTGTACAATAGTTCTATATGGGTGCACTTTCAATCAACCAATCTGACTCCTATATTTATGAATAAAAAAGGGAACAATGTTGAATCCACTTGCTTTCAACAACCCAATTTTCATCCTCGGGTGGCAAGTGGTTCCTCTAGTGGAATTGATCACGACACTACCATGACTCGTGTGTTCCTCCACACTCTTTTCCAACCCATCTCGGCTTCATTTGGCACGGTGGTGGCGGTTGTGAACGTCGTTGTCATGAACCATCGTTCGTGAACGCCCGACCTAACATAAAAAATTTTATGCATTTTATGCTCAAAACTAGTTTATTTTCTTTATAGCGGTCATAACCTTTGTCTTGCCAAACATACATTCTATGATAATGCCGTTTTGACCAAACTCACCGGAGCAAATAAGCCGCGCCAAACGAAGTCTAAGTCTTTTAGTTCATTAGTTAACAATCTAATTAATTATGAGAACTTCATTTTTGGCCATGACAAATCTTATTTTAAAATTTGGAGAATGTTTGCTAATTTTATGAATTTTAATTCACGAATATTCCTATTTTATTGATTAGAATGAGCTAAAAAGAATTTTTTTTAATAAGAAAATCCTATGAAATATTTTTTTGATCAACATTAATTTGTTGGAACATGCGTTCTGCATCTCTTTAGTTTGACAATATCAAATTTCATACTGTATTTGAACATACTTGTCTTAAGTATAGTGCATAGGTTTATAGGTGTGAAGACGTCGAGAACTCTACTCTTTCTGACCTACCGCCGACGCTAGACATATCGATGGGACTTACTATCGACGTGAAGGCAAATATCGACGTGAAGACTTGTGTCGTTGAGATGATACGTCGAGAAGACTACCGCCGCGCGCTAACTTACCGCGGGCGCTAGCTATGTCGGCGAGACTACCAACGTCGACTTGAAGGATGCGTCGACTTGAGACCATGGCGTCGAGACAAATGCGTTGAGATGATATCGACGTGTCTGCTACCGGGGGCGCTAGCCTACCGCCGCACGCTAGCTTATCGACGAGAAGACTACGTCGACTTGATGCTCTGCTGTCGTCGAGAAGAATTCGACGTGACTACTACCGCGATGCGCTAGCCTACCGCGATGCGCTAGCCTACCGCGTCGCGCTATCCAAAGACAACAAGAGAATATTTTTTGGCACCCTCCTGATTTGGTGCTGGACAGCTGGCGAAAGCGCGTAAAAACACTACCGCCACCCGGTAACTTTACCGCTGGTGGTAACTTAAAAGAATCAGCTATAAAAGGTCTCGATTCTTTTCCTGAAAAGCAGTCACAAACTTTCGAGAATAGAGTTCCTCAGCCTCCTCTGGTGCATAGAATCACTGTCTCCATGCAAGGAAAAGAGAACTATCTCCCTCCTGCTCACGTTTGAAGATCTCCGAAGAGCAAAGTCTACAACGACCATCCACTGCTGATCGAGTGCAAGAGGAACGATATTCAGAAACACAGATCGCTCACCGCTATACAGAGGATATTGTTTTTGAGGGAGCAATAGTTTCCATCTCTTTCTTATTCACTGTCTTTCATTTTTCTCTTTGTTTTGTGTGAAGGAAAATCAACGGGGAGGTCGTCGAAATCTGGGAAGGATTTTGTAGGAAATCGTCCTGGGAGGACCTCTAGATCTGGGAGATCTAGCAGGGCTCTAAGACCCTTCCTGGGAGGAAGGTGATGAGCGGCTCGAAGACTTTCCCTGGGAGGAAAGAGAGAGAGCCAATCGGTCCTTGGATTAGGGTTGGTATAGAAAACCCAGGGTTGTCATATTCATCGCCTCCGATCTCCGACGTCATGGAGATCTAAGTCTCTTTGTAGAAATAATGTTTTGTTATTCAATGATATCTTGATTCTATAGTTTATAATATAATCTGCTGTGTTTTTCCTCGTGAAATATTGGTTAGTGCAGTGCTATTCCCGAAACATTATCCTGCAGTAACTGTGCTGTTTCGATAGCTAACGCCACGCGGTAGGGTTACCGCCCAACACTAGCTCCAGTGGGCGTATTCCTGCAGTATTTTATTTAAATCTCCTGTAGCTGATTAAAAACTTTATTCACCCCCCTCTAAGGTTGGTCACCCAATCCAACAAGTGGTATCAGAGCAGTTTTATTACAAAAAGGTTAAACTCCTGAAGTAAGATGACCAACGTAAATCAAAATATAACATAAGTTTTTAAATACCCTTATTCACCCACCTCTAAGGGCGCCTACCGATCCAACAAGTGGTATCAGAGCCAGGTTATTCCAAATCGCCTTAACAACCAGGAGTAATGACGTCTCATGATCTCGCTTCTATTAGTTGGGGAAATTTTTATGAAGAAGGAAAATCACTAGCACCACCTTTGTTTGATGGAAGAAATTATAAAGGATGGAAATTTTTAATGGAAAAGTTTATTAAAAATTTAGATATCGAAGCATGGAATATATCAATAGTAAGACCAGCGGATGGAACAAATAAAAAGGAACGTCACCTAAATGCAAAGGCTTTGAATAGTATCTTTTGTGCTTTATCTCAAGAAAATTTTAAATTAATATATTGTTTTTTTAGTGCATACAAAGTATTGAAATTTCTTGAAGAAATATATGATTTTCCTCTCGCAGGCATGGAACAAACACAGGAGGAGCATGACATACAAGCATCCACCTCTATTCAAGAAGATCTCTCTCGTAGCAAAATCATGGAAATCTTGGAAATTGACTTAGATAAAGAGAGCAATTCATCGAGAGAAGATAAAAATTCATTTATGAAGGAGGAAGGCCAAGAAGACGACAATGGAACTTCATGTTCACATCTTACCTCTTCCGATAGCGCTGTAAGAAAGTCTAATTCTTCTTCTTATTTCCATATACTAAAAACTGCTAAACGTAAAATGAAAAAATTAAAAATTGCTAATAAAAAATTACGTTTAGAAAATAAAAGATTAAAAGCTAATTTAGAATCTAAATGTGATGTGGCTTCTCCATCTTGCCCAAAAATTGAAATTTTAAAACCTTGTTTTGATTGCAATAATATTAATGAAAAATTCAAGGATTTTGAAAAAGAACTATTAATTATAAAAGAACAAAATGAAAAATTATCTTTAGAAAATTCAACTTTGAAAAGTGATTGTGCTACGTGGCAAAACTATAAAATTGAAATCAAGGAAATGGACGAAACATTTGAGGAATTTAGAAAAGAGTATCAAAATCATATTGACTATATTGTTTCCACTCTTAAAAATAGCACAATAGCTTATAATAAGGCTAGGCATAATCTAAAGATCAAGAATGATGAATTAAAATCAAAAATCAACTTGCTTATGAAAATTATAAATAAAAATTCACAATATCAAAAAATATCCAAAAGCATGTTGAATATGAATATGCTAAACCCAATAATGGGAGTAAGAAACACAAAGTATTTGTAAATCAAAGTCAAAATCACAATTATTTACAAAATCATGTTACTCCCAACTTAAAATTAAAATTACACAAATTTCCTATGAACAATAACTTCAATAATCATTACAGTCATAATCTTCAATATAAAGATAATCACAATGAAAATTTGATGCATAAGAATAACATTAAACCTAAGTATGAGTGGAGACCCAAAATTAAAGATGAAACGTTAACTCCACTTGAAAGGTTTCTTTCATTCTCATCTCCCCAAAAGTCATCTCGTTATATTTGGGTACCCAAAGGAACAACCACACTTGGTCCCCTTTAGATACCTAATTATCTTATTCATTAGGTATCACCAAATGCATGAAGTAGAATATTTTCAAAAATGAAATATACAAATTTTCTACTTCATGATATGCTTTAATTTTTCTTTTTGTTTTCTTATTTTTTAAGCTATCATGTTATGGTCATCTTATATATTATTGGAAATATGATCTTATCTCTTAAAAGTTAATGAGTTTATAAATCAAATTGATCAAAATTCAAAATCATATTTTATTTTGATGACCTATCTATTTTTCTTTTATTCATTGCCTATAAATATCTTATATTATCCATATGAATCAAACTCTAAATTTGTTATGAGATATTTATCTAAATTAATAAAATCATGAACTTCACTTTTTCTCTTTCAAATTTTTTGAGAGATGTCCATAGTTCATAAATCATTCTTAAACCTATTTTTATGCATGAACATCACTTTACATTAAAATCATTTAAATCATGCTTATTTGGCTTTTTTTAACATGATTTCCTGTGCTTACATTTCCTATCATTTTCAACATACATTATATTGATAAATATAAGTATTAGAAAAATCAAAATGAAGATATAAGAAAATATATATTATGGCATGGTCATCTAATATAATATTTGAAATCTGACTTTGCCCCCTAAAGCCTAAATGAAGTTTGCAGATCAAATTAAAAGTAAAAGTCAGGTTTTCATTTATAAATGATCAATCTATTATCACTAAAATCATGCATATCTGTTTTGTTCAATCATGTCTTCTTTGTTTGCACATCCTATAATATTAAGCTTAAATGATTGTGCAAAACTCAAAAATTAAGGTTTAATGAATATGGAGCTTTAATGAATATGAAGCCCATTTTCTAAAATTTTAACTTCCGCTACTTTTTGTGATTTTTTCTCGTCTCTTCACTTCATTAGACAGGTCTTACATTGCAAAAACATAATTAAGCAAAATCAGAAGTGAAATCGAAGAAAATCTAGGCTATATGATTAAAATAAGCACTCTCTGTGAGCTAACGCAGGCGCTAGGACCTAACGTCGGCGCTTGCTCAAGTGTCTGATTTTATGATTTTAAAATTCTGAAAAATCACTACAAATATATTACCTTATATGCACTACTCATTTTTGCATTTATGCCATTAATTGATTTTTGAAAAATTAAAATAAAAAAAACTACAAAAGCCAAAATTGCAAAAATATTTTATTCTCTTCGATTCTTTGTTTACTTGTTTCATTTCTATCTTTATATGCAAAAATCAAATACAAATATAAAACAAAGAATTATCAAAAATCATTTTTTTGAACTTAAACTTTTCTATTTACATTTATCTTGCGAAAGGGAGATTTGGGCTATCATCCCATCACATCTCGTAGTACCGGGCGAACCCCTCACAGGGTAGACCTCAGGAAGTCCAAAATCAATCTTAAGAGTTCAAACTTTAAATCAAAATTAATTTTTAAAAATATCAAAAATACTGTATGAACTTTATTGTGAAAATCAAGCATGATTTAATCCATATTTAGACCATATACAATATTACAATTCATCTTTTCAAATTACTTTGAACATTGTTTTTATCATGCTTTGATATATCTACTCATATGTGCACGAATTGTAATGAAAAGTTTGTGTAGAACCAAGCTTAGCATGCCTCTAAGTATGAGTAAATGTTTTATGGTTGATAATGATTTTTATTCACTCACTTATTTTGGCAAAGTCTACTTGTGCTTTTAATCTAAGAATGCTTGCTTGTAAATTGTAACTGTACAATGAATTAAACTTTGCACAAGTATCTTACCTACACCATCTTTATTTGCACTCTTAATATTTAAGAAAAGTGATTGTCCTTTCAAATTACATTGGTTTGGGTTACCTTGGTCTACCACCTCCAGCAGCCCCCAGAACCCCCTGTAATTGCTGCCTGAATGCAGTCCAGCCACCCTACAACCATACAAAACCCCGGCCAAGCCTCCACTCATCTCATACAGCCACCCTACCATTCCGATTGCTGTTCAAACCATCCAGAACAGCAAATTCCACTTGCTTGCTGCTGAGAACCGCCACCCTGTATCATCCTTTTGCTGTTCCCGTTTCTAAGCAGCCAATTGACGTTCCTGATTGCTGAAAATCAGCCCCGACAATCCTCGAAAGTGCATCCAGCCCTCCCCTCTCCTTTGTTTGCAAAGTCTAAGGTGTGTTGATATTTCTTTTAGCATTGAGTTTTGTGTTTATTCTCTACTTGTAGAGATAGTGGTATGTAAGTTTTGCTTCAGTCGTTTTGTCTTTGTAATTTTCTATTTGAATAGCATTTGTTTTTCGCGCACTCTCGTGCTCATACGCTTTTCTTTGTTACCTTGGTTTTAAATTGCTTTAATTCAATTGTAGAATATTCTACTTATATGGTTTATAATTATTGTTTTGCAAGTTTGAATTCGCCGGACATTTGCATTTGCACTTGCATCTAGCCATAGGTGTTCATCAGCGTCCCCTACATCAGTTTGGTATCAGAGCCCAGGTTGGGCTGCATTGCATGTTACGCAACGGTAAGGCATATAGACGAGCGATGTCGAAGTCCACGCCTCAACACAGCCAGGCCATTATCAGTTCTAACACTGATATGTTTATGTCCAATCTCCAAAAAATTTTAGAGGATCAATTCGATCAAGTGGGCACACAATTGCACGAGATTAGAGAGCAGTTTCAAAACCTCACCACTAGAGTAGAGGATCTAGTGTCCAGTAGGTCTCCCAGTCCAGTAAGGTCCACTAGGCCACAAGTTGTCTAACGAGAGGGTCGTCGTGAAAGAGAAAAAACTCCTACTCCTGCATACGCCCCAGATCGAATATTCCACAACTCAATTGCACAGGCTCCCCAACCCACCCAGGAGGCCCCAGGGGCAGCCAACGATCGTTATAGGAACCCCAATGGAGGCCGAGCTCTTCCTCCCCCAGAGGAGAAGCCTCCGCCACGATACCCACCTCGTAGAGGTCATCACGGTCAAGACGCTCGATACTATTATGATCAAGATGACTACATGGGTCAATATGATGCCGCCAGAGGTTATGAGGATGATATTACCCGTCGTATTAGGATCGATGCCCCATCCTTTGATGGGCAGTTAGATCCTAAGGCATTTAGCGATTGGTTGTTAGAAATGGACAACTATTTTGACTGGTTAGAGATGAGCAATGAGAAGCGAGTAAGGTTTGTCAAGATGAAATTACTTGGGCAAGCCAAAGTTTACTAGACGAGTTTGGAGCGCTCCCTAGTTAAAGAGGGCCTTGACCCCATCACCCGATGGGCCGATATGAAGCAGAAACTTAGAGAAAATACCTCCCCGCCTCGTATCGTAGCCAGCTCTTAGAGCAGCTTCTGACCCTACGACAGGGCACCCTATCCGTAGCCGAGTACATGACTCGGTTTAATGAGCTTGTCATGAGGAGTGATGTCACAGAGGAGCATATCATGACGGCCTCCCGCTTTAGGACCGGACTGAGGGCAGACATTCGTAGGGAGCTCATTCCTCATCGCTTAGAGACTGTCGAGCAGATCTACCAGCTTGGATTAGAGTATTAGCAGTACTTACGTGCTACAGGCCCGAGGCAACCTACTTCACAGTCTGATGGTCCTGCCCCTAGGAGGCCCCCACAGCAGGGATCCACCCCTTTCATGCCTCCCCGCACTCCCACAGATACGAGGGCCGCCTCCACTGCGACCGGGCCCCAGAATCCCGGGATCTAATGTCATAGATGTCAGGGTAGAGGCCATGTGCCAACGCAGTGCCCCACAAGAAATCTACTTATTGAGGAGGAGTCTGACCTTATATCTGACCCCGCAGAGCCACCTGAGGAGGAGATCTTCGTGGCCATAGAAGAAGGTTGGGAGGACGAGGCCGACCGAGCACTTGAGTTGGGCGTCATCTGCCGCTTACTACACACCCCCCGTGCGGATGAGGATTGGCACTGCAAACTCGTCATCGATAGGCGTAGTTGTGTGAATATTATAGACCAAAAGGGGCTTGAGCTTATGAAACTTAAGGCGGAGCCTCATCTACATCCATACCGTGTTGTTTGGGTAGATAGGACAGCGATCCAGGTCACCCAGAGATGTCAGGTTCCAATTCAACTCGCCTCCTTCGAGGATAGAGTTTGATGCGACGTCATTCCCATGGACGTTGCACATGTTTTACTAGGCAGGCCCTGGCTTTATGTTAGAGACATGACTTGTTATGGACGGTCCAACACTTGTCTTCTTTGACAAGGGTCGCAAGATCACATTCTCTCCGACCCAACCCAGAGATCCCTCAAAGGGCAGGGTCGAGCCTTCAGCTACTACAGGTGCCCCTAGACCTGTACATATCCTGCGTCGTAGTGAGTTCACCAGGGAGAGTCTATATACCGGCCTCATTTACGTCATTGCTGCTTCTCAGACTATGGAAGGCATTGTGGACTTAGAGTCCGTCCATCCTGATGTTCGATGCCTCCTAGATGAGTACAGTGACATTATGCCTGAGGAGCTCCCTGATGAGCTACCCCCACTGCGAGATATACAGCACGCGATCAATCTTGTTCTGGGTTCATCTCTACCGAATCTTCCTCATTATCGTATGAACCCCGACGAGCACGAAGAGCTCCGAACTCAGATCGCCGACCTACTACGAAAGCAGTTTATTAGAGAGAGCTTGAGTCCATGTGTCGTATCTGCCCTTCTTACCCCTAAGAAGGATGGTACCTGACGTATGTGCGTAGATAGTCGTGCTATCAATAAGAATGATTAAGTATCGATTCCACATTGCTGATGAAGCAGAACTATGCTTGCAAACGACAACGACAAGTGTACCGTGTCGAATATAGTATATGCTTATAAAAACCAAGGTCGTATAAAAATCCGGGCGTGTTGAATACTCTTACTCGAGAAGATCTATATTGTTTTAGCAATTAGAACTTTGGGTTGGTTTTGCAAAAGGAAAATTAAAATAAGATTAAAACGATGAGTAAAAGGGCTAGCACTCGATCTTTGGATCACCGCGGAATAAAATAGAAGAAATAGGTAAATCTAAATCTCTTAGGAAAATTGCTTGACCGTGGAGGTTCCCGAAATATGAGCGTGCCTTGGTCGAGGACTGCACCCAACTAAGATTAGGTTGATCAACCGAACTCTCGTTCTATAATTGAAACCTCTAAACTTGCTTTACGCGGTGAACCCCACTATTGGATTTGACTCCAATCCGGGAGATTTATGTCATCCTCTCTCTAGGGTTGCATGCACTCTCTTTATCCTTGAAGGATCGATTCGTCTTACGAGCTGGTTCAGATAACTAAAGAACGAAAATAAGAACGAGAATTATATATCGAAAATATAATCTCATTTCATTAAAATCAAGGATAAACTGTAAGTATTTCAAGAAGAGAAAAGACATCCTAAATTACTTCATGAATTATATTTATTCCTTGGATCATCTCGACCGAGTGCTAATAGAAGTTTAGCTACTCATGGAGATTAAGGAATTAAAGAAAATAAAAGAATACATGAAGAAGAAAGAATAGAATGAGAAAACAAAACTATTTTATTAATTGAGGCAAAGGAAATTACAAACTATGCATTGAAAATTACAACTACTGAATCGAAAACTACAAGTACAAGATTAAAGAGAAATGTAAGAAACGACTTAAAACCGTAAAATAATACAAGAAATGAAGAGTCTAAGTCCTAAAAATTCGTCTCAAAAATTCCTCCCTAAACATCTGCTGGAGCTGGCTTTATATAGCTGCAAATTTGAGGTTACACGCCCTTGGTCACGCCCGTGACCAAGGGGCGTGTAAGGGGCGTGATCGAAGCAGCAGCGGAGAGGGCGCCTTCTGGAGTAATTGCTGGCGTTACGTGCGTGTCACGCCCCTAGGTCACGCCCGTGACCTAGGGGCGTGTAATCTTTAAATCTGCTACTGGCGGAAAAACTTCGGCGGGAAGGAGCGCGGGGCGAGTCACGCCCGTGAACTGATGTCACGCCCGTGAACTGATGTCACGCCCCATGGTCACGCCCGTGACCTGGGGCGTGTAACTTTAAATGACGTGACAGGCGTGTTCTGGGAGCAGGAGGCGGATCATGGCCGTGACCATTGGTCACGCCCCTAGGTCACGCCCGTGACATGGGGCGTGTAACTGTCGAATCTTCACGGAATGCTCCCGGGGTGGCGGAAACAGGTTTGGAACACCTCTAGGCTGTCACGCCCCTTGGTCACGTCCGTGACCTTGGGCGTGTACTTGTAAATTTCATCCAAAATTTCCAGAAAACCTGAAAATATAAGATAAGCCTAAGTTAGACTATAGAATTGAAAAGATTATTAATTAAATGAGAAAAACATAGAAACTATATAATTTCATATTAAAAATACATTAAACTTATATTAAAAGATGAGTATATAAATCACTCATCAATTGCTCGACTCGATGACCTCCTTGACACCATGTCAGGTGCCCAGATCTTTTCAAAGCTTGATCTTCGGAGCGGGTACCACCAGATCAGGGTCAGAGAGGGTGATGAATGGAAGACAGCATTTAAGACGAAGGACGGCTTGTACGAGTGGTTGGTTATGCCTTTTGGGCTATCCAACGCCCCTAGGACTTTAATGCGCGTGATGACTCAGATCCTGCGCCCATACATGGGCAAGTTCCTCGTAGTTTATTTTGATGATATCCTAGTTTACAATAAGACTCAGGGAGAGCACCTTACGCACCTTCGATTGCTCTTCGATGTCCTCCGAAAGGAGCACTTCTATATCCATCTGAAGAAGTGCACCTTCATTTCTGAGCTGTACACTTTCTAGGGTTTATCATTTCTGCCTCAGGCGTGTCCGTAGACACTGACAAAGTTAGGTCCATCAGAGATTGACCAATCCCCACGAATATCCACGAGGCTCGAAGCTTCCACGGGTTGGCCACATTTTATAGACGCTTTGTCAGAGGATTCAACACCATCATGGCCCCCTATACGAGTTGTCTTCGTAAGGGAGATTTTCTGTGGACACCTGCCGTCATTCGGGCATTTGAGGACATTAAGGAGAAGTTGACCACGACTCTGGTACTTCGATTACCTGATTTTGGTCGAGCCTTCGAGGTAGGTTGCGACGCCTCCGCCATAGGCATAGGAGGAGTACTCAGTCAGGAGGGTTATCCAGTTTCTTACTTCAGTGAGAAGTAGAATGATGCCCGACAGAGGTACTCCAACTACGACCGAGATTTCTATATGATAGTGCAGTCATTGAGGTACTGGAGACACTATCTCCTCCCACGAGAGTTCATGTTATATTCAGATCACCATGCCTTACATTATTTGGACTCCCAGAAAAAATTACTCCACTGGCACACCAAGTGGATAGAGTACATGCAGGACTTTCACTATGTTCTTAAACACCGAGCGGGTGTTGAGAACAAACCCGCGGACGCACGTAGCCGTCGGGTGGGCCTACTTCACACCCTTACCACTGAGGACACATGATTTGAGCATCTAATCACTGAGTATGCGTCATGCCCATACTTTGCAGAGATATACTCTGTTCTATCCCAGGACACACCTGAGGTCATTCTTGATTATTCGATTACCGACCGGTATTTATTTCACGGCACACTTTTATGCATTCCCAAAACATCCCTCCGAGATCATCTTGTCTGGGAGATGCATGACGGTGGTGCGGCAGGCCACTTTGGTAGGGATAAGACCATCGCTGGTGGAAGATCGTTTTTATTGGCCCTCCCTCAAGAGGGACGTTGCGCGAGTTGTTCAGCATTGCTACATCTGCCAGACGGATAAGGGATCACGTCAAAATACGGGACTGTATACACCACTGCCAGTACCACGTCAGCCTTGGGTGGATATTAGTATGAACTTTGTGCTAGGATTACCACGCACCCTACGCAAGCATGATTCCATACTCGTTGTAGTTGACCGGTTCTCCAAAATGGCTCACTTTATTGCATGCAACAAGACAGCCGACGCATCTCACGTTGCTTCACTACTCATTCGGGACATCTTTCGACTTCACGGTCTCCCCAAGACCATCGTCTCCGATCGAGATGTCCGATTCATGAGCTATTTTTGGAAGACCCTCTGGGAAAAGAATGGCACGACACTGCTATTTTCATCTGTCTACTACCCGCAGACGGAAGTCGAAAACAGGAGTTTAGGAAATCTTTTGTGATGCCTCGTTGGTGACCACACCACCTCTTGGGACTCAGTGTTACCCATGACGGAGTTTGCATTTAATAGTTCGGTGAATAGGACCACAGGATTGAGTCCATTTCTGGTAGTCTTAGGTTATGAGCCTAGAAAGCCAGTAGATCTTATTCCCCTATCTATAGAGTCTCGTCCTAGTGAGTCGGTTGAGTCCTTCATTAGGCATATACATGGCATGCATGAGTCAGTCCGGCGAAAGATTACTTGCAATAATGATATTTATAAATCGTATGATGATAGTCACAGGAGAATGAAAAACTTTAAAGAAGGAGAACAAGTGATGGTTCGTATACGCGCTGAGAGGTTCCCGAAAGGAACTGCTCGAAAATTGAATGCTAAGCGAATGAGTCCTTACACTGTGCTGAAATGAATTGGAACAAATGCTTGTGAACTGGATATCCCGCCAAGTATGGGGATTTCGCCTGTATTCAATGTTGAAGATTCACTTCATACTTTGAGCCACATGACTATATGCACCCTTTGCCTGTTACCACTACATCCTCTCAGCCTCCGTCTACATCCACCGCTCCACTACAACCCCAGTCACCACCACTATCTCCTTCCACCTCACCGCTTCAGCAGCAGTCTTCGCCTACCACCCAACTTCCATTCCCACCCGAGCCCTCGGCACCGACAGATCTTTTGGCTTCTCCAGTTCCCGCACCTCCTTCGTCGACAGTACCTCCACCACCGTCAGCAGTTCCATTGCCCGCAGCAGTCCCATCGTCATCAGCAGTTCCATTGTCCGCAGCAATTCCGTCGTCATCAGCAGTTCCATCGCCTTCAGCGGTTCCTTCTTCTTCGGTTGCCAGCCCGTTTGACATCATTACGGAGATCGTGTCCCATGAGCTTGTACCAGCACCGGACAGAGTTCGCTACTTGGTCCATTGGCAAGGCCGCCATTTCACCGATGATACCTGGATTTCTGCAGCAGAGATCGAGAGACTCGCCCCCGCCCAACGACGACATTATGATCATCTTCATTCTACGGAGATGAATGATTCTGAGATGGGGGGAGTTGATGGGGAGCAGCCCACCCGACCCATTCGGGTCTACTCACGACGACCACGGGCGCAGTGATGATCGGGACCGCTCATTTCGAGCGGCTCGACGACCTTTGTATTTTTGTCTCTTGTCGTATTTTATTTTGAGTAATAATTTTATGTTTTAATTGAGTCAGAGTGTTCGGTCAATCATAGCAGTTCATTTGGTCCTAGAAAAACTATAAATAGAGGGTGAGGGCTCTCAATTTATGCATTGAAGATTGGAGTCTAGAAGCCCAATCCTTGATCACTTTGATGCCGAAGCCGACCCCGGGTGCGAAGCCTGGGCTTATCTCCTCCCTTCCTTGCCCGGCCATAGCAGTCCACCCCTTAGCCGAACACCCCCCTTTTCCCCTTCCACCAGGCAGCCGGCCCCCTCCCTCACTTCCCTTGTCCAAGTCATTGTCAGCCACTCCATTCTTCACCTCCCACAAAACATCCGGCCCTCCATTTTCCCCTCCCCAGATCCCATATCTCCCACTGCCACCCACCTCCCATTTCTCCCAGCTGGCTACAACAACCCTCCCTCCCCTCCGTTTACAGCAGCCGGCCTAAACAGCCCCATTCCCCTCCATTTACAGCAGCCGGCCTAAACAGTCCCCCTTCCCCTCCATCTACAGCAGTCGACCAACCCACCACCCTCCCTCTCCACCTTCTAGCAACAACCAACATATCTCCCCTCCAATTCTCCTCCAAAACAGCCCCCCAACATCCCATAAAACATCTCCGGCCATCTCCGTTGGACCTCCCACACCTCCTCTATATATTTCCTACATTTAGAGTTTTCCGGCGATCGCCGGAAAATATCTCTGACGACCTCCGACGACCTCCACTGGAAACCACCTCCACCACCACTGGCAACCACCTCCACCACCACCGGAAACCACCACCGGCTACCACCCGCCACCACCCTCCATAACTACCTCTAACCACCCACTAACTCCACCTCCTAAATTAAAGGAGTTACTTCCTAATTTCAAGCCATAACTCCTCCCGACTTCCCCAACATATTGTTGCCATCCCTACGTTTATCCCCCTATTAATTTTCACGCGGAACCACTTATAAATCCCCCTAACTGACAACCCTCTAACTCCCTCAACATCCTGACAGCCGAACCTCCTCCCCATGTTTCCCTACAACAACCCTCTCCCTCAGAACCTCACGTGGAACCACCTTCTACCACCTCCAGCAGGCCCCAGAACCCCCTGTAATTGCTGCCTGAATGCATTCTAGCCATCCTACAACCATCCAAAACCCCGGCCAAGCCTCCACTCATCTCATACAACCACCCTACCATCCCGATTGTTGTTCAACCCATCCAGAACAGCAAATTCCACTTGCTTGCTGCTGAGAACCGCCACCCTGCATCATCCTTTTGTTGTTCCCGTTTCTGAGCAGCCAATTGACGTTCCTGATTGCTGAAAATCAGCCCCGAAAATCCTCGATAGTGCATCCAGCCCTCTCCTCTCCTTCGTTTGCAAAGTTTAAGGTGTGTTGGTATTTCTTTTAGTATTGAGTTTTGTGTTTATTCTCTACTTGTAGAGATAGTGGTATGTAAGTTTTGTCGTTTTGTCTTTGTAATTTTCTATTTAAATAACATTTATTTTTCGCGCACTCTCGTGCTCATACGCTTCTTTTTGTTACTTTGGTTTTAAATTGCTTTAATTCAATTGTGAAAAATTCTAGTTATATGGTTTAGAAATATTGTTTTGCAAGTTTGAATTCGCCGGACATTTGCATTTGCACTTTCATCTAGCCTTAAGTGTTCATTAGCGTCATACCCTACGTCACCAGATTTTTCATTTCTCTTGTGAAAAAAATCAGGGCGTTACAGTTTAGATGGTCATATTGAGTTATCAAATAACTAAACGATAATTCACAAAACATGTTTCACATATACTTCATGAATTTATTATCTTTAATTTAAGGTCTTCAAATTTACTTGTGACCTAAAATGAATATTATAGGCAATAGTTAAGACTATAACCACTAATTTATTGGGAATTTTTGGTGATCATCTCCATAGACTTATGCATTTTCAAACATGCTATTAATGAGCTATATAGAAATTATGAATTTTTACCTTTGTGAAATTATTTGGCGACACTAGACTTCATCATTGCTCGTGACTTAAATGAAAATTATAGTGAACTACCTAATGAAGCTATCTACATAATTTTCGGATTTTGGAAATCATTTGGGTCATTTGTTGATGACCCAAAGATCGTAAGCAAATTATGTAATGCCAAATAAGGGATTTAATCATGGCCTTAGAGCTTCCACCATGACATCTTTCCTAGACTAGAAAAATTAGGATTGATACACTCTGGGTCCACCCAAAATTTGGGTGAAATTTGAAAATCATTTAGTTTGATGATCAAAGGGCTAGGACACGTGTAGGTTGAATTGACCTAATATTCATGCAGTCTCTTCGTTGTCCTAAAATTTCATAGTGACCACTGATGAAACCTATAAGTTAACAACAAATCATTCCAAATTTGGAATGGTACCCGCATTAGGATATGATGGTGCAAGTCTGAATGGGCTAAATAACATTGGAAATTGTAATTGAACTCAACCCATAGTGTGGTATTAGAAGTCTGGTTCCCTCTAGTTGATGACAACAAATTATAAGGATATAACAAGTACAATAAGGATGAGTCCAGATTGATGGTGTAACTCATTGCCAGTCTGAGTGAGATGATGACTGATGAGTTTTATGAGAATATGACCCTACTAAGATAGTTTAAATGATGTTATATTTATGAATGACTTGACAAGCCTTATTTGAATATGATCAATAATAAATGATGTTAACATGTGTAATTGGTCATGTCCGTGCTCACCAGTTGGCTATAGTAATTGGATTGTTAGATAGGAGCCTAGGCTCCATGATTCAAGTTCTGATAGTTTTTTAACTCATATCTGCAAGCATGGACACTAATGCCTTAGGAGAATAAGTTAGTTGATGGCTTGAGATATACTGTAATACCCCATTGTGGGCCCACATGGCACAAACATCTTAATTAAGTTCAATTACATTTAGGCTGTGTTTGCCGCGGCTTATTTGTTCCGGTATGGTTGGACAAAAATGTCATTGTCATACCAAAATCTTATGCCTCAAACTAGTTTCTATTTTTTGGTAACGGTAATAACATTTGTCATACCAAACATACATTCTATGGCAATGAGTTAGTTGATGGATTGAGATATACTGTAATACCCCATTGTGGGCTCACATGGCACAAACATCCTTAATTAAGTTCAACTACATTTAATGGTTTATTTGAACTCATTACAGTAGCCTAGGGCTTCGTTTGTGAGAACTTATTTTCACCGATCATGCGGTCGTAACCGCTTGACCGGTGAAAATAAGTCCCCCCAAACGAAGCCTAGATCAACCTTTGAACATGAGGTCAAGGGGTGGGGTCCATTTATGAATTAATGAAGACGATGGTGGGCCCCATGACAACACAATCAAATATCACATAACTCCGCCTAAGTATCCCAAGTGGGTGCTGACCCATTGGATTTATGGTTAACTATAGAAATGGAGTGGGTTCCAAGGTGAGCCAATGTACCCTACTTGACTACGATGGCAAGTGTAGTGCAGAAGAAGCAGTGGCAGTCTTTCTAACTTGTGCACTATCCTACTCCAACCTATATCTATAACATCCCAACATTAAGCATTTTTTAAATAAATATAGTTTACATTTTTTATTATAATTTAATAATTACATATATATTCTTTAATATACATAACTCTGCCAACAGCGGAATGCACAATCCTTTGTCATTACTTAATAGAAATAATTACCCGTACCTCTCCTGTAAGTTAGCATAATTACTGAGAGCACCTCTCTTATTTTCGAAATTACAAAAACCTCCCCTGAACTTTTAATTTCATAACATCATGAACAAAAATTCTGGGTTTTTTGTAATGAAATTGTATCACGGATGAGGTTTTTTGTAATGAAATTAAAACTTCAAGGGAAATTTTTGTAATTATGCTAACTTATATGGGAGTTTTTTATAATTTCGAAAATAAGAGTGGTGCTCTCAGTAATTTAGCAAAGTTAGAGGGGAGGCCCCGGTAAATGACCCTCTCAAATTCTGTGTATTCTTGTTCAGTGATTTCAAAAATGATCTCGAAACTTTCAAATTCTTGCAAGACTTTAGGAAGTGCTCAAAATGTGCACTATTTATTGAAAATAATATTGGCAATTGTACTTTTGCACTCTTCAATTAGATATATTATACAGTCAACTGAACCAAAACTCACCAAGTTTGGTTTTGAATTCAGTATGGTAGGCCTCTCGCGACGGGAGTAGCAGCGGCGGCGGCGTGCTCTAGATTCACGATGGGAGTAGCAGCGGCGGCGGTTTTGAATTCATCTTTTTTATCAAATTCTCCATCCATCAACCATTCATTATTATCATCTACATCTCTTAAGAAATGGATGAGGTCATTGACATCATATTGAAACCTTAGCGCTCGATTATGTTTCACAAACCCAAAATCATTCTAAAGTTGTAGAGATATTACATTATTTCTTTTTTTTTCTTTTAAACAAAAAAACTTACAATAAATATATCGCAAAGGTGCACATTTTATGCTCCAACGGTGCAAAAAAGGATGGGAATGTGCATACCTCTGAGACGGATGACCTTAAGCACGTCTTTAACAACATAGACTTTAACAACTTCAATTCATCTTTTAGATTAAAATCTTCATCAATTTTACTCATCAGCCATTCATTAATCATTACTATCATCTATATCTCTTAAAAAAAGAGATCAATGCAATCATTGACATCATATCAATGCTTTAACGCTCGATTATGTTTTACAAACTCAAAATCATTCAAAAATTGTAGAGCTATTACATTATTTCTTTCTTTCTTTTGGAAAAAAAAATTTACAACATAAATATCACATAGGCATGTCTTTTATGCTCCAAAGCCACAAAAAAGATGTACGAAGACACAGACTGTTATGGGCTTGGTTTGTTGCAGATTGTTAGCAGCGGAGATACAAAGGGTCAAGCCCTAGAAATGGTGGAGGAGATGAGAGAAGATGAAACCCTAGAGGGTGGAGGAAGGAGAGAAGAGCTTAGAGAGAGAGAGGAATTTAGAGAGAGAGAAGGGAAATTTCATAATTCATTTCTTAATAGTCAAATACATGAGAATGGTCTATTTATAAGACCCCGGGTGGCATACCCGTAATTACATAAGATGCATAAAATATTAAAAAGTTAAAACATAACTACGAGTCTAATAACGATGACTCAATACACACGACGACGTAAATAAGATAACTAACGGAGGACCATAACACATAACAATCCACCCGTCCTTCTTTTTGAGCTTGTCCTTATACTCAAACTCCAGTTGGATGTTCGGCTTCTTTGGCTCCTTGATCTCGCGCCAAAATAGCGCCTGGTAGTCCGTCGCGGTGGTAGTGGCGGCGATGAGTAATGGTGGCGCCTTCGGAAGGACGAGTGGCGCAAGGACTGGGGTCGAGTGGTCCGGCGGAGCGGAGGACGACCGGAGTAGCCGGGCAATCGAAGGAACAACGTCCGGCAGAAGGAAGGGGTCCGGCGGGACCGGCGATGCAGTGCGAGGCGGCAACGGTAATGCGGTCGAAAGGGCCGACAGAGTAACGGCCGGTAGCAGAGGTAGTGGCGTGGTCGGAGGTGGCAGAGCGGAAACTGGCGTTGAGGCGGCCGGCAAAGCAGAAAGCGACGAGGCTGGAGGGACCGACAAGGAAGGGGCCGGCGGAGCAAGGGCAGACAGAGGCGGGGACTGCGGCGATGGCGGCGGCGGTGACGGCGACGACGGCGGCGGCGGTGGCAGCGACGGCGGCGAGGACGGTGGAGGCAGCCCAAGTTGTGCGGGCTTGGAGAGTGGGATCGGCAAGGCAAGAGCCGGTGGCGGAGGAGGCGGAACAGCCGGTGGCGGAACGTCAAAGTATCCCAATTGCTCAAGCTTGGCCTCGAAGCGAGACATAGAGGCTTGAAATGTCGTCGACCACTTCAGCGGCATCAAGTGGAGGGCGCCCGCATCGGCGGCACTAAGATGAATGTTCATCAAAATAAATTTGAGATTGGAGAAGTGGGCGGCTCGGGTAAGGAGAAAAAAGTTGGAGGGTGGGGGAAACTAGAAAAATAATAATAAAAGGAGAGGAGGGGCTGCCCGAGGAATTGATGGGGGGCAGACGGATAGAAGGGATGGGCGCAGGTGGGGTTGGCTCGAGGACTGCGGCTCGAGGAGGAGAAGCAGGTGCGGAAGCCTATTGATGTGCGGAAGCCTGTTGGTGGAAGCAGAGGAGACGTGCGGGGTTGACGATGGAGGGGGGCGGAAGGGAGGAAGCTTGTGTTGGCTCGTCGGCGTTGGGGGCGAAGATGAGCGGGGAAGGGAAATGCAGATCGTCGATGAGGCTAGGGCACTGGGCAGATTCGTCGCGGAAAGCTGCGAGGGGCTCGATCCAGGGACGCAGAGGCGCTGTGTACTTTTGACGCACGGCGTAGAGGGTGCGGTCGATTGGAACTGGAATGAACTTAGGAAGGCGTAGCCGGTGCGGGAGAGATGGTAGCCGGTGCGGAGAACAGCGGAGGCGGCAGTGTGGAACAACGGAGAGTAACGCCGAGGAAGGATAGGCTCTGATACCAAGTTGTTATAGGCTTGTTTGTTGCAGATTGTTGGCATCAGAGATACAAAGGGTCAAGCCCTAGAAATGGTGGAGGAGATGAGAGAAGATGAAACCCTAGAGGGTGGAGGAAGGAGAGAAGAGCTTAGAGAGAGAGAGAGGAATTTAGAGAGAGAGAAGGGACATTTTATAATTCATTTCTTAATAGTCAAATACATGAGAATGGTCTATTTATAAGACCCCGGGTGGCATACCCGTAATTACATAAGATGCATAAAATATTAAAACGTTAAAACATAACTACGAGTCTAATAACGATGACTCAATACACACGACGAGGTAAATAAGATAACTGACGTAGGACCATAACACATAACACATACCTCCGAGTATGTTGAGTCTTAAGCCTTAGGTGCACCTTTAACAACATAGTCTAGTCTTATCTGAGATCTTTTAGGCAGCATCTTAGGAGTTAGGAAGCATGGAAATTCACTTGAAGCCTCTCAAAATCAAGCAATTCTTGCTATGAAAGGAGTCAAATAGTTGTCTCCTACATAGTTCAAATGAACAGGTTTTGTGGATTTGCGAGCCATGCGAGATACATTATGCTACCTGACAAGAGGAAATGTAATATGGCTCTACGTGTGGATTTGATAAAAAATGTTGATGATATAATTGTTAAGATCTAATGCGAACCACATCACTGAAGTAAAGAAGATTCTTGCCTCATTTGATATTAAAGACGTAGGCTTCTTTCGTTATATTTTGGGGATAGATGTGGCAAGGTCAATGGAGGATTTTTATTTCCCAATGGAAATATGTTTTTGGCCTGCAGAAACTGAGATTTTAGATGCCAAGCTATGTAAGAGCTTGATCGATCCAAACTATGATATTCATAAAAGAATATTCAAATCTTGAACAGAAAGTGATATTTTGAATACTAGTTTGAAAACTAGTTTACTTGACTATTACACAGGCTCAGTCTCATGTGATGTGTCAATGATAAGTAAATTTATGCATTCTCCTTAAATTCACTATTATGAGGTTGTTCTATGAATTGTAAGATATTTGAAGGGAAATTGTGTACAAAGATCATGGGAACTTAAATATTTATGGATATTATGAAGCAGATTGGGTTAGAACCTCCAGAGTAAGAGGTCTAGATATGAATATTGCATGTTTTGGGAAGCAAACTTGTGTCATGAAAGAGAAAAAAACATATTTGTGGTGGCACGGTAGTTAGATGAAACCAAACATATAGTGATGGATAATCTATATGTGAGCTAATTTGAATTAAGTCCATCACATGATAACTTGGAATTGAAGTAACGGGAGTTGTATTTGGACTGTAACTACTCAAGTATTCATATTGCTCTAATTTAGATTTTAATGAAAGAACTAAACATATTAATGTTGATTGTCATTTCTTAAGAAAGAAAGTTCATATAAAATCATATTTTCCATATTGTTGCCTATGGGGGATCTTTTGGACGATATATTTACTAAATGACTATAAGAAAAATGCTGCAAGGCAATGTAACCAAGTTGGGTTTAATTGACATTTACAATGTTAGCTTATGATGGTGTTATAAAGTTAACATTGCTCAAGCTAATATGTGGGACTCAACGTGAACTTAAACAGTGGCATTGTTAGAATTGAAGTGAGCTGTCGCCCAGGCGACAGTGGTTGTCGCCCATGCGACATCGTGCGAGTAGTGACATACTCGCTAGCGAACATCACCGTGACGAGCATCACCGTGACGAGTATCGGTGACGAGTATCGGTGACGAGTATCGGTGACGAGTATCGTCGTGCCTATAAATAGAGGGGTACCCCCCCCCCCCCCCCCCCCCCCCCTAAAGAGTAACGAATCCAGACCTTCTGACAGTGACGAGTATATACTCTGAGAGTGACGAGTATAGCCATCAGAAGTGGCGAGTATCATCAACTCTGAGCGAGTTAGAGATACCAGAGCATCACCGTGACGAGCATCACCGTGACGAGCATCACCGTGACGAGCATCGGCGTGACGAGCATCGGCGTGACGAGCATCGGGGTGACGAGCATCGGGGTGACGAGCATCGGGGTGACGACCATCAGAAGTGGCGAGTATCATCAACTCTGAGCGAGTTAGAGATACCAGAGCATCACCGTGACGAGCATCGGGGTGACGAGCATCGGGGTGACGAGCATCGGGGTGACGAGTATCGGTGACGAGTATCCGTGCCGAGTATCCGTGCCGAGTATCCGTGCCGAGTATCCGTGCCGAGTATCGAAGCGACGAGTATCACCAGCGCGGTGTGCTCCGGAGGAGAAGCGGACCTTGTCCGTGACCAAGTTCTTTACTACTATTGGCTGTTGTGATTCAAGTTGGATGCAACTTGTATTCAGCCGTGTTCTGTTGTAATCTTGTTGCCAAGTATATATTACAGCTGTGTTTGTTCTGTTTTGGTATCCTTGATTGGTAGCACACAAAAATTTCAACATGGTATCAGAGGGAGGTTGCTGAAGCAGCGCCTGCTATCAAGGTTCAAGGTTGAGAATCCAAAATGGACGGCGGAGGAGGGTATGCTAGGGGACTTGGTATTGAGTTGCTCACCCAGACCAACTACAAGAAGTGGATGTCTTGTATGGAGAGCTACCTTCTTGGAGAGGATCTCTGGGAGGTTGTTGGTGGTGGGGAGCAAGAGGAAGTTGTAGCTGCCGGCGATAATGGTCCAGCTGTGAGAGCTTGGAGGAAGACCAACGCCAAGGCGGAGTTCACCTTGAAGAGAGCCATATCACCTGACTTGTTCGACCACATCATTGGTTGCAAGTCAGCGTCTGCGATCTGGATAGCCCTCGATGAGTTATTCAACAAGAAGAATGTGGCGCGGCTACAATTCCTGGAGAATGAGTTGGCGAAGTCGACTCAAGGCGAGATGGCGATATCCACCTTCTTCCTGAAGGTGAAGAACCTATGTGAGGAGATCTCGGCCTTGGATCCTGAAGAGCCAATCTCAGAGGCGAAGTTGAAGCGGCACATACTCCGAGGCTTGAGGAGGGAGTATGTCCCCTTCGTTACTTCCGTGCAAGGATGGGCTATTCAGCCCTCCCTTCTGGAGCTAGAGAACCTGCTATCGTCACAGGAGAGCTTGGCGAAGCAGATGTCGGGAGTATCCATCTCAGGAGGAGATGGCGAGGCCTTGTTCTCAGGAAAGAGGAGATCCTGGGACAAGAGGAAGAAGAACCCCCGAGAGGGACCTTCAACGTCATCTCAGGGAGATGGGGGGAAGTTCCTTCCTGCCCGTGACGAGAAGGGGGGATACCTTTGCTTTGCCTGTAAGAAGTACGGGCATATGGCAAAGGATTGTCGGTCTAATCTCCAGGCCGGTCATGTTGCTGAGAAATGTGGAGACCATCAGAGAGGTGGAGACCATCGAAGAGGTGGAGGTCACCAGGGCGGTGAGAGGGGAGACAATTGTTTCCTGGCAGAGATGACGGCAACGTCAGTCGATGTCTTAGCCTCCATCAACCTCGAGGACGACTGGATAGTGGATTCCGGTTGCGGGCATCATCTCACTGGAGATATGTCGAAGTTTGCCTCCTCGGCAGCATATGAAGGATCGGATGCTATCATCACTGCGGATGATACGGTGCATCCAGTGGAGCGAGAAGGGAAGGTGTCCCTTGGGAGTATAGAGAAGCCAGTGACACTGAAGAGTGTCTATCACGTGCCTGGCATGAAGAAGAACCTCTTCTCAGTGGCGAACGCCGTGGATGTTGGATACCACGTGCTGTTTGGACCAAAGGAGGTGAAGTTCTTGAAGAACCTATCGTCTGTCGATGCTGACGTCACGCTCACCGGGAGAAGGGTGAAGGACTTGTATGTTCTGTCTGCAAGTGCCTACGTGGACAAGCTGAAGACAAACGACAGCGCTGTGATCTGGCATGAGAGGCTGGGTCATGTGGGGATGGACAAGCTGAAGATGATGGCGGCAAATGGCCTAGTGAATGGCCTGCCTCATCTCACTTCCTACGGCGACGGCCATGTGTGCGACGGATGCCAATATGGAAAGTCACATCGACTTCCATTTGACAAGTCGGAGACCAGGTGTAAGGCACCTCTTGAGTGCGTACATGCTGACGTGATGGGGCCGTGTGCCACCCGTACTTATGGAGGCAATCAGAAGTGTTCAGCAAGTTCCTCGAGTGGAAGGAGCTTGTGGAGGGGAGGCTGAACCGCAGAGTCAAGAAGCTGAGGAGCGACAATGGAGGGGAGTTTACCTCCAATGAGTTTGCTTCTTTCTGCAGGAGGTTCGGCATTCGGCGGGAGCTCTCCTGCGCTCACACCCCTCAGCAGAATAGGGTGACAGAGAGGAAGATCCGCCATCTGGTGGAGACTACCAGGAGTTGGCTACATGCCAAGAGCATTCCTAAGGCCTTATGGGCGGAGGGAATGGCGTGTGCCACCCATGTGATCAACCGGCTACCATTGAGTCCCAACAGGATGGTGTCTCCGCACCAGCTCATGTTTGGAGAGAAGCCGAATGTGAGTCACATGAGGGTGTTTGGTTCTACCTGCTTCGTGCACGTTCCAGAGGCCGAGAGAACCAAGTTGGAGCCGAAAGCGAGGAAGTGTGTCTTCATCGGCTACGACGAGAGGAAGAAGGGCTGGAAGTGCATGAACCCGCAGACCCACAAGTTCGTCGTCTCGCGCGACGTAGTGTTTGACGAACTGATCTCGTATCAGGGAGTCTCTTCCGTGGTGCTGCCGGAGAGTGGAGAATCGAGCAGGAGAGAAGAAGAGTGGGTCACTGAGGACCCTACTGTGGAGTTGGAGGTTTCTCCAAGTGCCCCATCGCCATCTAGCTCAGGAGGAGCATCTGGCTCAGGGGGAGCTTCGATCTCTAGAAGCAGGGAGAGTATTGCTCCTAGAGGAGGACAGAGAGGAGCTGGAGAAGAGGATTCTACCGGAGCGGTAGATAGTGGCCAAGCCTTGAGGAGGTCGAAGCGGACCATCGTCCCGCCTGCTCGCTATAAGGAGGGGAACTTCGTGAGTCTGGTTTCCTGCTTCTTCGCAGGACCACTCGAAGAGAGGGAACCTGCCTGCTTTGAGGATGCAGCTGGCATCAAGGAGTGGGACGAGGCCATGGAGGAAGAGACGGAGGCCGAGTACAAGGCGTCGTCCTTAGCAGCTCAGGAGTGTGTCTGGCTAAGGAGACTAGTGGAGGATGTGGATGAGGAGGTCAGCGGACCTACTGTGCTTCGCGGGGACAATGAGAGTGCATTGAAACTGGTAACCGATCCAGTGTGACATGCGAGGACCAAGCACATTGAGATCGAGCATCACTTCATCAGAGAGAAGGTGCTGGGTGGCTTGATCGCTGTGGAGCATGTGCGGAGTGAAGAGAACCTGACGGATATATTCACGAAGCCCCTATCGGCGGGGCCGTTCCGGAGGCTTCGCTCATTGCTTGGAGTTGTTCCCGGAGTTCACTTCAAGGGGGAGTGTTAGAATTGAAGTGAGCTGTCGCCCAGGCGACAGTGGTTGTCGCCCAGGCGACAGCGTGCGAGTAGCGACATACTCGCTAGCGAGCATCACCGTGACGAGCATCACCGTGACGAGCATCACGGTGACGAGTATCGGTGACGAGTATCGGTGACGAGTATCGGTGACGAGTATCGGTGACGAGTATCGGTGACGAGTATCGGTGACGAGTATCGGTGACGAGTATCGGTGACGAGTATCGGTGACGAGTATCGGTGACGAGTATCGTCGTGCCTATAAATAGAGGGGTACCCCCCCCCCCCCCCCCCCTAAAGAGTAACGAATCCAGACCTTCTGACAGTGACGAGTATATACTCTGAGAGTGACGAGTATAGCCATCAGAAGTGGCGAGTATCATCAACTCTGAGCGAGTTAGAGATACCAGAGCATCACCGTGACGAGCATCACCGTGACGAGCATCACCGTGACGAGCATCACCGTGACGAGCATCGGCGTGACGAGCATCGGCGTGACGAGCATCGGGGTGACGAGCATCGGGGTGACGACCATCAGAAGTGGCGAGTATCATCAACTCTGAGCGAGTTAGAGATACCAGAGCATCACCGTGACGAGCATCGGCGTGACGAGCATCGGGGTGACGAGCATCGGGGTGACGAGCATCGGGGTGACGAGCATCGGGGTGACGAGCATCGGGGTGACGAGTATCGGTGACGAGTATCGGTGCCGAGTATCCGTGCCGAGTATCCGTGCCGAGTATCCGTGCCGAGTATCGAAGCGACGAGTATCACCAGCGCGGTGTGCTCCGGAGGAGAAGCGGACCTTGTCCGTGACCAAGTTCTTTACTACTATTGGCTGTTGTGATTCAAGTTGGATGCAACTTGTATTCAGCCGTGTTCTGTTGTAATCTTGTTGCCAAGTATATATTACAGCTGTGTTTGTTCTGTTTTGGTATCCTTGATTGGTAGCACACAAAAATTTCAACAGGCATTCCCCATTATTGGGGTTTCCCTTCAGGAGCCTTACATAAATAGCAGATGGAGTCTTCTTAATAATCTAAGCTATCCATAACTCCTTTTATCTTCAAGGAAGTGTCCTGTTAAGGTTTCGGCAATCTTCTCTTATGGCTAAAGCTTCCTCCAGGAAGTGCCCAACTAAGGTCTTAGGGAACCTTCTCCTAAAGCAAAAGCTTCCTCAAGGTAATCTTCAAGCATAACATAGATGAACTTAGTATATGTATCCAGTACCTTGAGATCAAAATCCTGGAGATTGTTTAGTACATTAACAAGAAATACAAGTTTTAGAAATGCAATGTTGAACCAAACATTATTAGAAGTCACGATAACTCCAAGGAGGCACAAAAAATATCTTCTTTTTGATTGATAATGATAAATACCTCTGAGTATATGCTACATAATCCCAAGAATTTTGTCAATAATTATAGAGAGTCTATAAAAATCTGGACTTTGACATAAACCTATTCTGCAACATGAAAAAATTAATGAATTCACACTAGCAACAGCTATAGCAGAATTTTGCGCTAATTTCTTAAACAGATTTAGAATCTCCCCCAACTTCCAATCACCAGCCAACCAACGTAAAAGACGACTAACCAAATCCTGCATGAAATCTTCTCCAATAGTCCCAATGACAAGCTCAATAGCCACCTCGATCCTCTCTTCCTTGTACAGACTATCTATCACTATACAGTAGGTGAACTTATTAGGAGTAACATTCTTCTGAATCATCTCAGTAAACATCTCCAAAACCTCCCTGCTTTCTCCAAACAAGTAGAGTTGATGAAACAAGGTGTTAAATGTGATAACATCAGGGACAAAACTCCAACCACCAGTGATCATACATCTTGCAAGACGAAGCTTTTGATTTATAAACAAACTGCGAATCAGAAGTGTAAGTGTACAAGCATCTGGTTCAATCCCCCTCTTCACCATAGTGCTAAAGAGATGCAACGAATTCGTAGACCAACTACCATCCAGACATCTACTCAGAAGTGTATTGTAGAAGACAACATCTGGGAACCAATCCAATTCTGAACTCTTCCCCAATAAATCCATGGCTTCCTGTAGCTTAGAATCCCTGCACAAGCAGTCGAAGAGTATATTCAAAGTATCCAGATTTGGAAGCAGACCGTTGAATCTCATGGCATCCAACAGCCCAAATGCTTCTTCAAATCTTCTGGCTTTACAGAGCCCGTTCATATAAACGTTGTAAGTTACCTCATCTGGCTTCCACCCCTTCAATTGGCTCTCACCCAAAATCTTTTCTACCTCATCAAACTCTCCGTTTCTACTCAATGCATCAATCAATACTGTGTACATGAAGGTATCTGGAACAAACCCAAAACTTTTGGTCAATACCACAAAATGCATGGCCTCCTTTATCCTTCCTTGAGAGCAATAGCCATGAACGAGGGAATTACAGGCTTGGGGAGTGGGGAAGCATTTATTGTCAAGCATGATGTCAAGAAGACCGATAGCTTCCATGATTCTTCCAGCACGGGAGAGGGCGGTGATGACGGTGGAGTAGGTGACTGTGTCTGGCGGAGGGCCATACCGGAGCATATAATCAAGAACAGAGTAGGCGGAATCAAAGCGCTCAGCACGGGTGGAGGAGAGGATGAGTTTGAGGAAGATGGTGAATGAAGAGGTTGTAAGGGGAAGGCCGGAGGATAGCAGCGAGCTGAAGGCGGCCGAAGCTGCCGCAGTGTGGTTGGCAAGTAGAAGAGAATTGATTAAGGCGTTGTAAGAAGCAGTGGAAGGGCGGAAGAGGTGACGGAGAAAGCGTCGGGTGACGGTGATAGTTCTTGAGTGGGAGAGGGATGAGGACTGAGGGAAGCGGGAGGGGAAGTGGTCGGGACGGCGTGAGAAGGAGAAAACGGCAGAACGAAAGAGGGAGAGATAATCGGGGGAGGGAGGATGCAGGGAGGGAGAGGAGACGGCGGAAATGGTTGTAAGACGGCGATATCGTGACACTGAGATATAGGGCATAAGACCGCCGGGAAACAAACCGATAACGAACCAGCCAACGAGTAGGTAAGAGAGAGAATCCCAGGGTTTCGCCGGAATGTTTTCATGTGGTGATGGCGCACGCGACCTTCCTAAAAAACAAATTCATAAAATCTGTAGTGAGAGAATCCCAGGGTTACGCCATTTGGTATCCGCAAATTTGTTATTAGCAGTCCAATTCTCCCTATTCGCACTCCAATTTCTATGAGATGCAAAGTGACAAAAAGGCATTTGAAGGTGCAAAGTGACAAAATTCCATTATTCAGCTGCTGTGGGGCGACGTGAGAGAACTGATCACTTCCCTCACTCTTTACTTCCGCAACTCTCCCTTCCAAAATCTATTCCCAGGATTCACATTAATTTTCGTGTGATTTTCTGAAGGTGATGAGGAATGGCGACAACATATTTGGCCTCAGTGCTTGCCTTGCTCACTCTTCTCCTGACGGGATATCTTCTGCCGGTGGAGGGGTCTATTGGCGTGAACTGGGGGATGCTTTCTACGCACAGGATGTCTCCTTCCGTAGTTGTAGATCTCATGAAGGACAATCAAATTGGTAAAGTGAAGCTCTTCGATACCAGCCCGGCGGTTCTTAGGGCGCTGATGGGGAGCAGCATTGAAGTGATGATTGGGATCCCGAATGAAATGCTGGGACTTCTTAGCTCCTCCCCTGCCTCTGCGGACGTATGGATCAGTCAGAATGTCTCGAGATACGTGGTTAAAGGTGGAGTGAACATAAGGTATTTCTATTTTTTTTTTAAATTAATGATGATCTTTAGATGCACTTTGCCTGATTTATTTGGGTGTTTAAGAGAGAACGACGATTTGGGTTTCCTATTGTTTAACAGTTTTTGATCTCTATCGCTATTTTTGATGTTCCATTTGTATTTTATCAGATTGAAATTGTTGGTGGTAGGTTAATCAATGGAAAGAAACCTTTGGCTTCCAAATGGTTGGCACGGGTTAAAATTCTTGGAAAAAAGGAAAAAAATTGTGTTCTTAGGAAAAGGCTTGTTATACCACCCATAAAGGCCTTGGGGTACGTCTAAAGGAAACCCCGCTTAAGAAAGGTGGGGGCAACGGACAACGCATAATCGCTTGAGTTGAAAAGACCGAGCCCGCCATTCCCGCCGCCATCCGCCAAAGTCAAGGCGCGCCCGGAGCAAACCGCAGATGCATGCACCACCGCGTGCACGGTAGCACACGGGCAGCACCCCCCATCGCGGGGAAGCGGCCCGGCCGCGCACCGACTGCACCCCTCAAGGGGGCGCAGCTCCAGCCGCACCCCTTGGGGGGTGCGGCCCGAGCCGCACCCCCCTTAGGGGTGCGACCCAGCCGCACCCCTCAAGGGGTGCGGCCCCAGCCGCACCCCATGAGAGGTGCGGCCCGAGCCGCACCTCCCTTGAGGGGTGCGGCCCCAACCGCACCCCTTAGGGGTGCGGCCCAGCCGCACCCCTCAAGGGGTGCGGCCCCAGCCGCACCCCATGAGAGGTGCGGCCCGAGACACACCTCCCTTGAAGGGTGCGGCCCCAACCGCACCCCTTAGGGGGTGCGGCCCTAGCCGCACCCCCCTTGAGGGGTGCGGCCCGGCCGCACCCCTCCAGGGGTGCGGCCCTAGCCGCACCCCTTGGGGAGTGCGGCCCAAGCCGCACCCCCTTGAGGGGTGCGGCCAAACCACCCCCCCTTGGGGTGCGGCCTAGCCGCGTCCCCCCGGGATGCGGCCCAACCGCGCCGCCCTTAGGGTGCGGCCAGGCCTCCTCCCCGCGCTTTCTCCACAAGGGGGCTCGTAAGGGACACCGCCGTATTCACGCCCCCTCGTCGGGCGCGTCGGATCCCAATTCCCCTTTGGGGGACAACTTCCCGTTCCACCGTTTGCTCGGAACGCCTCCGCTCTCACGCGCGCTCAGAACACTACTAAGCGCGCTCAGAGCGCTTCCATGTTCGTTGCGCGCTCGGAGCACTTTAGCGCTCACGCGCGCTCAGAACGCTCCCGAACGCGTTCGGGAGCGTTCTCACTTTTTGTCTTTCAGGCGTCTCACTTTTTGTCTTTCAGGCGTCTCACTTTTTGTCTTTCAGGCGTCTCACTTTTTGTCTTTCAGGCGTCTCACTTTTTGTCTTTCAGGCTTCTCACTTTTTGGGTTTCAGGCTTCTCACTTTTTGGGTTTCAGGCTTCTCACTTTTCAGGAACAGTTAGTCGCCTTTTTCGCCTCCAACGGAACTGCCCGAACTGCCCGAGCTGCCCAAGCTGCCCGAGGGGCAAGGTGGTCATTTACGAAAAAATGGCGATCCGAGGGCCCCAAACCGGAGAATATGATTCGTCCACCAAACAGTTATGGAAACTTCAAACGGCGAGATTACCGGACTACCCCCGGCCAAAGCTATAAAAAGGGCCCTGGGGCTTCATTTGAAGGGACCTTGACTTCTGGACCCGGGAGAGCTCCTTGCAGACTTTTGCGGAATTCTCCTTCGGCACTTGAAGATCTCCTTCGGGACTTGAAGATCTCCTTCGTGGACTTGAAGATCTTCATCATCCCGAAAGGCGACAAGCATTCTCAGAAGGAAAAGGCGACTAGCCTTCTCACTTCCGAAAGGCGACTAACCTTCTCACTTCCGAAAGGCGACAAGATCTTCATCATCCCGAAAGGCGACAAGCATTCTCAGAAGGAAAAAGGCGACTAGCCTTCTCACTTCCGAAAGGCGACTAGCCTTCTCACTTCCGAAAAGGCGACAAGATCTTCATCATCCCAAAAGGCGACAAGCATTCTCAGAAGGAAAAGGCGACTAGCCTTCTCACTTTCGAAAGGCGACAAGCATTCTCAGAAGGAAAAGGCGACTAGCTTTCTCACTTCCGAAAGGCGACCAACATTCTCAGAAGGGAAAAAGACTTAGTTTTTCCGAGAGGTGGCCTGTCACCCTCGAAGCTCTCTTTCTCCAAGTATTGTAACGAGCAGCGGTCTGTCGCGCTCGAGTTCTAGCTTCCAAGTTGTAACTCCTCCAGAAGATAGTGAAGTTTGGTCGGCACAGCTCCGGCCGCGTGGTTTTTTACCCTTTCCGGGTTTTCCACGTTAAAAAGTCTCTGCGTACTCAACGAACCTCTAATTGACTGTTTGCGCGCTTAGCTCGCTCACGAGCTGAGGCGGTTCAAGTGAACTGGTCTACCAAGAGCCCTAAGCGTTCCGCAACAGTTTGGCGCCGTCTGTGGGAACATTCCCAACAACTCTTCAAAAGCCGACTGCCATGGCAAGGAAGAGTGCTCGCACTACTGAAGGATCGATGCCGGAAGGACGCGTCGACCCGGCTCCCTCCCACTCGCTTATCGATGCACCTCCCGCAGAGGAGGCGCTACCAGCACCCACGGCGGGTTTGGAGGTGCGCATGCGGCAGATCGAAGAACATCAAGCTGAGATGTTGGCTCTCGTAAGGAATCTTGGGGCTCCTCCAGCTCCGATCCAGCCGCCAGCTCTGAACGCACCACCACCCCCAATTCTGAATCATGCCCCGAACGGGGAAGCCACCCAGGAAGACGAAGCCTCAGAAGGATTCTCCAATGCGGCAAGTTCCGCTCACCTTGCCCCACCAGCTGGAGGCCCAGAAGCTAACCACCGCCACCACCCCGGAAGAGCTGCCCCTGAGCAAGAAGTGGAAAGAGCTACGCGAGAAGAAATACGCAACATGATAGAAGAGGAGTATGCCCAAGCAGGGCGACGCGCGGCTCTCGCCCGCCATCCCGCGCGCCACGGCTCCCCGCTATCACCTCAAGTCCTGGACCATCCAATTCCAAACGGTTTCAAGCTTCCCAACATCGAAACGTTCGACGGGACGGACGACCCGCTGGAACACGTCAATCACTTCACCACCATCATGGGGATTTACAGCGCCCCCGACCAACTCCTCTGTCGAGTGTTCCCGACAACTTTGAAAGGACAAACGCGCACCTGGTTCCACTCCCTGCGAGATGGGGCCATCAACAACTTCGCAGAAATGACGCGGCAGTTCGTGGACCAGTTCATCGCCAATCGTAGGATTGTCCGAGATCCTTCCCATCTCTCGGGAATCCGCCAGAACGACGGAGAAACTCTGAAGGATTTTTTCCGACGCTTCACCTCTGAGGCGCGACAGATCCCGGGAGTCGACCCCGAGCTTTTGCGAGGATTTTTCCTTGGAGGACTCCGCCCAAGTGGCTTCTACTCAGCTCTGATGAGAGAAACCGTACAAAGCTATCCTGACCTCGTTCAGCGAGTCGAGGCCCAGATAGCAGCAGATGAGGCAATTGAAGCGCACCGCCGACAGTTCGAGGGGAGCTCGAAGAGGAAGAAAGAGGAGTCACTGCCACAGGCAGTTCCCAATGAGAACAGCAAGCATCACGACAACCCCAGCCGAGACCGAAGATCTCGCCAGCATCAGGACTACACTCCACTGAACACTACCAGGACTAACGTCCTCCTCTCCATCCGTGATAGCGACGCGCTTCGCAGGCACGAGCCGCTTGCACCGAACAGAGGAAATCAGTCGCAGTATTGTGACTTTCATCGCGGGCGCGGACACAGGACTGAAGGCTGCAACAAATTGAAGGAGGAAATCGAGCGCCTTGTCCAACAAGGCCTTCTCGGAAGGTTTTTACTAAACCAGGTCCCAAACCAACACGGACCACGGGCTGACACTCCAGTAGAGGACAACGCTGTACCCCGACACGGATGAACCAGAGATACCGGGCAGGGAAACTTTCCTCGTAGTAGAGCACGCACAACCCGCATTTCATTTGTCGTCGATTTCTGTTTTCCGCTCCTTCCAGTTTTCTGCTTTTAAAAACAGTAAGCCGCAAGATTATACTTGCGCGCATGTATCCATTATGTATTTGAAATTACTACATTTGCTCTCTGTCTCAATCAGCGGTACTAATCTTCTAAAGTGAGGCACCGAAAAGTTAAAGTCACATACGACCCTCAGCATTATTATCAAACGACAAACTCGCCAACATAGGAAAAAGAAGGGGCCTCTCACAAGTGGAGGACATACGTCGAGTCCAACAATCTAAACCAAGTCCGTAAAAAGGACAACACAGCTCCCACGCTGCAGAGCATCATGCTCCCGCGTTGCAGGGCACACAGCTCCCACGCTGCAGAGCATCATGCTCCCGCGTTGCAGGGCACACATAGCTCCCACGCTGCAGAGCAACATGCTCCCGCATTGCAGGGCACACAGCTCCCACGCTGCAGAGCAACATGCTCCCGCGTTGCAGGGCACATAGCTCCCACGCTGCAGAGCATCATGCTCCCGCGTTGCAGGGCACACATAGCTCCCACGCTGCAGAGCATCATGCTCCCGCGTTGCAGGGCACACATAGCTCCCACGCTGCAGAGCAACATGCTCCCGCGTTGCAGGGCACACAGCTCCCACGCTGCAGAGCATCATGCTCCCGCGTCGCAGGGCACACCGCACCCACGCTGCAGAGCAACGTGCTCCCACGTTGCAGGGCACACAGCTCCCACGCTGCAGAGCATCATGCTCCCGCGTCGCAGGGCACACCGCTCCCACGCTGCAGAGCAACATGCTCCCGCGTTGCAGGGCACACAGCTCCCACGCTGCAGAGCATCATGCTCCCGCTATTCACCGGCCAAGTCTACATCATGTAAAAGTCGTGAGCAAAGGCACGTGCACCAAAGCCGCGGGCACAGAACCGTGCAAAAAAGTCGCGAGCAAAGACTCGTGCACCAAAGCCGCGAGCACAGACTCGTGCACCAAAGCCCCGAGCACAGACTCGTGCAAAAAAAAGCCGCAAGCACAGACTTGCGCAAACTAATTTTCTATTGTGTAAAAGCCGCGGGCTCAGAACCGCGCAAGCTAATCTGTCATTTTGCATAAACCCCTCAGCCCATGCGGATATCAGAGCCGGGCAGCAAGCCCACAACGACCTCGGAAAACCAACACCCTCCGACATCAGCTCCTACCAGAAAAGCGTCGCACAGTGGACAATGGGTGAAGCCGCCACAGAAAAATTAAAACCTCCGAACTCCTCGCATCGAAACTCGGACTCCGAAGGTTTGGGGGGCTTATGTTATACCACCCATAAAGGCCTTGGGGTACGTCTAAAGGAAACCCCGCTTAAGAAAGGTGGGGGCAACGGACAACGCATAATCGCTTGAGTTGAAAAGACCGAGCCCGCCATTCCCGCCGCCATCCGCCAAAGTCAAGGCGCGCCCGGAGCAAACCGCAGATGCATGCACCACCGCGTGCACGGTAGCACACGGGCAGCACCCCCCATCGCGGGGAAGCGGCCCGGCCGCGCACCGACTGCACCCCTCAAGGGGGCGCAGCTCCAGCCGCACCCCTTGGGGGGTGCGGCCCGAGCCGCACCCCCCTTAGGGGTGCGGCCCAGCCGCACCCCTCAAGGGGTGCGGCCCCAGCCGCACCCCATGAGAGGTGCGGCCCGAGCCGCACCTCCCTTGAGGGGTGCGGCCCCAACCGCACCCCTTAGGGGTGCGGCCCAGCCGCACCCCTCAAGGGGTGCGGCCCCAGCCGCACCCCATGAGAGGTGCGGCCCGAGCCACACCTCCCTTGAAGGGTGCGGCCCAGCCGCACCCCTCAAGGGGTGCGGCCCCAGCCGCACCCCATGAGAGGTGCGGCCCGAGCCACACCTCCCTTGAAGGGTGCGGCCCCAACCGCACCCCTTAGGGGGTGCGGCCCTAGCCGCACCCCCCTTGAGGGGTGCGGCCTGGCCGCACCCCTCCAGGGGTGCGGCCCTAGCCGCACCCCTTGGGGAGTGCGGCCCAAACCGCACCCCCTTGAGGGGTGCGGCCAAACCGCCCCCCTTGGGGTGCGGCCTAGCCGCGTCCCCCCGGGATGCGGCCCAACCGCGCCGCCCTTAGGGTGCGGCCAGGCCTCCTCCCCGCGCTTTCTCCACAAGGGGGCTCGTAAGGGACACCGCCGTATTCACGCCCCCTCGTCGGGCGCGTCGGATCCCAATTCCCCTTTGGGGGACAACTTCCCGTTCCACCGTTTGCTCGGAACGCCTCCGCGCTCACGCGCGCTCAGAACACTACTAAGCGCGCTCAGAGCGCTTCCATGTTCGTTGCGCGCTCGGAGCACTTTAGCGCTCACAGCGCGCTCAGAACGCTCCCGAACGCGTTCGGGAGCGTTCTCACTTTTTGTCTTTCAGGCGTCTCACTTTTTGTCTTTCAGGCGTCTCACTTTTTGTCTTTCAGGCGTCTCACTTTTTGTCTTTCAGGCGTCTCACTTTTTGTCTTTCAGGCTTCTCACTTTTTGGGTTTCAGGCTTCTCACTTTTTGGGTTTCAGGCTTCTCACTTTTTGGGTTTCAGGCTTCTCACTTTTCCGGAACAGTTAGTCGCCTTTTTCGCCTCCAACGGAACTGCCCGAACTGCCCGAGCTGCCCAAGCTGCCCGAGGGGCAAGGTGGTCATTTACGAAAAATGGCGATCCGAGGGCCCCAAACCGGAGAATATGATTCGTCCACCAAACATTTATGGAAACTGCAAACGGCGAGATTACCGGACTACCCCCGGCCAAAGCTATAAAAAGGGCCCTGGGGCTTCATTTGAAGGGACCTTGACTTCTGGACCCGGGAGAGCTCCTTGCAGACTTTTGCGGAATTCTCCTTCGGCACTTGAAGATCTCCTTCGGGACTTGAAGATCTCCTTCGTGGACTTGAAGATCTTCATCATCCCGAAAGGCGACAAGCATTCTCAGAAGGAAAATGCGACTAGCCTTCTCACTTCCGAAAGGCGACTAGCCTTCTCACTTCCGAAAGGCGACAAGATCTTCATCATCCCGAAAGGCGACAAGCATTCTCAGAAGGAAAAGGCGACTAGCCTTCTCACTTCCGAAAGGCGACTAGCCTTCTCACTTCCGAAAGGCGACAAGATCTTCATCATCCCAAAAGGCGACAAGCATTCTCAGAAGGAAAAGGCGACTAGCCTTCTCACTTTCGAAAGGCGACAAGCATTCTCAGAAGGAAAAGGCGACTAGCTTTCTCACTTCCGAAAGGCGACCAGCATTCTCAGAAGGGAAAAAGACTTAGTTTTTCCGAGAGGTGGCCTGTCACCCTCGAAGCTCTCTTTCTCCAAGTATTGTAACGAGCAGCGGTCTGTCGCGCTCGAGTTCTAGCTTCCAAGTTGTAACTCCTCCAGAAGATAGTGAAGTTTGGTCGGCACAGCTCCGGCCGCGTGGTTTTTTACCCTTTCCGGGTTTTCCACGTTAAAAAGTCTCTGCGTACTCAACGAACCTCTAATTGACTGTTTGCGCGCTTAGCTCGCTCACGAGCTGAGGCGGTTCAAGTGAACCGGTCTACCAAGAGCCCTAAGCGTTCCGCAACAAGGCTCAACGTCCACTTGCTGTTGTAACACTTCATTTCTCATAGTAATACGTGTTCATGGTATTTGCCATCTGTGGTAAACTGTAGATGATGGTTTGAAGATTATATGATCAGAAGGACTGTCATTTTTCTGATTTCACAAAAACTATTATGTCCTTAGATTTTGTGGAATTCAAATGCGTCTAGCTTACCAATAATTTTCATTAACAATTATATGTCTATGATGTATTTTAGGGTTTCATGGTAATCGACACCTTTTAGAATTTTACCTATCAAATGCATGTTCTTTGTAATGGGTGCTTGTTGAGCTTGTTGATTTTGTTCCTTTTAAAGTTAGTTTCTTTTATTCTTCATTGAGGTTGTTTGGCCATGAATGTGTTTTTGTATCTATTTTTGAAATTGCTTTGATTAGTTTTGAATCACATGCACTTGAATTCCTTTGTATATATATTTCATTTGCAATAAATTGGTTGATGGAGAAGGTGCTTCGTGTGGATGTTTTTTGCTTATTAATTGTGTAAGGTCCTTGACTACAGGATCATGTTTGAATAGTTTTCTTATTAGTTTGACCTAATTTTTTTTATCTGCTTTTATCGTCAGGCTTTACGTTTAATGTTAAGACAATATGTTTGAACCTTGCTTCTTTTGATGTTGTTGATTATTTCCTTAAAAATTTCTTTCTAGGTTGTTTGTTGCACTGAAATTTTATTGGTTACCCACACCATTATCAATCCCTAGCTCGAATGAGACAATATGAGTGTTGATTGTAGGTTGATAACCAATTGTAAGACTCATGTAAAAATTATTTAAATAACTCCAATTTTTAATTTTGTTAGTGCTGTAGAATTCCTCTGAAGGTGTGTGCGGTGCGCCACAATTTAACTCTGATTATAGTAAAAATTATGCTTAGGCTTGTTAGTTGAAATTCTAGGACTTTAAATGAAAAGATAAGAGAATTGATGGACATAATAATCCGAAAAGGAATAAACATAAATTATTTACAAGAGACTAAGGCTCCGTTTGGCCCGGCGGTGGCGGTCGTGAACGCGGTGGTTATGAACCGTCGTTCGTGAACGCCCGACCTCACCTAAGGAACTTCATCCACTTTTATGTTCAAAACTAGTTTCTTTTCTTGGTGGCGGTCATAACCGTTGCAAGCCAAACTACGTTATCAAGGCGCGCGCCTGAGGCGCCCGGTGCACCATGCGCACCGGTCAGTGCCTCTGCAAGGCAGAGGCGGGCGAGGTGCTTCAGGTGCGCCTAGGCGCGCGCCTTACCAACTCCCAGGCGCACCAAAGGCGCGCCTGGGCTTTTCAAGCTATTTTCTTCACGCGGTTTTTTTGGGAGGGGGGCAAAAACATGATCTCAGACGCACCCGAGACACACCTAGGGCACTTTGGCCTCCAATTCACCAATTTTCAGTGAATTGAGTTCTCGATTCACTGAAAAACAGCAAATTTGACATCCAATTCGCTGATTTTCAGTGAATTGGGCACCCAATTCACTAAAAATCAGCGAATTGGATGCCCACTTCACTGATTTTCAGTGAATTGGACACCAAATTCACATAAAATCAATGAATTGGATGTCAAATTCGTTGATTTTCAGTGAATTCGGTGACCAATTCGCTGATTTTCCGTGAATTGGGCACCCAATTCATTTTTGCGCCTCACGTGCAGCAGGCTTGCGCCTGCGCCTAGGCTCCAGGACCCCTTTGCGCCTCGGTGCGCCTTGCGCTTTTCATAACTTAGATGCCAAACATACATTTTATGATTGTTGCATTTTTGTCCAAATTCCCGGAGCAAAAATGGCGCACCAAACGGAGCCTAAGTGACAAAAAATCAAATATTGGGGATGATTTTAAATTGTTATTTGTTGAAAAGGTTAATAATAAAAATGAGGTTATGATAGTGGTGGATAAAGAGTAAAATAAAAATTTATTGATATAAATATGCTACTGAGATAATTATCAGTGATGATATCCTCATATAGTTCCTCAAGTTCGATTGAAGATAAATTAGAAGATCTATTTTATGAAGAGATTGACTTTCTATGATGTATACCCCATGAAGAGAAGATAATTAATAGTGGTTGCCGAACTTCGCATAAATGTTACCGTATGATGGGCTATGAGAATATTTATGATGGGTTTAAAATAGGAGAAAAAATAGAAGCAAAGAAATTAAAGTTGAGTTGTTGCTTATGCTATTGGAATAATGAACACCTACTTTAAGAAAAGAAAGTATTATTTAGTTATGACCGGAGCCACCAGATCACAACTAGGTTTATTTCATTTAGCAGAAAAAAGAAAATTTCTTGCAAAGGTTGTAACTTGTAAGGTAATTCCAAGAGAGGGTTTGACGCAAAATAAAGAAATAATTATGAAAATAAATTTTAAGTCTTAAAAAGAAATAATTTCCTTAGTATTAATTGGCTGAATTTGAAAGGTGAGGAATTAATTATTAATTTTTTAAGCTCAATTATTAAAGAAGACAAAGGCTCCGTTTGGCACGACGATAGCGGTCGTGAACGCGGTGGTTATGAGCCATCGTTTGTGAACGCCCGACCTCACCTAAGGAACTTCATTCCTTTTTATGTTCCAAACTAGCTTTCTTTTCTTGGTGGCGGTCATAACCGTTGTCATGTTAAGCATACATTCTATGGCGATGGCTTTTTTGCCCAAACTCACCGGAGCAAAAACGCCGTGCCAGACGGAGCCGAAGTGAAGTTCTTTAGTAGAGAAAAATATGTTGTGAGATAATATCTCTAGTTATGTTATGATGATTGCATAAATATCTTAGAAGAGTTTATAATAAATCATTTATTGGTAAGGAGACTTGCATAAATATTTTGAATTTAATTTTTTTTATTATGTATTATTACTTGTCCGTCTGGTCATGAATGTGTTTTTGTATTCTTCTTGAAATTGCTTTATTAGTTGTGAATCACATGCAGTTGGGTTCCTTATTATCCTTTATTTGTGATAATTTGGCTGATGGAGGAGGTATTTCATGTGAATAATGTTAGGATTTATGTTATGTTTATGTATTGTATTGTCACATGCCCTCCTTATTGTATGCACACCTCACTTTTATAAAGGAGTGGTGATTATTTTCTAAGTAAGAATTTAATTTCCTTTTCATCAACATATGATTTATCCACTAGTGGTGATTATTTGCCAAGTAAGAATGTAATTTTTCTGCTCATTAATTGTTTAAGGTCCTTAATTAACAGATCGTTTTTGACTAATTTGATTATTAGTTTTCTTTGCACTCATTCATATTTTCTATCAATTTGTATCTGCTTTTTTTCGTCAAGTTGTACATTCAATTTTAGATGATATGTTTGATCCCCACTTCTCTAGATGTTGTTGGTTTCTTTCTTTATTTGTTTAACAATGTTTTTTCGGGGTTGTTTGTTGTACTATTTTTTTTCTCATCCACGCCATTATGGGTTCTTAGTCCAGATGAGAAATGTTAAGTGTTGATGTTAGGTTGATAACTAATGTAGAACTCATTACTCATGTAAAAAACTACTAAAATGACTCCAACTTTGAATGTTGTTAGTGCTAAGGAATTCTCCATAAACAAAGTACCACAATTTAACTCAATTATGGTGAAAATTAAGCTTTGATTTGTTACTTGGAATTTGAGGGGTTTAAATGAAAAGCTAAGATAGTTGATGGACATGGTAATCCGAAGAGGAATAAACGCTACTTTTTTGCAAGAGACTAAGTGAGAACGAGAAATAAATCAAATATATTGGGGATGGTTTTAAATTATTGTTTGTTGAAGAGGTTAATAATAAAAACGAGGTTACGAGTGTGGTGGATAAAGAGTTTGAAATGAAAAATAGTGATATGAACAGGTTTAGCATTGAGATAATTATCGATGATAATATTATTGTGTGGATAATGTCTAAACACCTTATGCTGGGTATTACGGAGAGATGTAAATGTTATTTTGAAGAGTCATTAAATGAAAATTTGAAGTAAGAAAATATATTGGAGGAAGTTAACGAACAAAGTAAATTATTGACTTAGGATCATTTACTGAGACCACTCTTCTAACATTGCATAATTACAAAGTCCTCCCCTTACCGGAGGGAGGGGGAGGGGTTGGAAATCTTTTCTACATGCATGTTGTCTAAAAAGAGAAGTGAGACTAGCTTTGAAGGAGATGCATAAACGTAAAACCTTAGGCTTTGATGAGATATATATTGAGATTTTTAGAGCTATGTGTGTCTTTTAAATGAAAAATTTATGACTAAGAGGATGTTCACTAATTGGAGAAGAGGCATCTTGATGTTAATATTTAAGAACAAACGAGATATTTAAAATCACACTATGAAATCAAACTTATGAGTTCGACAATTAAGTTACTAAGGAATTATTGATTATAAATTTAGGAAAAAAAGAGTATAAAATTAGAAAAGCCACATCAATTTTAGCTTGAATTTGATTTCATGTCAGTAAGATCTATTATGAAAGTTTTTTCTTATGATAATTAATGAAAAAATAGCAAAACAAAAGTTCATGTGATCGTATTGTTCTTAGAAAGGTATATGAAGTAGTACCACAACATTAAATTCAATATAGTTTAAAGAAGAAAGATGCGTGTACAGTTATGTTGAGAACTTGAGATTATTAAAAATACATACGATGAATTACTAGCTAATATTAGTTGTATGAAGTGACCAAAAACTTAGTAAAGGAGATACTTATTTAATATATCCAAAATGAGGCGTCTTAATGTATAGTTTTGTTGATGACATAGTTCTAATTTGCGAGACAGTAGTTGAACTAATTAAGAAATTAGAACAATAAATATATTGTTAGAAGATCGATGACTTTGAATTAGCAGACCAGAGACTAGTTATATGATATGCTATTTTAGAGGAGTGATATTAATAATTATTATTCTATCTTATTTGAAAAAAAAAGATAACTAAATGCGATAGACTCAAGTACCTTGAATCAAATTTTCATAAAATTGAGAATGTAATTGCAGACACAATCTCTTGAGTTAAGGTTGAGTAGTTTAAATAAATAAGCGCCTCTAGAGTACTATGTGATAAGACTTGGGAGGATAACTGAGACTTGAAGTTAAAATTTTTAAAACAGTTATTTGGTCGTTAACTGGGAGGAGGGAGAGACCTAAGGATGGTTTGGCTCTGTGGATTTTCCCCGAAGCCAATCCGCGCAGAGGCCGCGGTGGCCTTCGCGCAGTCGATTTCCGCGGAAAATCTGCGAAAATCGAAGGCGGGAAGGATCTGTTGGGTTTTCAATACATCATATGTAGACATCATATCACATATGCGCAGCGGAAATAACGAACAAGAACAACCCTAAACAGTTCAAGGAACTTGCGATTTCATGAATCAAGAAATAGGAGAAACGACATATTGCAATACCTCAAGGGGATTGAGTCAACACTCAACCAAGATGCTCTAAGAAGAAATCCGGAAGACAACCTCTGAGTCCTAAGCGCTAAAACCGATCAGCGCCTCTACGAGATTCCACACGAGCGATGAAGAACCCTAGCTTCTTGTCGCACAAGAACTAGGTCGGAGAAGAAGAGCCCACTACGTCTCCCACGAACTGCTAGGTCCGACGACAGGGAGAAGCGGCGACGACGTCGGGGTGCGGGAACAGCCGATCGGAACCCTTCCGTCTCTCTCGTTCTTTCGCAAAGGGAGATCACTTATTTAGGGTATATAATCATATTCTATTTATTCCCAGGCGAGAGAGAGAGGCTATCCGCACACCCACGACTTACACTGGAGTAAATACCGAATTCGTCGAGTAACAAGATGAATTCGTCGAGTAATAAACTGAATTCGTCGAGTGAAACATAATTCGTCGAGTGAACCTTTCACTGAGAAATTCATCGAGTAACAAACAATTCGTCGAGTAACAATCAATTCGTCGAGTAACAATCAATTCGTCGAGTGATGAATTCATCAGGTTCGTCGAGTAATCATGAATTCGTCGAGTCAATCCGGATTCGTACATTCGACGAACTGAGGTAAGAGTTGTCGAGACATTCTCGATGACTCGCCTCGAAAACTTGCCAACACGCTCCATACAATATTCACAATACCTGTGGAGCATTCATATGACTCGACGCAACTCCAATAAGTCGTAAGATTGGTCCTTCACTCATATCCAATATGAGTAAGGCCAACACAATTCTTCCTCCAACTTCTCCAAACACTCTTGTGTGTGACCCCATAGGCTCATATCACGTTGACAGTGAGACTAAATGCTTGATCACTTCCAGATCACCTTGGAAACACCAACAGGATCCCTGTCGCCCGGGCGCGGCCCCGCCAAACGGGCCGCGACTGCGACCGGGAAGTGCGGTCCACGTTACGGCGCGGGATTCGTCCCGCAAAATGCAACACTAACCTTTGATGTTTCCTAACTTTTAATCTTTATACTGGATAAGCAAGAAGGGACTCAAGTACATAATCTTCTATGTTCCTTTTCTTTCTTGACCCCACACTCAAGGATTGAAGATGTAAGCTAGAAAAAATACAGTTTGGCAACATATATTGGGTACGGTTGTCAAGGGGTAGTATTTGAATAGTTATGTAATGATCTTAGGATTTCTAGACTATTTTAAAGTTGACAAAAACAAAGTTCTCAGATTTGGTATCATGTGAATCACAGCCTGTTGAATATAATATTAAATATCTTTTTGTTAATTGCTCTATTTGAATTAAGATATGAAGTTTAAGTTTGTTAATATGCACATCATGACCTCATTGTGAGATGACACATTATGACTACGAGCATTCTCCTAATCAATCTTGAATCAAAACCAGTGTTGATGAATTTTTATTAAGAATGTATGTAGGTGAAGTTAAACCGTTAGAATGAGGGATCCACATTTACATTTTGGATCGCACTATAGAAGAAATTGAATTTTCCTAGATTTCTAATATGAATTGATGATCAATGCACCAATGGCTCAGATTTTCATGCAGTTATGGTTTTCTGCATGTATAACGTTCATAGAAGGCCAGTGACAAGATAAATAAAATAGAAGGTTTATACAGACCATATTGATGATGAATTTCACCTTGCCAATGCTTTGAAGATCTCGACAGATACAGTAAGAGCATAATCTTCTTCATTTAGTTTGTGCACTTCCATTGATATCAACCATTTTCTTATTGTTAGCGGTCAACTTACATTTTATTATGTAACATTAGCATGCAATTTATGAAGGAGCGTTCTATTATTTGCAATCATATAGGGGAGCGCCGCGGATCTCGCGGCAACCTGAGTACCCTATCAACACCCACTTCTGGGGGCCGAGCCTTCCTATCACCCGCTCATCCTCTCGTGCTCCAACCGCCTCACATCCGACATTTAGAAGCAAGATTAGGGACTTTCTGGACCAAATGAGTAAGCTGATGGATATGATGCAAACTTTCACAATAACTCGCCGCAACTGAAGCGCGACATCAGAAGCCGAAATCCGTCACCAGGTAGACATTGCCGCCCTATCCAACATGCTAGCAAGTCTCACACCAGCTGTACAAGCACTTACCATTCCAACGCATGACCCCCAACATATGTACGACTTGAAGGTCTCTCGTTCCCCGCTACACCAAGTTGAAATGCCCAACCTTCAATGGGAAGACCGACTCATTGGGATGGCTGACCAGCTGCGAGCAATTTTTTGGCTATCGGCAGACACTAATAGCAGAATGGATCAGCCTGTCATCCTTTCACCTTCTCGGTTCGGCTCAACTTTGGTTCTCCCATGTGCAAATTGGCAAACCGGGAATGACAAGAACGAATTTAAATGGCTCCGCAACATGCGACTTGGTCCCCCATTCGAAGTAATCTTCTTGGCGCACTAACCACATTACGACAAAACGATTTTGTGGACGCATATCTGGAACAATTTCAGGTCCTAACTTATGTGACGTCGGTACAACTTGAGCAGCAGGTCACCATCTTTATGGCCGGACTTCATGAACAACTGTGACAAGACGTCGAGTTTGAGGCCTCACAGTACTTAGGTGGCGTTTGGTTGGGCGGATAAGCTCCGGTGCGGTTGGTCCAAAACGCCCTTCGATGCATAAGCTACGTTTGGTTGGGCTGTTAGGGTAAACACCGTTTATTAATAAACACCACCTTAAGCTATCAGTCGTCTGCGCCTCCTCCCTCCAATTCAACCGCAGCTGCGCGTTTCGTTGTTTCGCTCTTCGCCCGCGTCTCCTCTTCCCGACACCCCCCCCCCCCCCCAAATCGAGCACCCGATCTTGCCCGTCGACCAGATTTCTCACCGAAAAAACGCTGCGCCTCCACCTAGAAACCACCGGTGACCATCCTTTTGCCAGCAGGCAGGACATTCTCTCCCCATCGATGACGATCTCTTCCTGCCAGCATCTCCCCCATCGACCACAAGCTTCTACTTCTTCTCACCCATCGACGACAAGCTCCTACAACTCCTCTCCCGCCGGATCTCTAGTAAGATCTCTCCCATGTCACCGATTTTGCTAGATTTTTGATTGGATTAGCCCTAGCCAGATCCTTTTGCTAAATTTTTTAGTTGTGTTTATATGATAATTTATTTATCAGTTTTTGATAGAATTAGCCGTAGCAAATGTGTATATAAAAATGTGTACAAATGTGTGTGTGTGTATGTGTGTGTGAGTATTTGAATGTATATGTGTATGTGTGCGTGAGTGTACAAATGTGTATGTGTGTGTGTGAGTATTTGAATGTATGTGTATGTGTGTGTGAGTGTACAAATGTGTATCTTTTAGTAAAACTGTGTTTGTGTGTACAAATGTGTATGTGTGTGTGTGTATGTATGTATGCGTGTGTGTGTATGTGTATGTGTGTATGTGTTTGTGTATGTATGTGTGTGTATATGTGTATGTGTGTGAGTGTTTGAATGTATATATGTATATATGTATATATGTGTGTGTTTATTGTGTATTTGTGTGAGTGTTTGAATGTATATATGTGTGTGTTTATTGTGTGTATGTGTGAGTGTGTGTGTTTATTGTGTATTGTGTTTGGTGTATGTGTATGTGTATGTGTAGTTGTGTGTGCGTATGTGTTATTATGTATGTTTATTTGTGTGTATATGTGTAGTTGTGTGTGTGTATGTGTAGTTGTTTGGTGTATGTGTAGTTGTTTGGTGTATGTGTGTTGTTTGTGTATTGTGTGTGTATGTGTAGTTGTGTGTGTATGTGTAGTTGTGTGTGTGTATGTGTGTTTCTTATTGTGTATGTTTATGTGTGTGTATATGTGTAGTTTGTGTGTGTGTTGTTGTGTATGTTTATGTGTGTATATGTGTAGTTTGGTGCCTGTGTGTGTTTATTGTTTATTGCATGTTTAAATTGTTTTATTTTCTAAAGATGGACAAAACAAAAGATGGAGGGGTAGCCGCTTTGTGGGACACTACGAATGTCATGCTCTTCTGTGATATATGCATTATGCGTGTGTATAAAAATTGTTTGGTGTTGGAAAAAAATATGTTTTTGTGTGTTGGTTATCATTTTATGAAAGAAAAAAATTCACCAAAAAATCTATTTTGTTCCCAATCAACTTTGCCAAAACTCTATTTTACAAACTCCATTTCACCTAAAACAGTTTTTTAACAAAACTCTATTTTTAAAAACAACATTTTTCTCAAATTCCATTTTCTATCAGCAGCTTTTCCATCAGCAACATCCCAACCAAACAGAGCCTTAGTTATTGCCATGAGTTTAGCCAGGCTATACAAACGAAGACTACATCTAGATTGAGGTACCAGATGCTACCACATGCACAAAGAATCAGGTCGACAAAGTCGAAAGTACCCTACCCCCACAAATTCTAACGCTTGTCTCATGCCGCAATGTCTGAACATTGCGCAAAAGGTTTTTTGTTATAACTACGATGAGTTCTTTACTCGCGACAATTACTGCAAAAGTTGTTCTATATGAAAGTAGATGACTCTGACTAAGAGGAATTTGGTGATCCAGGCACACTTTGATCTCCCTCCGAGCTTGAAAGACACTCATTTTGCAAGGTGAGTTATGGGCTTCGAGCCTAATTATCATAGGGGTGTCCTGTCAGTCAAGTTGTCTTTTATTATTAACTATTGGTAGTTAGTAGTTATTGGTTATCATTAAGAGTCTTGTAAGCCTATTTATTGGTATGTGATGTTGTTACAGAGGAGGACAGAGCGGAACAGTAGGAAGCTTCGACGTCATGACGAGTGTACTCGACAAGGAAGAAGTCAGATGCCGAGACCGCGGGTGCCCTGGTGACGGGATGATGGCGTGACTAGCCATGCTTGTTATCTTTTTATTTGCATTTTCTATTATTTACCGCATTTGCCATTAGGGGGGGGGGGATATATCAACCCCACATTATTGTATTTTCTTTTATCTTGGAACTTTGATTTGGAAATAGAAATTTGGAGCCTAAGGCTGGCCAAGGAATCCTTCCTTGGAGTTTCTCAGTTACCGAAATCCCTCTTCCCTGCCCCCCGGGTATCAATTTGGTCCGACCACTGTCACCGCCCGCTGCATCCCAGCCGTCGATTCCGGCTACGTGCCTCCTGCTTAGCCAGCTCGCTGTTCGCAGACGACCACGCTGCGTTCGTCTTCCAGCGTTTATTTGGGGGGGTGATTGACGGTGGTGCCAGCCACAACTTCGTCTTGGTTGACTCTGTGACTTGCTTGCAGCTGGATCCTGACTCGACAACGGGTTATCGTGTTTATTTGGGCGGCGGTTCACCGATCTACGACGGGCGGACTTTGCCGCAAACCTTCCGTTTCAATTTGGGATGACCGCGCTACCACAAATTTTATGTTTTTCCCCTGGGAGGGGTGGATGCGATTCTCGACTTCTCATGGTTGCAGACCCTGGGCGACATCAACCATAACTGGGCTACTATGCGCATAACCTTTCAGTGGGGCCAACAACCCTTGCACACTATTCGGCGATGCCTTTCTTTAGCGATTCCCTGTCTCCTCTCGGGCGCCTACCATACTCATTTAGTCGACTTCCGAGGCACTACTGCGGCAGATCTGTACTGCGGAGACAGACAACCTTCCACTCGGCCCAGCTCCATTGTCCCTCGATATCTTCGACATTCTGCGGACCTTCGCTTCCGTGTTCGAGGCCATGCTGAGTCTTCCTCCGTCACGGCCGACCGACCATCGCATTCCGCTATAGGACGGAGCCCGCGCCATTTTCGGTTCTCCCTTACCGCTACGGGCAGGTTCAGAAGGATGAGATCGAGAGGCAAGTCTTTGACATGCTTACCGTTGGCTTGATACGTCCCAGCGCGAGCCCTTTTTCGAGCCTGGTCTTGCTTGTGCGGAAGGAAGGTTGCTGGCGTTTTGTGTGGACTACCAGGCCCTCAACAATGCCACCAGTGGCGGTCAAATATCCGATTCCCGTCATTCATGAGCTCTTGGACGAGTTAGGCGGAGTCACCTATTTTTCTAAGACCGACTTCTGTTCGGGCTATCATCAAATCCAGGTGCGAGCCGAGGACATCCCGAAAATGACCTTCCGTACACATGACAGCCATTATGAGTTCTTAGTTATGCCATTCGGCCTAACTAATGCCCCGCTACATTCCAAACTACCATGAACGACATCTTTCGGCCGGTGCTTCGCAAGTTTGTCCTTGTGTTCTGTGATGACATACTTGTTTATAGTCTGACGTGGCTGGATTATCTACGCCACTTGGCGTCTACTTTGGAGACATTGTGGAGACATCACTCGTTGCCTACAAGAAGAAATGTGCGTTTGGACATCACTCGCTACCTTGGTGTTTATTATTTGCAGATGATATTGTTTTGGTCGATGAGACGCGCGAGGGTGTAAACGCGAAACTTGAATCTTGGCGAGACACTTTAGAAAAGAAGGGTTTTAGGTTGAGCAGTTCAAAGACGGAGTATATAGAGCTTAAAATTAGTAGCGCAAGAAGGTCTAATATGACCACTTCTCCACTCTTAAATAAAAAAGTTCAAATTATATGTTATTTTGAGAGTATATAGACTAAGTTCTAATAATTGCAAAATACATGTACTCATGTCATAGTATGACCACCCCTTCACTCTTAAATGTAACGTTGTCCTCAATATTTTATGAATAATAAAAATATAAAGTGTGTGTGTGTGTGGTGTGGGGGGGGGGGGGGGGGGGGGGGGGGGGGGGGGGGGGGGGGG